>OY728145.1:1214495585-1215098085 GCA_963277665.1 Viscum album
GGATAAAAGGCATTAAAGAAAGTATTTACTAAGAGTAAGGTTACCACTATTTGAAAACCCCGTTAGGGTGTTTAATTATGCAGGGCCACTTAAGGGAATTGGCTGCATAGTCAAATAATATCATCTTTTGGATGACAGGTCTGTTATGTAGACTACTTATGCAAGGCCACCTAGGGGACGTGCTGCATAGTTAGGGAAAGAACTCTCAGAAATTTTACTTTTCTATTGCTAAAAGCCAATGAAAGTTTATGGAGATTCAAATTTCCCAAAGCATAGAGTCTGTTGTATGGATAGAGGTACTTGAATATAGAGAAGATATTCTCAATCAATATTTTCAAAGAATTGGATGAATGTCACTCCTACGAAGGTCTGACCCAAATGTAGGGAAGGGAAATATAAACCATAGACTTGAATACTTTCAGATCATGAAAAATAGTATGGGACAAATATCTTAAGGATGGTTGTTTTTGTGGATCCCTACATATCGTCCTTAAATACCAATAAGGACAAAAGAGTTTTTCCCCCCAATAATGAAGTTACCACTATTTGACGAACCATTTATGGGGGTTAAATTATGTAGGGCCACCTAAGGGCATTGGTTGTATAGTCAAATAATAGCATCTTTTGGCTGACAGGTCCATTATGTAGACTATTTATTCAAGGATACGAAGGGGAACAGGCTGAATAGTCAGGAAAAAGAATTCTCAGGTATCATACATTTTGTGACCAGAAGTCAAGAAAAGGGTTATGGAGATTTGGAAGTATTTAAGGTTAAGAGTATGACACATGAAAATTCATATTGTCCAATTCATGAAGGATATACATAGACCATTGCTGACCATAATCATGTTGTGTCTAGGTCCTGAATTGAGATTCTGGACTTCACTACATATCTTATGAGGATAAGGGTCAAGCCAGACGTAGTTCTTGAAATATAGTTTAATGTCATGTGAGACAAGAGTGTAGAAGATCTTAGTTTAGGGTCGTAGAGCTCGGGCCATAATAAGAGAGACACATTGTGTTTTTGTTATAAACCTTCTCTGAATAAAGACTAGGGTTTTCATACCACATTCATGTGTTCGTAGGGGGACTTTTCAGCCAAGGGACTAAAAGTGCAGATTGGGGTTTGGCCCAAAGACATGGGGATAGGTTCGAGGGATGTTCGAATGTTCCTATGTATCCCATAGGGATGGGAATCAAGCCATACGTAGTTCTTTAAATACCCTCTGTACAGATTTGGTTCGTACATGTGAAGGATGAAAGGATACTTTAGTGTAATGATGGTTGGACCTAAGATTAAAGTTTTGGGCATTTCCATGTATGCATGTAGTCTTTGGAATATTACATGATTGGAGATCAATTTCAATAATGATTCCCTATCAGGTGAGGGTGTAAGAGACTGTTGTAGTTTATTGTTATAAAGGAAAAAAGTGTGAATATTTTAAGGTCATATGCATGGATGGGTGCTACACAGTTTAGTGTCATGTAGATAGGATGTATTTCTATGAAGTTTAATGTCTTGCAGTGAGGACAATGGGGGACTATATAGTTAAATGTCCTATAGCAAGGGCGATGGTGAACCAATGTGAAGATATTGGTTTCGAGGGGGTTTCACGGATCAACATCGTATGAGATGGAGGTGAATCAACGTAAAGATATTGGTTTTGGGCTTGAACCTCGAGAGGTTGCCTACTTACCCAGCCTAGAAGGCAGGGATCAAAGTTTGAATAGTTCAAGTGAGAATTAATTTTTGATCAAGTTGTACTTGAGGAAAAAAACCCGAAGATGATGTTGGGACTTATGCATGGTTAGCAGCCCAGTGAGGGTGTTATAGTTGAAGCATTCTCTAAGCTCACGTGATTCATGCTCGGTATGAGAAACAAGAGGTAGAAACAACCCAAACGATGCACAATTTAATGTCATATGGGACATAGGGTGCTATACAGTTTTGCATCATGTAGCTAGGACATATTGTGGTGCAGTTTAACATCTTGTAGGACATGTGCATAGTTTAACGTCATGTAGGATGTATTGCAGTATTTTTTCACAGTTTAAACGTCATGTAGGATGAACATGTACAGTTTAACATCTTGTATGACGTATAAGGGACTATTTACAGTTTAACGTCATGCAAGAAAATAAAGGGGACACAGTTTAACGTCATGTTGGACGATAGAGGTGGCTTTATAGTTTAATGTTCGGTAGCAAGGATAATAGGGATTGTGGAGTTTAAAGTCTTGCAATGAGGACTAAAGTGTGTAATTGTATTACACAAAATACTTCTTTAAGAATCCTACATTGGTTGGAGTTGTAATGAGTTCTCCATCCATTGAGATTAAATAATAAGCTCTATTGGAGTAAACCTTATGTATTGAGTAAGGTCCTTCCCACTTTGGCTCAAGCTTTGGAGGCTCCTTTCTTACTATAATTGGAATTCTAAGAACCAATGCCAATTCTCCTTGAATAAATGAACGAATATGAAATTTTTTATTGAAATCTCATGCTATTTGATTCTAATAGACTTCCAAGTGATGCAGGGTCCACAGTCTTTTTTCTTCTAATTGTTCCAATTCATCAAATCACTTCTGATATTGTTCATCTGTGGATGAATGATTACAAATGGATTCTCTAAGCGAAGGTAATTGAACCTAAATGGGAAAGAATACTTCTATTCCATATACCAATGAATATGTAGTTGATCATGTAGCAGTGCGGGTGGTGGTTCGATAAGCCCATAAAGCATGAAAATTTTTATCAGGCCATGATTTTTTATCTTTATCCACCATCATTTGCAGTATGTTTAAAAGAGTCTTATTGAAGGCCTCTATTTGGCCCTTGGCTACTGCATGATACCGAGATGAATGGTTGGATTTGATGTTGTATTCTTGATACAACTTTCTCACCTCGGATGAACAAGACTTGGTACCATTGTTCGTCAATGTGGTATGAGGGACACTGAATATGGTAATGATGTTAGACTTGACGAAGATAACAATGCCTTTAAAACTAATTTATTTTTGAGGTATTTCCTCTACCCATTTGGAAAAGAATTAAGTAGTAGTAATAATATACTTAAACCGCTTGGATGTAGTCGGAGGATATGTTCCTACTACATCTGTTCCCCATGTGGAAAATGGCCATGAGTATTTAGCTGTATGAAGCAACTCTGGGTGTTGATGAATGAAGATGGAACATACATGGCTATAATGACACGTCTTAGTGAAATCAACACAATCTTGCATCATGGAAGGCCAGAAGTATCCAAGCCTTCGAATTTGACCAGAAAGTATATGTCCAGACTAGTGGGCACCACAAACTACTGCATGAACTTCATTCATGACAGCCATTTCCTCTTCACCATCAATAAATCTAAAGATAATTCCATCAATACCTCGCTTGTAGAGAATTTTTTGGTGATCTGGGCTATCATAAACCGTAAAATTGACAACACGTTGCCAGACTTGTTCTTTCCCAGCTCTATCAGATGGGAGTGTTCCAGTTTGAAGGTATTACCTTATAAGTGTCATCCATCCTATAGTATGACCATACGGTTTAGAAATGGGACTGATTTCATTTATTTCCTCTATTATGATTTCAACAAAAGGTGAAACTACAAAATCGTTGGCAATACTGATGATTGTTTCATCACGGTTTGGATCTACCAGGGCTATGGCTACATTAGCAAGTGCATCATATTGGAAATTTTGTTACCACAGGACATAAGAAAATGTCGTTTAGGAAGGAAATTCCACCATTAATTTTCTGACGTAATCATACAAATGGATTAACTCTTCCTTTCTGATGGCATAATCCCCATTGATTTGTTTGATTACCAAATATGAATCATCTTTTACTTTCAAGTGATTCACATGTGCCTGAAGCGCCAATTACAATCCTGTGATGAGAGCTTGATATTCTGCATCATTGTTTATACCGCCTTCCAACAATAAGAAGGAATAGGGAGCACTTCATTTTCTTGGGATATAAGAACGATTCATAACCAGACTTTGTTGAATTTAGGGTCTTCCATTTTCTTCCATGTTGGACTTCTAGAAGCACTATCCAAGTACATTTCCCATGTTTGAGAATTATCTTGAATAAAGAATACTTCCATATCAAGAAGTTCAAAATTTAAAGATGTATCTTCTACAGATGGGTGTTCTGGAAGGAAATCAGCCAAATCTTGGCCCTTTATTTCATTTTGAAACATATACTGGATATCAAACTGCTGTAAAATAACTATCTACCTTGCCAGATGTCCTATAAGCATTGGATGAATAAGGATAAATTTGAGAGGGTTATTGTGAGTTACCAATTAGACCTTATAACGTTGCAGGTAGTGTATCAATTTTTTAATTGCAAAGATTAATTCCTGGCAGCACTTTTCAATACTTGAATATCAAGTTACTTCCTCAAGCATAGTCTGACAAAGATATTAAAGGTTATTTTCATTCCCAGCATCATTCTTTTGGGAAATGAAGGCACACAATGACTGCTCTAATGATGTCTCATAGAGAATAAGTGGTCTTCCTTCAACAGGTGGAATTAATATCGGTGGACTCAATAGATATTTTTTAAGGATATCAAATGCTTCTTGACATTCTTTAGTCCACTGGTAGGTGACCTCCGTCTTTATTAATCTGGTGAAGGGTAAACATCTTCCTGCCAAATTGGTGATGAAACCCCAAATACATGCCAAGTGTCCTTGAATTACTCTTAATTCTTTTAGATTTCTAGGAGGTGAAATACCAAGGATTGATTTTGTTTTCTCAGGATCAACTTCAATACAATGATCACGTACAACAAAGCCGAGAAATTTTCATGAGGTTACCCACAAAGCACATTTCAAGGTGTTCATCCTCAAATTGTGTTGTCGAAGTTTGTTGAATATGATTTCTAGATCGTCCAAGTGATCAGAAAGTTGTCTGGATTTAACCACCAAATCATCCACATAACATTCAAAAACTTTAACTAAAAAGGGTTTGAAGATATGGTGCATTGCAGGTTGATACGTTGCACCTAAATTCTTCAGGCCAAAGAGAATTACCCGATAGCAAAACACACCTTGATGGGTTCTAAAGGCTATTGATTCTTCATCTTATGGAGCCATTTGGATTTCATTATACCTAGAATATCCATCCTTGAAGGAAATTTCTTCATAGCCAGTTGTTGCATCAATTAAGAGTTCTGTTATTGGAACTGGAAAATCATCCTTGAGACAATGCCGATTAAGATCTCTAAAGTCAATGAAAACTCTAATTTGTCCATTCTTATTTTTCACAGGGACAACATTATCCATACATTTGGGATATTGAACTTCTCTGATGAGGTTATCCTTGATAATCTTATCAACTTCATCTTCAATTTTGGAGGCATAAGTTGGGTGTGTTCTTCTTGCGGCTTCCTTGATTCCTCGATGTTCTTTTGGAAAACCCAAATGATGAGTGGAAATATCAGGATCAAGACCTGGAATTTCTGTATAATTCTAAGAAAATACGTCTTAGTTTTTATTTATAAATGACGTATACATTTCTTTCTCTTCATGAGTCATGGTTGTACTAATTAATGTGGGACATGGATCTTCTTTTGTACCTAGATTTATTTCTCTGAGGTCATCCAAAATGGTAGAGATACATTCTTCAACTACTGGAGGAGCATCCCTGAGATCTTCCTCTTCTTATTCAATATGTGTTATTTCATCTATCTTTACATGCATAGTATATGACAAATCATAATTTCCAGGGATAGGGGAGATTTAAAATTTGAACATCTTGGAGAAGAGGCTGCCATTTCTGACCCTATTGATGATGAAGCATCTTCCCAAGGTGATAGAGAGGAGATGATGGATTGAGAATCGATATCATTGTTTTCCTCTAGTATTGTTATAACTTCTTCTGACCAGGTTGGTGAAGTATAGAATTTATGGATTTCAGTTGATGAAATGAAGACATCTCCATAGAAGATTTCATCATTGCTTGGTGAATCAACAATATCTCCCATGTTGTCTGGATTGATTTTCGTAATTGACATTACGAGAGTTTCTATAAGATTGTTTGGATTAAGGTATATACTATTAATTTTACTGATAGGAAACACATAATCTATACTCACATGTATGAATGGTTTTACTGGAATCTCTTCCAAACCATATGGAGCATTAATTTTGGTAACCTTGTTTGTCGTGAATTTTTCCTTTCCCTCCATGTGATAAAATTCTGCCTCAATGTATTGAGTTTCACATGTTTTGAATGGGGCTTTGTCACCATACAATGTCCCAATTTGACCATTGAAACAATATTTGAGACACTGATGGAACGACGAAGGTACGACCGCATGTTGATGTAGCCAAGGACTTCCATGAAAAATGTTGAAAGTTGTGTCCTGATGAACAACCATGAAATCTGAATTAGACATAAGGTCTCCAAATTGAATTTTGATTGAAATCTCGCCCATAGGTTCTTGTTCATTCTTATCATATCCTTGAAACATAAAAGTAGAAGGAGATAAATCAGATTTGGTGAGGCCTAATCAACGAAGTGTACGAATAGGAATGAGATTTACTCCTGATCCATTATCGATGAAAGCTCGTTGGATGTCTATATCATTGAATTTTCTTGATAAATACAAAGGTCTAATATGTCCATGTAAAGCATCATATTCATCTTCATCTGTAAAAGATATCGCTGCATGGTATTCTTTAGGATCATTGTCTATATGGTATACCTCATCTGCAGGAATTTCAGTTTTGAATTCTTGAGGACTTGACAAATCCTCAATAAGCTCCTCTCGAAGATCTTTTGATAGATTCAAGGCATCCAGGATTGATAAAATGGCCGGTACTGGGGCCAAATGTTTCAAGACATCATACTTTTGGTCCAAATGTCTGTGTTTCCCATCATGAAAATGTGGTTTTTCATGTGCCTTGGAAGTTGATGCTTTGGCAGTAGATGCATCATGTATCGGGGTAGGAGTTGGAAATACTCCTGGCTTCTGTAGATTAGACCAACTAGGTCTGTATATTTGATGAAAGGAAGAAGGGGTGACCTCTAACCGGTCTTCCAAAATAACTACATCAGGACCAAATCTACCATGTGTGGAAGAACTTACTTGATCCTATTGAGCCCGCTGAAGGGATTTTCAAGGAGTTTCTACTGCATACACAGTTCTAGCAGGGGTAGTATTTAAATAGTGGCTTCTATAATATCCACTTCTTCCCATGTATCCTAAAAATCTGTCTCTTATTCTAATTCCTCTGTTATATATAGGGAAATTAGGCTCATCATAATCAAAACTGCCATTGGCATAAGGATCTGTTAAATGAATCATGTTAACAGAACCAAAGATCAATTCTTCAACTGATGAAGATTCTTCCTGATTAATCAATTAAGTATGTAATGTTTAGTGGGGTCGTGCCCATTCTTTTGAATTAGTTGGAATAAAATATACCAGAGTAAAATACAAATTAGGCTTTGACACGTGCTCGTCTTCTTTTGAATGATCTTATTTCTTTAAATTATGCCACTTTTTTATGATTTTACTGCTAATGAAGGTAGTTTTACTATGGAATTCATAGCAGAAGACATGATTTTTTTATTCAATTATGTTTGTAAAATGGAATGAGTTCGGTTGATCATTTTCCTGACCATCCAATCATCATACTTCTGTGCATTTTTACTTTTGACTTCGTACCATTCATCTTCTTCCTCTGGATCAGTATCAGTAACACATACTACCTAGGCTAAAGAGCCTTTCCATTTTACTTGTCTAGAGTCCACCATATTTTTTAGGAGGTCTTTCAAGACAATTCACTCCTAAATGGGATGCCCCAACATCTGATGAAACGATCAATAGTTGTGGAGGTCTTAATCTCCTTCCTTGTTCGGCCATTTGGTCATTGGCAACTGAACGAGATTGTTTTCCATAGCCGAGATGAAGTAGCAAGGAACTTGTTCATTCTAGAAAGAATATACTTTGTTCTCAAAATCTTCAAACTATTTCCTCCTTTGATCTCTTTGATCATCTTGATGAGTCAGTCATTGTTGTTAAAGCTCGTGAGGTGGGTCCCTTCTATACAATGAAGTTTTTGAAGTGGAATTAGGTACAGATGCTTGTTTAAGGGTAATGGAAGCATTCTCTTCTTTCCCTATTCTTTTTCCTGGAACCGATGTAATTAAATGAGTTTTTTCCTTATTCTCTGTAAGAGAATCTTCTATCTACTGAGCGATTAAAGTAGTGTCTTGAAATGATCTTGTGTATTTCACAGGGATCAACAGTGTGCGTAATTCATCACGCAGATTTTCCAAGTAGAATGGCAGAAACTCTTCTTGAGGGAGTTCTAAACTTAAGAAATAATTTAATCCCTTCCTATGAGCAATGAAATCCAAAACTCATTCCTTCTCCCTTTTATTACAATTGGTAAGATCAAAAACTGTCATCTTTGGAAATGTTGAGATAAATTGAAGAAGGAATTTTTTGACGGAGATCCTCCCACCCAGTAATTGACCGATATTGAAAGATTGTATACCAGAAGAAATCAGGTCCTTGTGATGACTTCACAAAACACATAAGCTTAACTACTTCTTGTTGTTGAGGAGTTCCCATCATAGGATCACAATGAGAAAAAAAATGTGTTAAGTTTTGTTCTGGATCTCTTGAACCATTAAAAATTATGAATGTGGTACTCACAAAATTTGATGGAGGAGGAATTGCATCCACCCATTCAGGGTAAACTCTCTTCTCCGGTTGAACTAGTGCACTCTTTCCTTCCATAGCTTCCAACTGAGTTGTTAATGACTCAATGGTAGTCATTAATTTTTAAGAAACATATGTTTGAGCTTGGACCTGTGCAGGTGTAAGAACTAGAGTTTAGATGGGTGTGGAAACTGATACTTTCACTTATGGTAGTATTACTGGTTGTTGTCGCATACAAACCATAGTATTAGACCTATGAGGGTGTACTTGTAAAGGGGGATATTCTTGATCCATCCCGGTAGCTGTAACAAATTCCCCTGAGTGATTAAATCTAGCATGATTTGAAGGAAGACTACCTTGAAGTAGTTCTGCATTTATCCTCCTTAACTCCTTCATTTCTTCCTCTTGTTGTGTGAACCTTTCCTCTAATGAGAGTGATTGACCTTCTCCAGAGGTAGGGTGGAATATAACTTGTCTTTTTTCCTTTCCCCTTTTTGGACGCCTTTCAGAGAGGGGGGAGTTGGTTATTTGAAGGAATACCTAAATTCTAGGTAAGCCTTTGATTTTGCGTATGCACACCTTTTTCATTTTCCTCTATGTATACAGCCACTTGAATAGGGAATTCTTCATCTGATTCATCTGAGTGAGCCCCATCTTCTAGAGGATCAGTTACAATGGCATTGATGACATTTATTGATGCATAATGAATTGCATCCCTTTTGTTAGTGATTTTGCAATACTGTTTTCTTCCATGTCCTTTATGAAACATTGCCTTTTTTTGGGTTGATCCCTTAGGAACTTCTTGATGAACCGTAATTTGGAGGGAATCTCGTGATAATTCGGCTCTGTGTTCCTCTTTTGGCATCTTCCCCAATCGAGAGAAGGGTGACTTCTACTGAGGAAGACATTGAGAATTTGAAAAGACCCCAGTCCTGTGGATTGGGGGTGTTCCTGTTTTTCCTGCTCAACTCATCAAATCATATCTATTTATCCCAAGGGTTGGACTAAAATAGTACCCTGTCTAGAAAGATGAGGTGGATTTTGAGCTGCTACATCTGAAACTTTCATAAAATCTCTCCTGGGTTTTGTGGACTTAAGTCTGGAAATTAGCTAGATGCATCATCCTACATCCACACAAATCACTTGTCTTAGATGACCGTTGGATTATTTATGACACTTTTGTCACCTGATGATGTGCATGTTCTAAATGAGAATCTTGTTTGATATTCTCATTTTCTTGATGCAATAGTAATTCGACAACTTGTTCTTTATATACCTGACTTTGGGAAAAACTAGTTAAGGCATGTTCTTGAGCAAGCATTTGATTACACACAAAACCAGTTAGATGTGGCCAGACATGGGAAATAAAACTGCATGAGACCACTTTTGGTGGTCTTTGTTGGCTAGAGAGCACAGTGAAATGAAATTCTCCATGAACACCCCATCCCCTGATATGAATACCATATGGGGCATTGGTAATTAACTAGTGCAATATTTTTAATTCACTAAGGCATGAATGTTGAAGGGTTCTCTGCTGCTTTTCAATCTTTGGATGTCGGGAAATGGAGAGAGATGCCAAGTCAATTTGGCTTTGCAACCCTTCTATTATCCTGACATGATTTTGATATTCATCATAAGATAATATTTTCTCTTTTAAGTGACAAAGAGTTTTCCATATGTTGAGATGAATATCGTGAATACAATATTCTGTCAACGTTTCTGGAATATCATACTAAGAGTCAGCCAAAGGCCAAAACATGACTAGTATTTCACCTTTTACCGGTTTTTTTCTCATATTTAGCACTTCCTCCTTGTAATTTAATGAAGATTCTTCTACCTGATTGGACCAAAGATAGTGCTTCTTTGTTGCTTCATCAGATTCAATAATATTGGTAGATAATTAATCTGTCAAATTAGAAGATGAATGGCCCAAGGGTGGTTTAGAGAATGAACTACACCCCAAGCTATCATCTGGTTTAGAAATTATTTCACTTGCTAATGATAAGCCATCAGACATGACTGGCCTCGCATTTACAAGTGCCTCCAGATAAGAGGGATTTCTTGTTACTGTATTTTCCATTGAAGAATTTTCCAGGAAATGAAAATTACTACTGCAGAGAGGACTTTCACAGTTAATTCATCATCATGGGGAGGACCACCATGGTGGGTTACAAAAAAAGATGAAACCTCTTTCTCCTTGGTCTTCTGGCCACACAGAGGGTTGTCGTGGATCTCATATGAAGATGATACTTTGAGATTGACCGAGTTGTCATGAATCAAGACTTCATGAGGAAGTGTCTGATGAATTCCTTTGTAATTATTGTTGTTACTTCTAGAATTTGGAAATGTGAGAGTAGAATCTTAAGTTTTAATAGATAATTGTCTGAGGGATTCAAGAACTCCATCATTGAGCAAGGCCTTATTGCATATTGGCTCTTGATTTTTCAACTGTGTTGGATGGGTCTTTTTCTTGGAATCCTTCTTACTCACTTTGAAAACCACTTATTGATGAAAGTGGTTATTATGGGCAAGTGTATGTGCATGATCATGAGAAATGGTCAGGTTAGGCTGATTATCTCCATTTAAATCGGGTGTATGTGCCCGACTTGATTGTCCGTATGACATGGGGGAGTATGCCCCACGACCCTCCTAGACTGGGACAGAGGTTTGTATCTTCTCCGGAGTGACATGATAATGATTCAATGCACTGATAGGGATATATTTATGTCTATTTCCCTATGATTTCACTGAAGTTGTTATAATATTCTGACAGGTATCCAGAATATGGGCAGGGATTTGTTTTTCTCTTCCACCATTGTCAAAAAGTACTTGGTGACTTCAGCTGCTAGAACTGGAATATACATCCATTGCATGTATGGAGTAGGTGTATGTTCCTACTCCTGTCCTCCTTTTCCAGTCAACGGATATTGACAGTACTTATGCATAGGGTCAATGATTTGAGTCTACTTTAAATTTGTTGTTGGAGCTTTCCGACTGACTTCTCCGGGTGTTACCAAATGAGACTGTTGGTAGACATGATGAACATTGGTAGGTTTATGTGCCTGCTGGATATTCCCCATCAATTATGGTTAATGGGATTCCTTCAATATTGGCCGTTGAGACTACTGACAGAATTGGGGACTGTAAGTGGGTGTATGTGCCTATTTACAGGTGGTCACCACATTTGGTTGGAGAGCTTCTTTGGATATAGTCAGACGAGCCTGTTGACTGGCTGATGAATTATAATCTGGTGTATGTGCATGCCTATAGTACTCCATTGGAATTGGCTGGCAGGATGGGCAGGTTGCTGCCAGACGAGCCAGCTGGAAAACGGGATTAGAACGAAGGGGTGTGTGTGCCCACTCATTGCTTTCCATCAAGTTAGGTTGATGTACTTCTTCAGAGGGGGCAAAGGTAAGAACCTCCTCCCTATTGACCTAATTTCTCCTCTGAAGATTCTTCTTGCATGCTCGGGTTTGAGGAACCTGAGCCGAACTCCTAGAGGTGATACCCTCATCATGTTGAGGGTGCACTAACGGAAGAGTCTAGCGGCGATTGTGGATGGGGGTCCTCAGGAAGGACTCATGTCTTCTTAAACTGAGGCCCTGAGTGACCTCTTCATTCACCTCCCTGTAATATGGGAGTGATTGGTTGTTGTGTTCCGGGGATAATGACCCGAAATGGTTTGAGACAGTGGTTAGCACCACCTGCTTCTTGACCACTACTTGTCGTTGTGCGGACAACCATGGTGAATTGTTAACTTGGCGGGCTTATCGAGCGGCCTCCATAGTCGGGATGGTACCGTGTTAACGGTATTCCCTAACTAACACATTCAAGACCCTGCATTGAAGACGCTGAGTAGGTGATGTCGTCCTCAGAGTGGACGAGGATCTAGCAGGAGTAGTGGCTGAAGCATTCACATGTGTGAACATTAAAGAATCCATTCTGTGTTGCATAGAGATCTTGTAAAAGAGTGCATGTTTGATATAGCAGACATAATCAAGATAAGTCTGGCCAGACTACATCTTTTGGATGAGTTCTTATGTTATTAACTGCATTGTTGGCCCTTATATTGAGTTTAATAGGGGCCTAACAAATAATTAAAACATCATTTTAACTTGGTTAAGGATTCACATCGGGTTCTCCATTTTTTGTTTCTTCTAAAAATGGGGATGAAATTTTTTGTTTAAGGTTCAAACTTTCAAATCGGTTTCTAATGGGTTTATTCATAGAATTGGAAATATCCAATGACTCTATATCTGTTTGGACCAACATTACAAAGGTATGTGCTCATTAGTTGTGGACCGATGAGGCTTAAGAATTTTCATTGGTCGAGAAGCTGGGAGGTCAGGATCATCACACCTTTTTTGGGGGAATTATTACCTACTCCGGGACTCTCTTATATATTTATGTTATGTTCATGAATCCTTATTAATTCACCAAGTATAAAAATGAGTTTTCCATTAGATTTAATAATCAATGATTGATATGTATGAGATTTATAGAATCTTTTATATGTATTTGAGGTTCTTCATCGATGGATAATCATCTGTATATATTATAGATTCTTATTAAATGGTATCCTTCAATACATTATATATAAATCTCTTGGTCATTATGATGACCATACTGGTTTTAAAGCCACTCAGTGGGGCACGTGAGGTGTATTTTCTTTCAGAAAGACAGGGATTATTTCAGAGATGGTATTGTACCCGCATATGGGATACCTACATATCCCTATTAAAAAGGAATCAGAACCCACGTAGTTCGATAAAAGAAATATGGGGTTTATGCGTGGTTAATAGACCAGAAAGAGATGTTGTGATTACTTTCACACTCTAATCTCACGTGAGTCATGCTTGGTGTGAGAAACAAGAGGTATCAGTAAACTTGAAGATGGTTCCATGAAATATTCAGTTATGAGAAATGATGTGGGGATTATATATGTATGAATGCCTAGGTAAATGAAGACTAGGACTTAGGAAATAAGCCCAAGAATCAGGTTCCATAAAGGTATTTTTACTTTATGGAGATTTGGAATTTTTACCCGGGACCTATTCCTAAAAAGGAATCCCAAATTAAGAGGGACTTATGATTGGATTTTATTCTTGATAAAGAATCCCAAATCAAAAGAATTAATATTGGGGCTTACTCTTGAGAAGGATGCCAAATGTTTAAGGAAACTATGACTAGGTATTACTCCAGAGAAGAACGCTCAGTTTAAGGGGACTTGTGACTAGGGCTTATTCCTGAGAAGGAGGCCTAGGTTAAAATATCTTCTCATCTTAAAGGATGAGGTTACATAGTAAACACTTAACCATGGTGACATAAAGCTTGTAAGTCACAAGGTTTTGGGAGAGGTTCTCCCAGAATTCCTTTCAGATAAGTAAGCCAACAATGGAACCATGCCAAAAATGACTTTGCAGAGGGTTTTGAAGGCTATATCTTGAAGAGGAGAGGTGGATTTGAGGGAAGGAAGTGACTAGGAAGGAGGCATGCAAGTATTGTTCTGGTGTGCAAGTCCTGGTCACGCAAGTATACTTGCGCGACATGAGTCACCTTGGGCGATGAAGAATCCATAGGGTAATACCGAGGCAACATTGAACTCAATCCCCTAGTATCATAAATAGAGGCTTCCCGAAGGGTGGTGCACCAGTTCCCTTGAGAGGGAATGGCGGCGCGCATGTGTCTTCATTTCTCTTAAATGATAAAACACATAGTCGTGCAAGTATTGATAATTTCCAACACTTAGTACTTATTCTTCCTCTTTTGAGCTTCCATTCTAGGTAAATAATTACCTTATAAGTGTTCAGAAGACATCAGACAAAGACTTGGGAAACCAGAGCTTAAATATGAGTTTTGGAAAATTCGTCCTCTAAATGGGGGGCCCACGGTGGCTATTTATAGTCCATTGGTTACCTTGGGCGAAAAAAATAATAGGGTGCGCAATTGACTTGCGTGACCCAAATGTAGCGCGCAAGTGACTTGCGTGGTGAGAAGAAAACATGCACTACTCCTTCTTAATGGGTTTCTTATTCAAGCCTTTGTAAATTTTTTATGTTCTTCAAAGGATGACTCTCTTTGTGCATAAGATATTCCCATTTTCCATTTTGTTGGACTCTATGACGAAAAATAGCATCAACACACTCCAAAGAATGTATGCTTCCCTAATCTAGTCCAGGAGGATCAATGGAAATATCCCATGGTATACGGACAACCAGATTGGGAAAAATTACTTGTTCCAACTGGGGGACACCGATCCAATGTGGTGAATTCTCTATGGCGGACATATATCCATACCAAAACTCAATATTCTTATCGGAAAATCTCGATGGCATCGTAGGACCCAAAAAGATAGGGACTCGTATATGAAGGCCATTACCAATAACAGATGGCCTCTGATACCCGCAAGAGAGCACCGAAAAATGATAAGTCCCAAAGGCAATTAGAAAATGAAGAGCTCATACATGATCCTGTGCTATTGGAAGTTGGGGTTATTGATACCCTCAAGCATATATCAATAAAGGCTCAAGACCCTATAATTCCATTACCAAATTATGGAAGTGGTAGTAGTAGTTGTGATGGTCCTCCACCTAATTTCGCTACCAGTAGCTCTGAAGGTCCTCTACAGAGCACCAACGAGGGCTTACTCTATGGGTCATGAATGATCAATCTCAAGAGACTATCTCCTGATGCTCTTTGGGGTATCCCTCCCCTCAACTTGAATTTTAGATAGCAAGAAGTTCCACCATGATGTTCCTCTCTGGGTATACGCTACAGATATGATTCTCCCTATAGTTGGATGTCAAGTCCTGAGTGTAGTCCTCACCATGATGATGGTCATTGAGAAGGCCCTCCCCAGAATGACAGTTACTATGAAGGTCCTCCCCTTAGTACATAAAGCAACAATAAGTTCCTCCTCTCATTGTAGTACATCATAAAGTCCCTCCCCAAGATGTAAACTACATAAATTCTTCTTGAAGCCAGATATCAAGTCATGATGGTAGCCCTTTCCATGCTGATAGTCATTGATAAGGCCCTAACTGCAATAATAGTTACTATGGAGGTCCTCCACATAGTAACATCAAGCAATGATAAGGTCCTCCCCTCATTACAGTACATCATGAAGTCCATCCCCAGGATTTACACTACAGAAATTATCCCTGTATCCATATATTATGTCATGATGGTAGTCCTTTCCATGATGAAGGTCATTGTAAAGGCCCTCCCCACAATTAAAGTTACTATGAAAGTCCTCCTCATAGTAACATCAAGTAAAGAGAAGTTCCACCCCTCAATGTAGTAAATCCTGAAGGCCCTCTCCAGGGTATACACCATAAGTAAAATTCCCATAGTCGGGCATCAAGTTGAAATAGTAGCTCTCGCCAATGTAGCACCAACTATGAAGGTCCTCCCCACAACCCAAATTAATACTGGAAAAAAGGTAATCCCATCACTAGAAAAAATCTGAGAGATCCCTCCTATGCAGAGGCACTCGTAAAAATGTAGTCAGACACATCGGGAACTCCGTCCATAACAAGTGATATTCTTTCTAAACTAGAGGACACCAGAGGCCACACTCATCCTCCGAGCCACCCCCACGCCCTCCGCAAATCAATAAGGCTCTCACCATCCCAATCTCCTGGAATAAAATTATTACAAATCAATCAAGCTGGGAATATCAGGTAGAGGAGCCTCTAAAAAACAGTATGATATGTTACATGTGAGAAGACAACTAGATAGGGATAATATACCAGTGATGTATTGTCTTAGGGCCACTTCTCACTTTAACATACCAAGAGAGTTTTCTGGGGAATGCACACATGACATTCGCCTCACTATATGGATGACTCCTCGAAAGCTGAAAAAAAATTCCTACACAACGAAGGGTACATGGACCATGTCAGCGCGATAGGGGAGCTTCACCGTCTAATTGACTTAGAATACCTCTTGTCTGCAAGGCAACCATAATCATAAAGGAGAAATAAAACCATTGAGCTGGCCTACCTCCATGAACTTCATAAGTTTAATAACCTCATTGCCAACGCCACGGCTGGAGTTCACATTCGGGGGTGGGGAGAGAATGGAGTTCTACACTTCACCCCATGTCCCGTCCAGTTAGCCCCATTCAAAATGACATCCTGTAATTTCATCACCCAGAGTCAATAATCAAGTGAAACCCCAACTCATAAAATATGGGATACTCCACAAAAACTTCCATAAGTATGTCTCAAAAGTGTTGGGGCCGAAGAGATCAAGACATCGAAAAGATTCTGAGTCCGGAAACCAGGAACATATAGCATGCTTCCAAACTATGGGAAGCCAACCAGAAAGTAGTTCTCATGTCTTCAATAGACCATAGACTCCATGTAGGCACAATTCCATACTCGTCTTACACCCATAAGGGAGCACGTGAAATTTAAAGGTTGGAAATAGCGGCAGTTAATGCTGAGATACAAGAACAACCCCAGCCCACAAGGCTGGGGGAATTTTTAAATCAAAATTACCCTAAAAGACCAATGAATATAGGTATTAGCACATCAACAGGTGAATGATAACAACCTCATCCCACAGGGCTCGGGGCATTGCTACCTTAAATCCCAGCATAGTGGACGTTTGTCTTCCACCGTCTAGGAAGAACACTGAACAGAAAAGTTACCCATTCCTCACCTTCTCATGGTTTTCACCCTCAGAGACAAAGGAGCTTTACAAGGTCATATCAGGGCTCCCTTCAGGTCAATATTCACCAAGAAACCTAGATAATACCGCAAAATGAAAGTAGAAAGTCCAATAAATGGCATAGGAAACCGTTCTACCATTCGGCACTAGGTACACGACACCCAATGACGTATGCCTCAGTGAACGTAGTAAACATCAACCCCACGGATCTCATTGAAAATGACGTAGGTGGAGGGGACACAAAGGAACATGGTTCCCTCCTAGAGGCATCCCACACCAAACCTGATGGTGTGCATACCTAGAACCAATGGGCGGTCCTAAATCTGGATACCCCCTTAGTCAATATGATATTACCTCCCGCCCAAAACCACAACAAGGAGAAGAATAAATTCAATTTCATATATGACCTGTATTCTCTTACCCCTGATATTTCATCCCTCACCATCGAGGAAAGGCACTCCCATTAGTAGAAAGAAATGAAAGAGCTTAGGTTAATTAATGTCGAGCTACATTGAGGGACATACCTTGCTGGATGTGTTCCCCCAATAGAACTTCAGTAGGTGCTCCCAAAAGATGTTCCCATGCCACATGAACACATCTTGGTGAATGAAGCCAAGCTCGGAGGAACATTCAATCCAAACAAAAAAGAAATAAAGACTTCCCCCTGATAGTAAGGCAGCCGAAATATATATGGGAAAACCCTCAAATGATGCCCCCAGCTGTGTATCCACCTAAAATTCCAAAAGAATCAGCACGCCTAATCTTGGACACATCGCAACAACTCAATCTCAAGCCCAAATAGATATGAATAAAGGTATCCTTAACATCGTCGAGCAGCTAATAGTTCAACTAGAATCCATGGAGTGGTGATACGCTCTGATTCATCCCGAGCGCAAACCCTACCCCTAGTGGGTGACCAATGTCCCACCACCACCAAACTTTGATAACCTCATATTCACACTATTTAATGGCTTGGGGGACCCAAAATAGAACTTGATGAACTATATCTCTTACTGTGACCCCATGAGGGTCACTCTAGATAGGAACAAGCTCTAAAACTTTGGTGCTTCATACGAACCCTACAGAGCTTAGCTTTCGTAGGGTATACTTGCCTGCCATCCATTTCAATTATAGGTTGGGAGGGCATATGGAAACAGATACTATTCAAGTTTAATTCAACGCTATCCAAAATTACCATTAGTTATCTCTTTAACTGCAAATAGTGAGAGAACGAAATAGCCTTAGACTTCGTTGTTAGATGGAAGGGCATGACATATTCCCTAAACCGTCCACTCCCCCATGATGATATGCTTTCCATGTGCATCAATAACCTTCGAGATGAATTTTGAATGATGTACATCCCACTGAATTATACCAGTGGGTTTAGAGACTTCTCTTACATTGCTCAAAGGATAGAAGACTCCTTGCAACAGACCAACCATAAGTCTCGAATGTCAACATCATCCCCAGGGAAAAGAATGGTCAATGATGAAGTGGCTTACATCATGCTAAAGCAACCCCTAGTACCAGCTCCAGTTGTGAGGCCCCCACTAAACCATGTGGGGCCCCTTGGATGCCAATAATCACCCCTTCCTTGACCATACGAGCAATGAGGTGCCTAAAAAAATTGGTTCGAAGAACAAATAAATAAATTTTACTCATTCCGAGATGACCAGTTCTGTGGATACTACATAGCTTCCATGAATTGCAATTTTCTCCAACTACTAGATCCAAATAAATCCAATGAAGTGGGTATCAACATCCATCCAAATTATTTTCCCTATCACTGGATACTAGAACATACCATCCAGGAGTCTTTGTTTTCCAAGATCTCCTAAAAATGATTGTGGATTCCGGGAAAATCAAGTTGGTTCTACAACCAAAACAAGTGGCTTTTTTTCACCTTAGACTCAAGAGAGGATGTGTAATGGTAGATAGTCACCAGTAAAAAGGAGAAAAATTTAGATAACTGAATGACATGGAAGACCGTGAACCATGTCTATGGCATCCTCCAGGTGTAATTGAAACAACCAATTGTGCCCCCAAAAGCTCCCAATACAACATAGCAATCCTCCCCAGTCCTGCGGTCCTCTATAGGCAAGAAGGGAATAAATCAAGAGAAAGAAGATGAGCTGAATCCAAATCAGAATTCAGTGTCTACACATTTGGACTTCATTCCAATAGACTTAGTACAACTTGCACCGCCCCGCCAAATGGTACAACGGGCACCGCCCCACCAAATGATTCCATCAAAAGGAGAAATTTAGATAGAAAATATCTTAGATCAAGAGATTATATTAGGATCCCTTAATTTCATTCACTTGATGGACCACTTCTCTATTGAAGACTATATCCACGAACCTGAATTCCCCACATCCAACTAGAGAGCTGGAGGAAGAGTACGCAGAGGCCAGATGTTTTCTGGAAGGCATGATCATCGAAGGAGTCAAATTCCTAGCCATGCCACAAGTCAACTAGGATATGATGAGGACATCTTGAAACCCTGCACCACAAATCTACTAGGATACAAAAAAATAAAGCAGAAACTATTGGGAATAACCAAGATTAAAACTTTTCTCTGATATCGGATGTCATATTCTGACTTCCTGGTGGTACGGAAAAGTATGGTGGTCAATTTCTTGTTAGGGAGGCCTTGGTTGTATCAACATACTGCAATTCCATCTTCATACCATCAGTGTATCAAATACTACACTGATTGGAGAAACGGGGCATTGCATGCCAATAAATCCTTGTTTTAGTGTTGTGAGTCACATTATATTGACATAGGGTGAGATGAATCTAAAGAAAATCATCTTTCAGCTGATGATGTTGATTGGATCAATGTTCTAAATGGATTGGAAATGGCTCCTGCCGACCCCCTCTAGAAACTTAGGGAAGAGTATGTACTACCCATCAACCATGTTAAATGCATAAACACAAGTCCGAGTGTAGGATATGTTTCCCACATGGTCTCTGTTACGACCATCGAGTCCAAGGACCCGGAAGAGCAGACTGACTCCCATGAGGACAAGAAAAATCCCACCAAAGATGCTCTGGGCCCATCTTCGGGACATCAAACTACCCTTGCCTCACAAACTAAGGAAAAAGATGATTTATTTTCCATCATCGGAGAGTTCATCTCAAACATCCATTCTCCATCAAGAGATAAATATAGTGATGATGATGAAGAAGAGGAATAACAGGAAGAAGACCTCCAAGATTCCCTTCCCGCATTCGAAGAAGGTGTCTCCACCACAATAGATGAACTTAAAGAGATAAATCTAGGAATAAAAAACAACCCGTGGACTACTCTGATCAGTCTGGCCATGCCTGTTGGGGAATAAGAAGTATACACCTCCTTCATAAAGAATAATGGACATGTGTTTTCCTGCAATTACGAAGAGATTCTAGGCCTCGGTCCTAAGGTCCCCACCCATCATATGAGCCTACCAGAAGATCGCCAGGGCTATAAACAGGCAGCCAAAAGGAACCACCTAACACATGCTACCAAAATAGCTACTGAAGTTGACAAGATGATCAAAGAAAACGTTATACAGGAGGTCCAATATCTGAACTAGCTGGAAAACATAGTTCTTATCAAAAATAATAATTGGATGATTAGAATCTACATTGAAATCAGGGACCTTAATCAGCATTTCCTAAAAGACGACTTCATGGTCCCAATAACTAAAACGTTGAACGATGCAACAGTCGGATATGAAGCCCTGTCTTTCATGAATAGCTATACTGGAAACAATCAAATCTGGATGGCCCAAGGAGATGAATAACCTACTAATTTTAGGGCCCCTCAGAGAGTTTTCTTTTATAAAGTGATGCCCTTTAGTCTTAAAAATATCAGCACCATATATCAGCACACCATTTATCAGATATCCAAGTGCTTTTTGGGAAAATTCATCAAGTGTTATTTAGAAGTACTAGTGGTTAAAACAAAACAATGTTCAAACAACCTGGATGATCTTGAAACTATCTTCAACAAATTGAGACAACATAGTTTAAAGATGAATCCCCCAAAGTGTGCCATTGGTGTTACCTCATGAAAATTCCCCAGGTTCATTGTACGCCATCATGGCATCGAAGCCAACCCCAAGAAGTCAAAATCCATTCTTGGCATGTCTGCACCTTGCAAACTCATCGAGTTCAGAGGTCTCCATGGGATCCTCGCCTATATTCAATGCTCATATCCAACCTAGCAGGTAAATGTTTACCATTCACCAGGCTCAAGAAGAAAGGAGTTATGTATGAGTGGGATAAATATTTCCAATAAGAATTCAAAAATCTTAATATATAGATCTGGATCCCACCGGTGCTAATGCCACCAGTTGAGTGGAGACCACTAATTTTATACGTTACTACCCTGGAAAGGTAATTAGGTGATTTCCTCAAATAGAAGAATGATGTCGGCAGTGAGAGCATCCTCTACTGCTTCAGCCAGAAAATGATCAATACTGAAACCCAGCATTCAAAAATTGAAAAGAACTGCCTAGATCTAATATTCGTTGTTCAGAAGCTCAGGTATTACATGCAGTACCATGAGGTCCACCTGGTCTCCCGTTGCTACCCGGTAAAATATATTCTCAACTCTCTCATTATAAATGGGTTCCTATCACATTGGGAAGTCATCCTATAATAGTTTGACATATGGTGCGTGCCCTAGAAGGCCGTAAAAGGCTAGGTGTTAGCAGAGTTTCTGGCCAAGCACCCCTCAGAACAAACAGCACCGTTGGATGTCGAACGTCCGAATGAAGAATTGTTTTCCATTAGAGATGACCCCCGGACATGGGAAATATACATCGATGGTTATTCCCAAATATCGATAGGAAAAAGGATGGAGGATCCCAAACTCAAAAAATAGGGGTTGAGAGTCATACTCATATCTCCTAAAAAGACCATCTTTCCTTACTCTTTCCTGCTTTTGGAAGAGTTTACAAACAATAAATTAGAGTATGAGGACCTCATTATAGGCCTAGAACAAGAACTTCATGTTTAAGACAATCACCTAAAAATAAAGGGTGGTTTGGATCTAGTCATCAAATAGGTCAATGGGTACTATGCTATCAAGAAATAAGTATTGGTTCCAGTGATGAATCATGTTCAAGCACTGATGGAAGAGTTCCCATCAAAACCAACGTTGAATTTTGTCCCTCGGTCATAGAATTCTCAATATTAAGCTTTGGAAAATTCAGCCACATACTTGGCCGATCCCGACCAGGATAGAACAGTCATTACCATTGCTCACCCTTGAATGGTCTTGCCATTCATCCAGAACAATATGGGGAAATTGATGAAATTAGCTATGTATCTCAACATCAGGGTCATACCACCAGTTGAATGATGCCCATTACAAATTACTTTCGGAATGGGGAGCTCCCACAAGATAGGGATAGAATAAAGCAGGTCCGAAGAAATTTAGTCAACTTTGTCCTATACAATGGGGTAAACAAAGAAAGGTTCTTCTACAAATGAGGCCTTGAAGGATTCCTTCTCAGGTGCATTGATGGAGAAGATATTGTTGCAGTCATAAAATAGGTGCACACCAGAGCTTGTGGAGTGCCCCAGTTAGCAATCAAGCTCTCTCACAAAATCCGAAGTCTTGGTTATTACTGGCCCACTATGAAACAGGATTGTTCCACCTTCACCAATAAGAGACATTCCTGTCAAGTTTATGCCAATTTCATACACTTCCCCCCAATGTTACTTCATACAGCTAAGTACTGTTGGACATTCATCACTTTGGGGAGTGATGTTGTGGGATCATATCCTCTTGCTACAGCCAGACAGTTCAAATTTATACTCACAGCGACCGACTTCTTTTCCAAGTGGGTCGAAGCCATACCCCTTAAAGAAGTAGGGGAAAAACATTGTCATCTTGGTGAAGGCCAAAATCATCACCATATTTTGTGTCCCTCATAAAATCCTGATAGAAAATGGCACCAACATTTTCTCTACTGAGTTGGACAAGATATATCAATAGTATGGAATTGCATCCAATCGTTTGTCCCCTTGCCATGCAGTGTCTATTGGGAAGATAGAGGCTTTCAACAAGACTCTGTTCAACATAATACAGAAGATGTTTGATAAGGATAATAAATCATAGCCATAAAACCTTCTTCATGCTTTATGGGATTACTAGACCATGACCTGTATGGCCACCCAGGCAACCCCGTACTCACTAGTATATGGGGAAGAAACAGTTTTGCCTATCAAAATCAAAGTGTCATAACTTCATGTGGAAATTTTGGATCTACTATCCATGTACGAGAAATCCCATAGATGGTTTCATGAGTTTGAGAATCCAGATGAAAAAAGGCTTCACACTCTAAACCATTTGGATGTATACGAAAACCGGATTGCATGAGCCTTCAACAAAAAGGTTTCCCTTCAATATTTTCTCAAATGAGAAATGGTGTTAGTCCTCAGAACCCCGATGATACTCAGGAAGAAGCCTTCAAAGCTTTAACCAAAGTGGGAAGGATCATATGTTATATATTGGTTCTATTCTATTGGAGCATATTCCCTAATATCAATGCACCTACAGCTCATAAAGGCTCTTATAGATGTGAAATTATTGAATAAATACTTGGCATAATAAAAAAATATCAATTTCAGGGCCCAAAATTTAAGACCTTAAACTCTGAGTAACAAAAAAACACAATAATACCAAGTTCAGAGCTCTAAGACCCTAAAATATGAGTTATAATACCCCCAATTTCATGGTCCAAACTCTATGAACTCAAACTATGAGTCTTCACCCTGGAAACCTAATGTTAAACTGTACAGTATTATTCAATGAAACATGACATTAAACTGAAATTCCATGGTCTAAACTCTATGACCCTCAACTATGAGTCATCATCATGGCCACATGTCATTAAAATGTAAGGAAATCGTCTATGAAACATGAAATTAAACTGTGACTCATGTCTTCATCATAAGACGTTAAACTACATGACAAAAAACATCCTAATCACATGACAATAAAATTTGTGATCTCTCATAGAACTACATATGGCTTGATTATTTCCCTCACAGGATATGTAGTGATGCATCAATATTCAATTCAGGACCAACCCCCACCATCAATAAAAAATTCCTCCATCACACCCCCTATCTACCCATATTCGTAAAGAAAACATGTATTGCTCCTTGTTTCTCACAATGAGTATAACTACCATGAGCTTAGTATTAGTGGTGGGGATTATCTTATGAAAGAAAACTATGTAGTAACATGGTAGACATAGAAATTCTGATGGCTAGAATGAAAATTCCCTTACCCCTTGGACAGAGACAAATCAACACAGGGTACATAAAAAACTACATAAGGCTTGATTCCTACCCTCATAGGATAAGTATAGATGCCTCGATCCTCGATCTTGGACCATCCCCACTAGGAAAGAAAATGAAAATCCCCCCATAATATTCTCTACCTCCACACAGTTACGAAGGAGACTCTATGACCACTCATTGTTTCTCACATCGAGTATAACTCATGTGATCATAGAATCAGTGGTGAGGATTCTCTTTTGAAAATTAATTATAGGGGAATATGGTAGGCTCGGCACCTGTACAATATAAAACCAAAATTCCCTCACATGTCCTCACACATGGACTGAGCCAAATCAGTACATGGAACTTTTAGAACTATGTGTGGCTTGATTCATACCCTTACAGGAAATATAATGACACCTCGATCTATGATCCTGGCCTAGAAATCATCATCAAAAGAAAACAATTCCCTCAAGTGTCCCTACACATTGATAAAACATTTGTAGGGAACATTTGGAACTAATTATTTCTTGATTCTTTCCCTCTTAGGATACGTAGTGACACCCAAATTGGGCATCCCGGCCGAGCCACCAGCAAAACAAATTCCCTTTTCCCCCATGTGTAGGTCAGACTTGTACAGGGAACCTATAAAAGGTCTTATCGCATGACAATAAACTGTGAAATTATTCAAGAGTTATGTGTGTCCTAGCCCTCAGAATTTCAGGATTCCTCACATGCCTCTCAGCCATGAGAAGTCAAGAGATCATGCTCCCCCTATGAATATGGGTCAGATCTATGTGGAAGCTCTAAATAGTTCATGGTTAATCTTGGTCTGGGTATTCTCACATTCCCAAGAACATATTTCCCATTTTTCACACTCCATACATTGGGAAAACACAGATCCACATAATCTGGCAAGGCCATCTGAGATAGAAGGTCAGTGACCTACGAACACCTTTTCTTGACTAGGCATATCATTCCCCTAGTGGCACTTTATATGTTGCCCACAAAAATGGTCATCAATCGAAGGAAAATTATTCCCCAGGAGAGTCCTCTTCAATCACAGTACGCCCAATGGCTTCTAATCCCCATGTCATCCCTCCTGATTCATGTTTCCCCCAATAGTATGGTTTAAACCTTTTTTCATCACTCGCATCTAAGGAACAAGGGAACATCCTGATTACGATTAACCTAAAACTATTGAAGATCTTTATGACAGTATAATTTTCATCAATGCATGAATCTAAAGTTCATAACATCATGTCCACATTGCATGACTCTAAACTACATTGCATCATGTCATCACCAAATAATGTTAAACTGCAAGGCCAAAATTGTCCTCACCACACGATGTTAAACTGAAAGGACAAAATTTTCCTCACTAAATGTCTCTAAACTGCATAGCATCGTGTTCTCACTGCATAACATTAAACTTCTAGGCCAAAATTGTCCAATCTGTACGGCGTTAAACTACATAACAATGGTATAAGCACAAAAATTCCCTCTAATGCAAAATTTTCTATTCTTAAGAAACAACATGGAATCCTTGTAAACCTTTGTTTCTCATACCGAGCAAATCTCGCGTGAGCTTAGTGATTTCAGTGAGAGGTCCATTGGGGAATTATGGAAAAGTGTCCTCAGAATTTGATCCTAGAATCATGACCCTAAAAGGCATGTCAGGGTTCCCTCTATTAAGAGGAACCATATGTCCTATCCATGTGATGATAAATAACCAGGTATCCCAAAGATAGAATGAATGCCTCACCCTACGTATGTGTTAGATCGATGAATGGGACACCCGATTCCATGAGTAAATCATAGCCCAAATGTACCCAATATGCCTAGATACACACCTTCCATATTTCAGACACTGTGGTCTAAGTGATCTTGAATCAACATATCCCTCCACGACCAGCTGGGATAGAAGGCCAGTGGCCTGCGGACACCTTTTCTTGACTATGCATATCATACCTGGGTGGATCTGCATTTGTTTTCAACAAAAATGGTCTTTAATCAAAGAAAAATTAGTCCCCATGAGATTCCTCTCCTATCTCAGTACACCCAATGACTTTCAAGCATTGTCCCATCCCTCCAGATTTAAGGTCCCTTAAAGTCATGGTTTAAACTTTCCTCTTTACACATATCCTAGATATATCAGAATATATAGGCCTAATTCATCTCTGGTCCCTTTTGAGGTCTATAAATATATCCCATATGTATGCGTGAAGTTCATCTGTATACAAAAGAAGAGTTCCACCACATGTTTTTGGGTTTCCTCGAAGAGGCTCAGCTAGAATTACTCTTTTTGATGATCAAATTCACCCCTCGTCGAAGGTCACATACCATATTCAGAAAGTTCCCAATCTCCATAATCATGAAAGTCCATCAGAGATGGAAGACCAGTGTCTTGTGGAAACCTTTTCTTGACTATTAATATCATGCCAAGGTGGCACTAGATACATTTCCCACAAAAATGGTCATCAATCAATGGAAAATTCATCCCCATGAGTGTCCTTTCCAGCTTCTGTATGCTCAAATGGAATTCACGTCTTGTCACACCCCTAGATTTGGAAAACTCCTAAATGAAAGCTTATGTACCTCCTTCTTCCCAAGTGCCCATGAAATAAAAAATACTCTTAATTGACCTGACCATTCACCAAATCACCCTCATGTATGTAAGAAATGTGCAAGAATAGTTGCCCACTCAATGCCTACATGAATGTCCATAATTTCTTCAGACACCACTAATCAGTCCAGCCACCCACTTTGGCTCCCAACATTAATATAAATACAAAATGTTTCAAATATAACCAGGCCTTCGAAAATGGAAGGCCAGTGTCCTGTGGACACCATTGATCGACTATGCACATTATGCCCCAGTGGATCTGTATATGTCACCCACAAAAATGGCCATCAAAAAAAGTAAAATTCATCCCTTGGGGAGTCCTTTCCTACCTCTGTACACCTAAAGCAGCTCTTCAGCCTCATGCATGTACAAAATCCGCAAATAAAGGGTCAATAAAAAATCCGTAATCTAAGTCTGAAGGATACTAGAACATTCTTGGATAACGATCCCAAGTCAGGGCCCAACCTCATTAAGTCTGGTCAAAGTTGTTCGACTGAAAACATCAGTAATATGTTAGATTGGCAGGGATATGAACTGCCTGAAAAAAATACACCATACTTTCCATAGGAAAAATCTACAAAGGGAAACTTTGGGATAAATTCAAGTATGTGTTTGTTATAAATGGAAGCATTGAGCCATTAGAAAAGGCATAAATCTTGTTAAGTCAAAAACCTGCAAAGGGAGACCTAAGAAAAAGGCAAGTTATGCCTTCTAAGCCTATACTAAGCAGGATTTGGCTAAAATTGGGGTAACATGAAATGAAAAATAGACCCAAAAGTAAATGGTGGTATTCAATGAAACCCCAACAATTGTCGAACTATGCTCACTAGGTCCCATGGATCAGGAAAAATTAGACCTTGATTCAATTATTTTAGTTTACTAATTTCAAGTCATGGTTTAAAATTAATATATTGTTGAGAAGTTGTTTATATAATTGGTTATGATCAATTGATATAAGAGGAAAAGGCATAGAAGGATAATTTATAGGAAAATAGGTTCCATCATATTCTATAAAAATATAAGGTGGGGCATCCAAATCCCGGAGCCTCTCCTTGTGAGCAAGACAGGACCTTTACAGGAGACGATCAGCAGAGTCGCAAAGTTGCATCAATGATTGGTGAGACTCCTTAATGGCTTGGGGAATCTTCAATAAATTTATATTATCAGCCTCTACACTCACTTTTAGTACCTCTGCTTCCCTCCCATCTTAGAGGCCGGTTCTTTAACCCACCTATATTTTTCATCACCCCTCCTAAATGGTTATTGTGGCCCAGACCTGCTCTTGTTTGAGCTGCTCTAGCTTATGGATTTTTTTCTCCAATTCCTAGTCAGTCAATTCCATCAAAGACTCTTTCTTCATGAGTTCATTTTTCAACTTCGAAACTGTTCTAGCATGAGTGTCAGCTTCCTCAATGAGTATTTTTCATGTAGCATCCGGATAAGCTTTTGAATCCTCCACGAAGAGTTGAGATTCAATTGCACCATTTTCTTCTTAAGAAACAACCACTTGCCTCACTATATCATAAATTCCATGATAGTTGAATCCACCAAAGTCCAGGACTAAAAACTGGTGGTGTAGCTTTCATAACTTCCCTATAATCTCATACATTGGAGTTTGGGAGATTAATTCCCAAATTTTTCTCCATTCTTTTTGTTGGGTGGGATGAAAATAGACTTGGTTTACTCGTTCGGTCATGGAATCACTCTCAGATAAAAAAATATGACTAGGAATGAATGTCAATATAGAGGTGCTTGACTCAGAAACTAAATCACAGGTTGACCTAGAAACAATCTCATCTCTCATAATGGTAATAGATGAAAATTTAGGGGCGTGTGCCACCATTTCCAAGGCTTTTGTTAGTGATTTTGGGGATGGAGGGGAAACAGCTTCAATACAACCCACCCCCGCAGTTGTGTTGTTATCTAAAATAGGTGACACTACATCTTCAATAATCAATGGTGCCCTATGGATACGTGGGAAGAAAAATGATCCATGTCTTTGTATGGATGAAACAATATCCTTCAAGGCGGCCCTCAAATGTTTATCACTTAATATAAGTCATGGAGGGATGGTCAGTCTAGATAAGGATATTTTCCTTGGAATCCTGGGGGCAGAAAGCATAACCCCTCGTAGAGTTGGGAAAAAGGGAACGATAGACCACTCCAAATTTTCAAGGGATGGAACATCCACCCCCTGACTATGAATTCACCAGAGCCACCATGTGCAGATGAAACAATAGACTCTAGAGTAACTCCATCTGTAGGGGAAAAAGCTGCTCGATCGAGATTGATTGAATCCCAAATATTTGAATCCCCTCTAAAATCCCGCAAGGCTTGGGGATTGTCACTGGACTTAGCCCCTGCCATAAAGACTACCTTGTCTCTCTCCATGAGGGTCTTCTCAGCACATTCAAGTGTGCCCACAATTCTGGATGTATTTCAATTATTGGGTAGATATTGTTTGAGCAGGAGGAGTAGCATCCCTAGTCTCTTCAAATGGACCCACCTCCTTGTTTTGATCGGCCACTATAGATAGTGACCCCTCATCTACCCCAAACTGGATAAGAGTTATATATTCATGAGCTGTCATCATCAGGTCACTAATGGGCCCTTCATCAATGTACATGTGTATACCAGTATGTTGGCTTGATAAAGGTACTTGGTTCTGTCACCAGGTAAACAGAAAATTACTTGTGATCCCCCGTCAAATAAGATTGGACAGCTGAGTGGCTTGCTTGAGTTTCTTTGACTGCTTGGGGTATGGCTCTGGAATAATATCACCAAGAGGAGATGGAGGAGGAAACTCCCATGAAGGATCTGTGATAACTACTTCTTTATGTTCTTGGGCTCCGGGGGATACTTTCGTAGTACCCCCTACCATTTAAGGGGAATTCTCTCCATCCAGAGTACCTCCGGAAGAATAAGTTGGGGAAAAATATGTTTCATGAGACCCAAAAAGCCCCTAAAAATAAGAGTAAAAGGGGAAACATTCAGTATCATAGCAAAAAAAGAATTTAACTCCAAAGGTTGCAGATAAGATCGATCTTGTCATCCGTGGAAATAATGCCATAAACGCCACGTGGTTCGACCAATAAAGCATGTCTGTATGAGCATGAAGACACCTATCTAATTCAGTCAAGTATGATTCCACATCATCAAAATCTTCATTAGCAAAAATACAAGTAGGATCAATGGATCCCCAAAACCCGTAAGTTCAAAGAGTTCCCTCTGAATAAGCCTCTATATATATTCATCTTAAGAGCTCTCCCTCAATTCATCCTAGACTCTCCAAGCCTCTGTAAATGGGGTCGTAATTGGGATTGCCAGCATTGTAAGGATGGTACAAGGGATGGGAGTAGTTTTTGATAACCACAAATATTTCCCAAGTGTCCTTGAAAACTCAAGTCATTAAGAAGAGGAACGTTTAAGAAAAATGGGACAAAATAAAAATCTTTCTATGTGGAAGCCGCAGTAGGCAATCCAGTGATGTCATCATTCTCATCATTAGTTTCTATTTTCAAAATGGAAAGTAACCGATGCAAGTACTTATGGAGACCACATTGAGAGTGAATGAGGGTCTAAAGGTCCTTAAAATATCAATTCACCCTATCTAAATCCTCATCAAAATAAATTTTAGCTAATGTTGACACGAATTCAATGATAGTAAGGAACTTCCCTAGTCTGGAGGAGCTACCATAGATGATGGGTGGACCGGTCAAAGGTAGATGAATGACCTTTCAAAAGGCCACATTACCTCTAGGCCATTGGAAAATCATCCTCAGAAAGAATGGATGATAGATTTCTGGAAATATCTCCAGTAGCTTGTTCTCCCACCCATGAGGTCATAACCCTATCTTTCATAACATTCCTAGGGGGAGTGAATAGACCTTTGTTGGAATTTTCCTAGTCGAGAGTGTTCAGCAGCTCCCTTTTTCTTCCCCTTTCCTTTCACCTTAGATGCCTTGTAAGTCATCACAAAAGGCACAAGGTCGGATAATTGGCCAACGAGATATCACTTAACCCAGGCCTCATCATAGTTCTTGGTAAATAAAGGTACAAAATCCCCAGAATCTGGAACTCTTTCCTGAATCTAGGTGTCCTATCAGGTGAACATTATCCATAATTGGTGAGGTATCATTAGATGTTTCTCCTTAAAAGTTATATTAAGAGCATGAGGGAAAAAATTCTAAATTCAATTGAATTGTAAACTAAATCTTCAGGTCCATTTCCCATGAAAATAATTTCCACTATGATACGGGAAATAAGGATTCCTTCTCACATAGAGAAGATGTAACCTCAGTTGATAAAGTCTTCATATTCATTGTTTTTAACATTACCATTAGGGTAATCATAAGGTTGGTAAGGGAAACATTTTTGAATGTTGAGACAGGCCATTAATTCATGGTCGTTCCTTTAAGTCTACTCCTCTTGCTTATCTTGTGAATCCCAAAACACTAGCATGACCCTGATAGTGCTTTGAAGGTATGGTCGGATGATAGAATGCTGAATTTCTTGGTAGTTTATGAAGGAATAACCCCCTATGTGGTCTCCCATCTAGCCTTATAGAAATTAGAAAGGACCAACCATCTGGTAGGGATACCCCCCATTACTGATTCGGCCTAGTAGGCGGTATATCTTGTCCCACATTTGGATAGCCAAATTTGTGCATTTATATGTGGCCAACTCTGTGGCCATGATAAATATTGAGGCTCTTACACCACCAAATTCTCACACTAGTAGAATCCACCTACTTAGGAACATGGAAAATAAATATTCCAATCAAAATAACCAATCGACGTTAGGGATGATCTCCCATCCTCATTTCTAAAAGTCCCCCTCTTCAAAGGTAGGAAAGTATGTACCAGCTCTCTTCTAGGTGGCATTTGTGGGACAAGCCCTGGGTCTCCGCAGATCGTTCTTGAGAACAATATGCATAGAAAAAGTTCCAAACCAGTCATCAAATAGAATACCCCACTTTGGACAAGGATTTATTTTCTTTAGAATCTTCTTCTCTTGGATAATGATTTTCTTGGATAAAGGGGGGGTTCTTTCCTCATCATCCTAGATAGCGGAGGGAAGAAGAAATTAATCGTACATGTCCCCAATGATAGGGAATCCTGAAATTAGTCGGATTTCCCAAAGGCCGATGCCAACCTCCCCGTGGTCCAAATGGAAAGTGTTGGTATCTGGACTCCTCCTGTTTAAGAGCTATAAAATAGGGGTAGCTGGATGTTGGGTGTGTGTCAGCGAAATCTAGGTAGCCTTGTACAGTCCCACAGTCTATAGCACAGCTCATAATTCTTTACAACTCTGTCGAACCCAAAAGTTCCACCCCTAGTCCAATCCAAATAAGCCTCTAGGACAAAGGTCCTATCGAGATTACCAACCATGATACTCATTCTCTGTTGTCTTCATCACGATGCTCTGGTAATAGTGGGCCATGTGATTAGGCTTCTGTTGTAGTCCCTCTAAGGTTTGAGGTGTGTAGTGCATCAAAGGCAGGGATGTATTATCTCTCTAGAGGTACCTACCATTGGAAGAAATAAAATCCTTCAGAATATAAGTATTAATTATCCAAGCAGTTGGCTAATCAATCAGGTTTGGCGTTGGGATCGTAGTGTCAGACAAAAGGCTAAACCCATAAGAAGAAATCTAGTTTGAGAATGCGTACTCCCATTGACCCACTGTGAGAAGATTTTCAAGGTATTGGTGAAACCAAACTACCTATGTTTTTTTCAACAAAATAAGTCATATCCTTCAATATTTCATTAGCAGCAAAAACAAGGTAAGCAATAGTAGCCTTAGAAGAAGCAGTGACGTCAGCAGAAGCCTATGAATCATCCATTGTAGCATGCATTGGGAGATCCAAAAGTCGATGAGAAGTTAGTCTGTTATAAAATTGATGGATAAATACTATGGACGAGTGGTTAAAGGACTCAAAATATCTCTTTATGAAGCTTAACGTATAGATTCTGGAAATAGTAAGTGGTAGCCACATCATGCGTACTTCATGATACGTGGAAGTAACCCCGCCAACAGCTATGGTACATGGTTTCATTCTACCATGTACAACCATGGTACGTGAACCATCTACAATGCATTGGCCCACGGATCATTGGCTAGTGAATAAAAAGGTTTGTGGAAATAGGATAATGTGAACCTACGCCTTTATTAAGTTCGTATTTCAGAATGGTGGATTAAAGTTTATGTTCGGATTATTAATATTCTTAAAAGTCTGGTTCACCGATCCTAGTATGGTATGTAGACAAGCCAACTGCATAGCATTCTCCCACATGGAATATGGATTTTAGGTCTAAAAGTTCCACAAAACTATTTGAAAAATTCAAAATATGGTATACTGATGGAGAAAACGCGAGGAAATTGGTTTGTGGAACATACAAAGAAGTTTGCGAACATGATTTTTTCAAGGAGAATAGTATGTAAGAGCAAGTGAAGCCATAGAAATTATGATTACTTGTTTCCGTGAGAAACGGAAAAAGAAAAATGACATAGGAACCTATATATAGGTGTGGTACCCTCTTACTGGATCCACCTATTCTACTACAAATAATTTATGTTCAAGACTGCTTCTACATCGTAATAGTCCTATTTTCATTCGGAACGGACACCATTATGATGGGGAGAATTTTTAGGGTCATGAAAATTCCTCCAAGGGAAGAAAATACCCCCACAAATGCTTTGGAGAAGGAAGAAAGTAATTCTAAAAGTCTATCAAGGTGAATAGACTCAATTTGAGATGCAATTATTTGAAGGAACTTGAAGGGATTCAATTTTTAACGCTTTTTAGGTTGACCGAATTCCATCACAGGGAAAGGTATGCAGAGCAGATGGACTGTGAACAACCAGGTATTTGAGACGATCTGTGAACTTCCGGCCCATGAGGTGATGACCAGCGGGCAAGGTGGACCGTGAACTGAGTCGCCGACAGATTTATACGTGTGAGGATTGTCTGCGAACTATGCCACAAAGTCATCATTTCTTGGATGAAGATAATCGGCAGGGTTTTTCAAGCCATTATCACAAATCGAAACCTCCACAAACCTAGGTTGATTGAGTCTTCAATGGGTCAGATATTGCTATAATGGGCCTTCACAAATGGTGTCGCATTCCCAATAGATACGATTGCTCCGATGCATTATAAAATAAGTAGAGTAGAATTATGGAACATAGAGATAGAGGTAGATGGATAGAGAGAATAACAGATGACGAATGATTAAGGGAGACTTAGAGGTTGCACTTTATCTTCCATCTTGTTTCATCGGCGAAGCCCGAATCATGAACTACTCCCTCAGCATGTACTGGTCGCTGACCATAAAATGTGTGAATTGAATAATAATAATAGAACCGTGAACCTAACTGGTGAACCACGAACCAAATGCTTCTCAAGGATGAACTCGCCGCGAATGATGGTCTGCCGGACCCCCCTTCAATATGGTTCTCCACGTAGTGTACCGCTATGCGGACTGAACCCAGCGGCACATACAACCTCAGTACATGAATGGAACCCAACACAGCGTGATAGGTCGCGTACCTATATGGTACGTGGTTACCTATACCCATGAACGTGTATCACAGTAGTACACAAAAAGCCCCTCTTCCCGCATACCACTATGGTATATAGAGCCTCTCCCATCCCTCATAAAAAATCAGTATGCAGAATGGGTTATTTTTGGGTATTGTTCCTTATGGTTCCAACCCCACCCCGTCACTATTGTCCAGTCCTCCATGATCCCTCCTCCAACCAGTCCTCTGACATTAGTCCAAAGCCTACTAAGAAGCCTCCAAACCTATATGATCAGACCATTTGGTGCATCAGTGTTCCCCATTGAGTCTATATATCCATGATAAGCAGAGTCACGAAGGCCCTCCCCACAACGGTGTGGGATTCAGGCATGCCTCTGAGGCTACATTCCCACGGTAACCCAGATCCCAACCTTGGGATTCCAACGTGAACCTCCCCATTTTAGGGATTATGGGTGATCACATTATTTTCCATTCAATGAGGAATATTGATCAGTCTAAGGGGTTATGTTCGCTCCCCCCTTTAACGAGGATGCAACTCCTCCCCTTCCCAGAACGTGCTCTGGGGCCATCCCACTAAGGTAAGTCCCTGAATTTATAATGCAGGGTTGAATGACCTTTAATTTCATCTCACATTAAAGGGTCCATTGCTATGCGCCCCCACGCACATTTTCCTTGACCTCTTCCACCGCAGGCCCTCCCTCCCCCACCAACAAGGGAGGAGTCACGTGGATTGTTGAATCTTTCACATCCTCTTATTTTTCACACCGATCATGACTCACGTGGGCATAAAGGTTTGTGGGTATTACAACATCCACACCATTATGAACTATGATTACTTGGATTCCTGATCAAATCTGGATATGTTGGACTCCTACCAAAAGGCCTGAGCTCAAAAGGGGTCCAATCCAAAAGGGTCAACCCCATCATGTCCAACAAATGGGCATCTTTCACGTGTAAGCCCCAGTATTTATGAACTATGATAAATCTGATTACTAATCAAATTAGGATACTTGGTATGCCTACCATATGGCCCGTGCAAAAAAGGGTTCTCATCCAAAAGGGTCCACCCAATCCTGTCCCATCAAATGGATAGCTTCCACACGTAAGCCCCAGTTTTTATGATCTATGAGAATTCTGACTCCTGATCAAATCAGAATATGTAGGACACCTACCAGAAGGCCTTTTCTCAAAAGGGTGCCCATCTATAAGGTTCCACCTAATCATTTCCATCAATTGGGCATCTTCCACATGTAAGACCTAGTATTTCTGAACTATGATAACTATGATTCCTGAGAAAATCAGGATACATAGGATGCCAACCAGAAGGCCCAAGATCAAAAGGGGGCCCATATAAAACGTTCCACCTAATCATGTCTCCTCAAATGTGAAAATCTCATGTGTAAGCCTCACACCATATGAACTACATGGGTTCTGATTCCTCTCCTGAGGATACATAAGAAGTCCTACTTATGGGCTCAATCCAAACATCAAGTCATCTTCCATCCCCCCTAGATGATGAAAAACTCTAGAGAGGCCTATAATAAGTCTTAAGTCGGCATCATCTCTTTATCATCAAATATATGTGTGCTTACGAGGATCTTGAAAACCAAGGGTAGCCCATGGACACACTCTATGGGAATGAACCAAGGATTCAGAAACATATGAACACGACTTAAATCTATAAGAGAGTCCTAGAATAGGAAAAAATCCTCCCCTAGAAGGGTGTAGTGATCCTGACCTCCCATCCTCACATCCAATGGAGTCCTTAAGTGTCGTTGGCCAAATAATTAGCCAATGAGCACCTGCCTTTTGGAAAGCAGTCCCATGAATCATGATTACCAAGGTTGTTGAGCATTCTTGGCTCCATGAATAAACCCATTGAAGGCCATCCAAGGAAGTTATATCTGAGAAGAACTAATTGCATAACTTCTTCAACCCCACACAATCACCCACTGGGACCAACAGTTCCTGCAGGGTTAATTCAACCTTCTTTAAAGGATAATGATGTTGAATAGGTCAAAACAACAAAATGGTAAATTCGACAAGAACCTGTTTCTATAGAAAAATGGGTAGGTGATGATTCTCGTCATCCCATTTTTGTGCCACCTGTAAACACACCACCTCGGAGGTGGAATAACGATCAAAAGATGTTGGTGTTCATTTATATAGATGATATAATTTTTAAGTATTAGAAGAAGAATAGTGCATTTTTTTGTATAATGCATGATGTGAGATTTATAAATGTCCATGATTGGAGTGTAAACATTTTTTCATAGATTATGAGTGAATTGAAGAAGGATTATAATTTTTATTTCGGAATAAAAATAATCCAAAAAATACTTAAGAGTTCTATAATGGAGAATTATCGGCCAATGAAAACAATGGTAGCTACCCAGATGAAGTTTGAAAAAGATAATGATGGTAGTAAAATTGATGTAATGGAGTATAAGTAGATCATTATAATCCTATTATACCTAATAGTAGGACAACATGAAATCATGTTTTACACTTATCAAGTTTCATAGTACAAAATTAAAACCAAGGGATTCTAATTTTCATTAGTGAAAATGATTCTTAATTATATAAACATAATAGTTAATTTTAGAATGTTTTATAAAAAAACATCATATATATAGTTTTTAGGATACATAGATGTACAATAGACTAATTCAGCATATGATCCCTAGTGGTCATTAGGTGATGCATTATATTTTATAGGTTTTTGTATTTATTTTATGAAAAATGAATAATCCAGAAACTCACTAACAACTACAGAAGCTGAGTATATTTCAACTTCTCAAGATTTTACTCAATTTCTATAGATGTATTAATATCTAGAAGATATTGGTATTGATGTAAAATATTTTATTATAAATCAAGATTGATAACTTGAGTGTTATTGATCTTAAAAAAAATATTATCCATTATTCATTGACTAAGAAAAATAATATAATATATCATTTTGTAATGGTGAATGTCAATAAAGGGATGGTGAAGTTGGATTATGTGTCAACGTAAGATCATATTGTAAACATCCTAAAAATGGACTACCAAAAGATGATTTTGATAGGAATTAGTTCTCTCTTGGAGTCAAACAACCTCCATTCAACTAGATGGTTCAAAGAAAATACCCCTACCATCCATCCAAATTTACTTTTTTATTTTCCAACACTTTTAAGGGGAATGTAAAAACCATTATAGTGAAACAGATCAAGCATCAAAACATACTACTGACTTGTCAAACACTAGATTGATATGATTGGAGTCAAATTCCCTAAACAGTTTCCAGGGAAACGAATTTACTTGGTTTACTGGATTAGCTTCAAGGAGTGCTTCATAACAAGTTAGCAGGTACTCCCATGCTTGCATGTACTCTTCTTTGCTAATATTCCCCATGTTGAGGCCCCTAACTAGTATAAGGTCTTGCATTTTAATCCACTCCCATTTTTCCTTGTTACCTTCCACTCAAAGAAGTCCACTCATCATTTTTACCCCTACTTCCCAACAAAATTTCCCTTTATAAAAAAGTATAGTGATTCTAATGAATTAAAATTTTGGATTTCAAACCCTCACTTATGAATTTTCAAATAATCCCTCTTTATGTTCCTTGATAAAGGTGAAGAAGTTATTAAAAAATTTATTGGGATAAGTTATCCATGATAAGAGATACATATAGCTAGGATATTTATTTAATATTGATAAATGGGGAGTTATCCCATGTTGATGTTTTTTCAAAGGAGGAGCAATTTAATGTAAATTAAGGTGGAGCAGCATAGTGGATGAACATTAAACATCATGAAGATCAAAGAATTATTTTTCTAAGAAATTTCTCTTTTCAATCTTGTTTCTCACAATGCGATTGACTCATGTGGGATTATAGTTTCTTATTAGTAAATAATTGGTACACTATCTAAGTACATGAGGTTTTAAACTGTGTATATTTACAATTATGAGGTTTTCAGATAAAGATGTGTTGAATCACTTTTGAAGGAGTTGTCAAAAAACCCAAAGGGGTATTTTTAAGAAAAAAATAACCTTTTATATTTTCTTTGGTTCTTATTTCATAAGAAAAATATTAAAGTGACTACTAAAGTAACTTATAAAGTCATGAAGAAGGATAAAGGTTTTTTAAGGATGATGAAAGTAGCGGTAGAAGTTTTTTTAAGAGGAAATAAATCATGTTGTGATGTACTATGTAACATCATGAGAAGGATATGTCAGCATAACTAGTTTTAAAGGATTGTACCATGGGTAGTGGTTCTCACCACGAAAGGAACCATATGATAGTTAGGCTCATTGTTTTTCAAATCTGATTAAAAGGGTGACATCATGAAGTTGGTGTCATTCCATGAGTGAAGGTATAGATTATTGGAAAAAACGTATTCCTATACATGAGTATTTCCATTATTGATATCTTCTAGGATACATAAATGTATAAAAACAAAAAACACTCATTGGTATACATAATATATTTGACAGAATATTGTAGGAACAAGTCATGGTTTTAGAATAAGGACCTTTCCATGAATGGTTATAATAAATTTTTATGTAAGGGTTACATTTATGTTACGTAAGGTTATTTAGATAATCAAGCATAATAAATGTTCTTTTACCACAGAGGCAAATGAAATATATAATAAAGAGTCATTTCATGGGAAGTATGGATGCTTTGTGAAGACCATATATAAGTATTTTTATGATAAGATATGTATGGGTTTCCTTTATTTAAATCTTCCTTTATAAGGTTATTTTATTCACCTCAATTTAATTCCATAGAAGTAATTCTATGGGAAGGATGGCCACACCCTGAAGAGTGTTATGTGGATTTTAGTGGTTCTTCTCTTTTGGAGGTGTTCACATTGTCATATAATTTAATTCCAAAATAGATTTATGATCGAGGAGAATTTGATGATCACACTATGATATTCAATGGAGTTAGAAATAAGATATTTTATGGTCTTTTTAGATTTCATTGTCAATTATGCATCATCTCAGGAGGAATAATATCACACCATGATAAGGCTCATGAGGTATAAGATCATACCAAAATAAGTAATTTAGATTATTAGATGGATATTTCTATATTTGAATTGATTTTTAAATGAGGAGGTACAACATAATGTTTTGGGTAGTTGAATCAACCAACTTAAAGTAATTCAAACAAAAACTTCTCATAGATATTCTAGAGAAGATAGAGAGAGTGTGTGTGTGAGGTAGAGGGATAGAGGGAGTCTAGACATATTTTTATATTGATTTCATAAAATAATAGAGTTATATTTCTACAAATTAATGCATATCATTGATTAATGTAAGATATAATAAAAGGAATTACAAACCTACGATATAAATTTATAGAAGAAAAGAAGGTAGATTCAATGTTTATCTCATTGGTGTTTCATAGATCTTGTCAAATTAATAAAGGTAGAGATTATTTATACACCATTATTAGTGTAAACATAAGTTTAGTTCTTGGATATTGATGAAATAATAGTTGGAGGGTTTTTTATCTTTATGAGAGATTGATAGGAGGTATTTATCTATTATTTGATGGTTATAAACTTGGAGGGTATGTGTGACCACTCTAAATTGTACAAAATGAGAAGTGTGCTTAGTATTTTAGAAATATTGACACCTCACTATTGTATGATCCACAGAGAAACCCAATTTTATTGAACCAAGTAAAATTTATTATGTCCCTATTTTTTTCTTTACCACTTAATATCTATTTTTAAGGATATATGTAATCCCAATAATAGTGGAAAAATATTTTTATAAAGGATTGTTTTGAAGATATCAACATACCTTTACCCCCTCCCCTTCTCAAAGTATTTTTCTCGCTTTGGACCAACACAGGTATGGTGTGGGATATCTATCCAAGAATACATATGTCACTAGATACTTGATAGTTTGGTATTAGGTACATGGTATACATGAAAAAAGAAGAAGAAATCCCTAAGGGGGGACCAGGTAGCCAGCACCCTAGGTTAGGTACCAAGGGGTATTGGGAAACCAGTACCCTCTAGAGTGGTTTTTTAAAAAAATAATTAATTAATAAAATTATTTTTAATTTTATCAAAAGTTGAAATATTTATGTGGCTCAATAATCATGTGGCTTGACCCCCACCCCTTTTATTTTCATTCTCTTCTCCACTCAAGAGGATTCCTACCCATTTTGGACCATTCAATAGGCAGTCTTTCATAGGGATACACTACGAGTAAGGTTTATCAATCATTCAGTGAGTAGATTGTCTTGAGCCTTTGGAATGACCCCTCAACTTCCATCCCTTACCCCCATGAAAAAATAAGAGTTTCACTATGAACTTTTCAGGTTGTGTAATAAAATATTTAGGTCATGAAACCAATAAATACCACTTTTAGTCGAGATACACATCTTTGTTCCCTAATATTATTTTCTTCAAAATTATCGTCTTAGCTTCCTCATATACCTTAGGTCCAGATGCTCTTATTAGCCTCCTCATATTCCTTGAGTTTTGATACTCTTATTTATTTCCTCAAATGAATTGAGTTGATATACTCTTCTTGGTTTCCTTATATGCCTCATGTCAAAATTATCCTTTTAGTTTCCTAAAATACCTTGAGTAAACATTCTCTTCATGGTTCCCTAAAATTCTCTTACGAAATTCATACATCTAGTTAAACCAAAAATTACTACATGTTCATAAGTCCCACACTAACAAATTAATAAATAATATTTACCTAGTAGTCCACTTTTCATGATTTTAAACTTCATGGATGTGTTCATGGATACATAAAATTAAATTGAACCACCATTGTAATTTCCACATGAACATAAATGACATGATGTATCTTGTTAAACGGAATTAAAATATTTGATTTATAATTTAGTACATAGGGATACAAGGAAATATGTTTTTTATGGTCCTCATTATAAGGCCACAACACCTCTCACTTTCTTTCATAAGACCTCAAGACCTCTATAAATTGAAATAAATTACATAGTTCCTTCCCTATATGACCCTAAATTATATATTAATTACCCAATTGGATCAAATGAGAGACTATATATCAGAACCCAACCCCAATTTATTAAAATATTTTATTTATGTATAGAACTTTAGTTTTTCTCATTGAGTTTTTAAGATAACCCATTTGAAATTTTAAATTTTTGAGATTTCAACATAGGCGCATAGGTAGTGCACATTAAGTAAAACCCATTCATAAATCATGTGCGTGTGTATACAAATTGATAGTGGTATTTTCCTGATTTCTTCATGGTTTCATAAAACATTCGGGTTCTCTAGTGTTCCAAGTGAAAGGAACATGGTTTGGTAAACCATGTATTAAATATGTGTTTTACCTAGATAAAAAGGATTTAAAAATTCTACCCCCTTATTTTTTTTAAACCTCATTAAGAAAACTAATGAGAAAATTAATTTAGTTTACAATAATTAATTGCCTAAAAACTATATATAGAAGTGAGATAGTATATTATATCCATAGAGAAGGAAAAAGTGTGTGTAGGTTAAGAAAATGACTAAAAAAAACATATATGAACATATTACTTTGATAGTACTAACCTATTAAGAGAAAAGAGATGAATTCTAAAAATACTTTTTAATAGATACAGAAAACACAAATATGTTGATTGATCAATGGTAGAATATGAGTGAAATTCTAAGAAGTTTCAATTGTCCAGCAAAATAATTTCCCAATTGTAAATTTTTAATTGAATAAATATTCAAAAAACATGAAGTTAAAATCTCATTTGAGAAGGCTGACAGGTAATTGAATTGTTTCTCCAGTTCATCACTTAAAAACTCATTCAAATTATAAGAAGATTAATTTGATCATAGCTGATAAATGAATTCACAAACAAGGATTAAAATGATAAACTAGTATAATCTAACTTCCCAATGCAACATTTAAATCCAATAATCATGGTTTAATTAATCATAATGAAAGATAAAAATAAAGAACAGTTCGTATATAAAGAAATAAAGATATATAGGAGAGAGTATGGGAATTATCTCTAACCATTATCTCTCACTCTAGCTTATTGTAATGATCTCCAGTCTCTCTAAATATCTCCCCTATCTTTCGTCTGATAAGTAGAGTGTGATGTTTTTCTCCATTATGTTTTTTCTTCTTCCCATATCTCTAGTTTTGTTGAAAACCTCCTCTATCTCATGGTCACTGCCCCATGATAAACTCTCTAGATTCCACATGGTGTGATTTTCACTGGACATCCTACTCTATTGTGACTGAAGCTAAACCCCTTTGCAATAGAATGTGTAACTTTTCACAACTTTGTGTGATGTAGTGACCATGATCCAACTCTTGGATTATCTCCACACAAAAAATCATTACCTTCAACAAAGTGTTTCAATATGAATTCTTTAGAATATTCTCCCCATAGATTTTGAAGCATTTGATCATTACCTTCAAGTTTCAAATAAAACAACATCAGCTCTGATTGAACCAAATGATTTTAACAACATCAACTTCATCTATGAGTTTTCAACCATATTTTAGTTGGGAGCCCAATATTTGTAGAGGCAACACTGGCTTCACAGTCATTATCACTGGTGGGCTACTCGTTGGCCTAGGAAGGTTCATTCTCCATGTGTTCATTGGAATAATTAGTTTAATTGTTTTTATCTTTTTATGCCTTCTATATAGGTCTCTCTATCTAAAAAATTTCTATATGTATATGTATAACCTAAAAACTGCCAATTTTATAAAAAAGTCAAAGAATGAAAACTTTTAGCATATTTTTTGAAAATCTAATAATTCTCTAAAAAAACTAAATTTTTTATTGAAACTCATTTAGTTCACCAAAATAAATGAGGAATAATGTGACAAAATAATCCCACATCAAAATCCCCCAAACTTAATCAATTTCACTCCTAGAAAATTCAATGTCTATTATTTAATTACAAAGACTCCTAAAAAATATTATTTTCCTACCCAAGTTCAATCGAAAATTCCTTATAGCAACCCAAGATTAACATACATGGATATTACTTAATTTTTTAAGAATATTCAACACATTTAAGAAATATATTTCTGGGGACCATAATAGTTTAGTGTCTTTAGAAACATGTGAATATAATATTATAAATTGGTGAAAGATCATCAAAATATCCCTTAAATATCTCCCCAGTTATAAAACCTACTTAAAATCTTTCTTGATAACATGGGGAAAGGAAACTTAAGAAAGGGTTGAGCTCAGATGATCTATAAAGGTAAACAAGGGAGATATGTAAGAATAACATTACCATGAGGGTATAATAAGATGATAATAAAATTATAAGCTCTACTATACATATAAAATATCATAAACATGAATTAGGGAATAAATATTATTAGTTAATATGACATTAATAATCAAGATCATAATCCATGAAATAATAACATAGGAATATGACATAGAATTTTTGGCAGATAAATAATCATATGAAACTTATTTCTATAGTAGTCAATGATTAATGATAATGCCATTCTAGTGGAATGGGTTCACTCCCCAAAACATAATGTTAGTAATGGTTTACTCCCATGACCATCTTAGTAGTCAAGGTTCACTCCCAAAATCCTCTTAGTGGAAAATTTCTTTTACTGAACCGAGTCCATTCCTTGTTGCAGCAAAATCTATCTCATAATATATAAATATTTACCCAATGCATTGGAGGGAGATATCAGTCCCAAACATCTCATAATTAAAACATACATATGAGTGCCACAATATCATAAAAAATCTTATCATAACACATGGAATGGAGTTCGTACCATAAATATTACATCATATTATAACCTATGGAAAAGAGAGAGGTTTAATAACCATCTCAACAAAGAATAAACCATGAAAAAGAGAATTTTTCATAAGAATATAACCCATGAAAGAGAAATAGGTTTCAGAAACATTTAAGCCATGAAAGTGAAATGGGTTTCATAAATATATAACCCATGAAGGATAAACAAGTTTTATAAACAAACGGTTTTTATAAACTTCATTCCATAAAAAAATAAACCATTTAGAGAAAAAAATATGAATGGAACCCTTGGATAATATCCCTAAAAAGTCATGAGTAATAAAAATTTATTTCTTCTTATATATAATATAATTTTTGAGAAATATTATAAAATCGTTCCTTTAGTAAAATATCATTTATTCTTAAAAAAATAAAATTTTACAACATAAAACTTTTGGAAAACAATTTTTTTTGAAAATAACCTTGAAAACATATAAATTAATCTTGAAAACATATTTAAAACCTATTTCATCAAAAAAGTAAAAAATAATTTTGAAAAAAAATTGAAAAACATTTTCTTTTAAAACTTATAAAAGAAACATGAAAACATATTGAAAATATTTTTTCTTTAAAACTTATAAAATAATATTTAAAACTTTTTGAAAAAATTTTTCCTTCAAATATTATACAAGAATATTGAAAACATTTAAAATAGTTTTTAAACGAAATTGTTTTAAAAAAAATTCAATATCTTTGAAAAAATTTAAAAGAATATTTGAAAATAATTTAAATTATTTCTCAAATAATTAAAACTTTTTTGAAAACCATTTTCATTGAAAAAAACTATAAAAAATTATTGTATAGAATATTAATATTTTTTAAAAAAAATTAATCTTGTAAACTTGAAAAAAAAATATTCAAATAAATTACGGTCAAGACGGTTGATAAATTCGTAAATGATGAACATTCTGTTTTCACCGTAAAAAGTATAGAAAATTTTCTCAATCATAAAATTGAAATAATATTCCTTTAAAAAACATTTTTTAGATGTAAAACATAGGTAAAAATCTATTTCTAATATCATAAAATAATAATAGAATAGTTTTGAATTTTTTATAAAACATGGTTTTGAAAGAACACATATTTATGAATGAAGAGAGTGATGAAGTAGGATTTTCTTTAAAAAACATTCTTAAATACATTAAGTACCAAACTGTGAAAATGGTTCCAATACATGAAGATATCATAAATAACCATAAGAGACGAAACTTTGTGACATTTCTTTATAAATATATCATAATATTTATTCAATGGAATCACATTCATAAACAATCTCCTGAAACGATGAGATTATAGAAATAATTTGTTACCACTTTGGTAACCTTGAATTATAATGAACATGAAATAATAACATTACATGAAGTTAAAAATATCATTAAAATAAGTATATTCATGATATAAAATTTTATAGGTCATTTTATAGACCTCAAAGAAGAATATTGGTGTATAACATGGCAAGTGACTCAAAAAAAGAAAATTGAGACAAACTTACTTTACCAATCTGATATCATTTGAATTATAAAACCCATGAAATAGAGATCATAATATGGATATAAAAATACCCATTAATTTAAGGTTAATAATAATATAATATATTCATTGTTATTATATACACATCACAAAAAAAAAGTGTTAGGTAATGCATAAATCTAACATAGATTAACTTGAAACAAGAAAACACTTACCTTAACACATGACTTTCTTCGTACACCTTAAAAAATGATGTATAATAAACATAAGTTTATTATACATATAAAATAGAGAAATATTCTTATATATAATACCATTTATGATTTAATTATGACTTTATATTACCTGTTTAATAACTACTCCTTGTTAGTATTACGTTTCGGGTAATATCCTCTTTGTTTTTCATATATATTTGACTTTTTTTTTATACTATTACTTAGATAATTATTTACATATTTAAAAAAATTAAATAATGAAATAAATATCATATATATTCATTATATAAATAATCAAAAAAGAAATAAATATGAAGTGGAATACACCGTTCATGGAGACTGTAGGGCATACGTACACATGAACATTGTTTCCATTTTCTTGTAGTATTGAAAGAGATATAGAAAATGAAATATATCTGTAAAAATATATATTATCTCTCCATAAGAATATATATTTCATAAATTTCAAATAAATTTTCTAAAGCCATCCTTAATACATTTCGTGCAAAGTGTGAACAAATAACATCGTTTTGAGGAGGTAGCTGTCTATACATCCACAAACAAAGTTATCATATTTACACAAAATGGAAAGCATGAAGGTATATTTTATATAATAATTCAAGAAGAATAATACATCATAAATATCATAAATATAATATAAAAACATTATTACCATTGTAATTTCCAACCATGAGAGGTGGTCAAGAAAAACCAAACGACATCATTTCATGCGGCGGTTGTCCACTCTACACATGATTAGTAAGTTTTTTACCCATTCAATGGAAGTGTTTATAAGTGTATGTTTAAACCTTATATTAAAAACATCTCAACATATTTATTATAATTAGTCTATTATATAATAATTTAATAATAGTATTTTAGGGAGTGGTGAGTGAAAATAAAACATAAGAGCTTGTGCAAGGATGTTACATCTTCATTGGGTAACTCCTCTTTGTTTGCACCAATGGGATTCCTTAGTTTTATTTCTACCAAAATGAGAGGCCTATATAGTGAATTAATGGATTTTGTGAGGATATTGTTTCCGGGTTTTTTTGATATAAAGTGTCTTGACAAGTGTGAGGAAGTGAGGGGGTGAGTTCCCTTTTATAATGGAGGATTGACATTCTTATAAATATAAAATGGAAAATACTTTTGAGAGAACTCCATTACATCATGCACCTCCAATAATTTTTAATTTCAAATAAAATAGGTTAATTGGTAGAAATATTTCCATAAAATTTATTTTGGATATATTTGTACTTTATTTTTCCCCTTTAAATTAAGGTTTGACCATTAAATAATCTTATTTTTACCTTTATATATGTATTTAATTTTAATTACATTCACTAGTATTTTTGGTCAAAACTACGTTTACCATATTATAAATTATAAATTATTATTAATCCAAATATGTAATCCATTTTCAAAAAATTTAAACATATAAATGGTAGAAATTAGTTTTAAATTAATCCCACAGACAAGATGAGACAACAAGTTTTTAAATCGAAAATGTTCAAACATTTGAAATGTTTTTATATCCAATTTCTTTGTAAATTGGATTCCAATGAGCTATATTGAATTTAGGGTTTTATAAGTGATCTAATTATACTTTGAAACCAATTTAAAATATAATTTTACTATATAAATAAATTATATGATAAATCAGATTTCAATTAAAATTTAGCATTTTCACTATTCATCAAAATATGAAACTTAGTTTAAAATTAAAAATAAAATAAACCCAAAGTAAATTTTTATATCCCACTTTAAAAAATAAATTTTATTTTTTCAAATAAAAATTATAAAAGTGTCCAAAATTAGATTTAAAATTGTTTCTCCATTAAAAGTTGGTAAAATTGCATTTTAGAAAAATACATTTTTTTATTCATAAATTTGAATTTATTATTATATTATACCTATATAATGTATTTTATGAGTATAAAAAAAGTTATTGAATATATAATATATAAATTTTACTGAATACATTAATAAAAATTTTATTGTTTTATTTATTGAGATAAAAAATTGTATATAGAAAAATAGTATTCTTAGAAATGTAATTTCTTTATTTTCATATAGTTATTACATTCACTTATATTAATTGACAAAAATGGATTAATGTTATATAAATTTTTAAATAAAATTTTCACAATTTTTTTAATATTAATTGTATCTTCAATTCCAATGGATATGTGGTAACTATAATAATAGTTTAATAACAATATTAATAGTATATTGTAGTTTGGTAAAACTCATCCCTGTATGTAACACAAGATATTGAAGGGACTCAGTATTGTGTGTAACATAATCCAAACATAGTGTAGTGTGGATTACAGGATGATCTAAATGTTTCATGTATTGTAATATTAACTTGGTTTTGTGTGAAACACAATCCAAATGTTTTGCTTTCACAAGCTATATTCAGTTTGTGTGAAAGGTAGAATATCAAAAATATTAAATTAACTCAAAAAAATAAAATAAAAATATCAAGGTTCTACATTCTACCTCCCTTAAAATTAATTTCTCATCTGAAACTCATCTCGGTTACCAATGGTTTAATACTTGAATGTTCATTTCATAGAAACCCACTTCGTAAAAATGGAAACTAAAATTTTCTTTAAAAAGGGAAAGTTAACAACGCAGTGGTTTCCAAATGTTATAGATAACTAGGTTTCCACATACAAGAAAATAAGTTTAAAGTGAAAATACATTCATAGAAGAAAAGAATAAATAATTATAGAGATTGATAAATATCACTCATCATACAAAAGTTGGTGATCTAGAGAAAGTTAGCTATCATAAAACCATAAACTGAAGAAGTATGAAAGAGGTCATTAATATCATAAAAAATGATGAAAATATGACAAAATTTTATTTCAATACCCTTTTTCCTAAAGTAAAATAATTTTCATCAGAAAATATCCTCACATTATTTCAGGACAACATCACCCTTTTTTGTGGCTTGATCAATTTCCACATCATCACTTAATCTAAAAAATGAAGGTGAATTTTTCCTTCATGAAGTACTAAAATATCATGAGGTTGAACGATAATTCATTCAATATATCTTTAGTTAGTATCACAACAAGTGGTTATCCCCAGTTATCAAATAAGTATAAATCCTTATACGGGGATATGATACTTTAATCTCTAATACCTCATCTGAGGTTTAATATAAACCACTACACAAATGGTCTAGCTTATGACCCTTCTAAAAGATGAAAGTCCAAAACTTTAGAAATAAGGTCACTATATTTAAAATCATATTAACATTTATCAACTATATATCATAAATTAGCTCTTATTTTTTACATACCAAACATGTAAATACCTTCATTTAGTATTCTCATGAAACAGGGTATGACTTCAAGTACCATAAATTCTTATTCAAAATATGCATGTTTCCTTATTCCAAATTTTATTTGGTATATTCCTTAAATCCAAAAATAGTGTCAACTTCCTCAATGGAATCCGTGACCACTTTGTCAACAAATCCTTAATCAGTTCTGAGGTAATTAGTACCATCCAATTTACTAATTCATATTCAACTTATCATTATTCAAATATAATTATCTCCACATTAGAAACATATTAAGGGTTTTATTTCCCTTAATCTTGGGTTTTTTTATGAATATAACCTTTTTATTAAATATATTTTATAGTCCATCAGAACCATTCAATATATTCCTATAAATCCTTAGTAAAAAAATAAATTGAAAAATACTTATATATTTCACAGTTCATAATTCTTGAATTCAAATACATAAACACTTTGATTACTTAATCAATAAACCAATCACAATGATACATCATCCTATTACGTATTACCTATTTTCATTCAAATTTCACCTATAGTCTCATCATCATCAATATAACCATTACTCATACCACCTTTCTAATTCTCTTTGGGATATTTCCTATTAATACATTAATTTACATAATTCCCCCTCATTACACATATAAAACATTAAATTATTTATAATAACTTATGGAGGATAATATCTCAATACATTGCGTTTACAGAAATTTTCATTTTCATTTTTCAGTTACTTGATTTATTTCCATATTTTCTATATTCAAAACATCTTCATGTTACTCTGAGACATTCACTTGGGTGTTTATTCCCATATTATCAATATATATGAAACAAAATCTCCTTTCTCTTCGATATCCGTTACCAAAATTCTCATATAACACTTTTATTCTCTTATTTGGTGATTCTAAGAGTTGATTAAGGTAAATTTTGTTAATCATGTTCATTTAAAACATATTAGGCGTGATCACAACATCCTTCACTCTAGTTATCATCCCATTTGATAGATCATCAGTAAACTATCATTCGCATTCAATGTTAACCCAGTTATTTTTGGTTCCCTATATTTACTAAAACCATAAATAATAGAGTGAGAAATACTTGTCATAGTGGAAAACTAAATAATCATGAAAAATCACTTATAGGATGTATAAATTATGACACATTATTTTAAATCTATGACACCTTAGGATTATCCTTATAGGCATCGCTATAAATATCCTTAGAAATATTCCAAGGGATCTCATTAATGTTTTATAATCTTAGTTTCCAAATGTTGACTAAAAATTTACTTTGATACCAACTATAGTGAAACAGGCTTAACATATATGGATATTACATCATTTTATTTAAATATACTACACATTACAAAAATACATTCCTGAGGATCATAATAGTTTAGTGTCTTTGGAAACTTAGAAAAATAATATTATAACTTAGTGAAATATCTTCCACATCTCCCTTAAAGATACTCCCCTTTATTACTCATACTTAAAACCATTCTTTATAACCTGAGTAAAGCAAGCAAAAGAAAGGGGTGATATAATATTCTCAGTAAGGGTAGCCAAGGGAGATATGTAAACATAAAATGAGCATAAGGGTATGAGAAGATGGTCATAACATTAAAATATCATACCCTGTATATCATAGATCATAATCATAAATCATGGAATAAAAGTTAAATGTTCATAAGATATGATCCATAATGGAATAAAGGTAATAAGCAATTAGATCATAACATATGAATTTGACATAAAATATTTGGTAGATAGATAAGATTATAAAAATGACTTCCAAAGTAGTCAAGGATTAATGATAGGGTCATATTAGGGGAATGGGTTCACTCTCCCAACTATCTTGGTAGTCATGATTTATTCCCATGACTATATTAATAGTCAAGGTTCACTCCTAAGACCATCTAAGCAAACAAAGTCCTTTATAGAGCTAAGTTCACTCCCCGTTCCAGCCATGTGTATATCATGAGATAAAAATATTTACCCAATACATTGGAGGGATATATAGGTCCCATACATCTCATAATAAAATCCTTTATACGTGTTCTAAAATATCATAAACAATCATATCATAACCCATTAAATAAAATGGGTTGTTTTTACCATGTGATCATATCATAACCTTTGGAAAATAGATATGTTTCATTACCATTTCATCAAGGAATAACCTGTGGAAAGGAGTGGGTTTCATATTCATATAACCTATTCTAGAGAATTGGGTTTCATAAACATATAACCCATGAAAGATAAATAGTTTTCATAAACATATAACCCCTGAATGATAAATGGGTTTCGTAAACATATAACCCGTGAAAGATAAATGGGTTATATAAATATCATGCCATCAAAAAAACATTAATAGAAATAATATGAATGTAACACTTGGATCATAATCCCATAAAGGCATGATAACAACAATTATTTCATATTATATTGAACATATTTATTGAGAAATAATTTAAAATAAATTTCTTGAGGAAAATATCCTTTCATCTTTAAAAACAACATTTAAAAGAAACAAATAAAAAAATTCCATTAAAATTACCTTGAAAATTTATGAAGGAAGATTGAAAACATCTCTAAAACATTTTTCAATACAAAATGTAAAACAATATTGAAAACATTCTGAAAACCTTTTTCCTTCAAAACATATAAATGAAAATTAAAAACATTTCGAAAACCTTTATCCTTGAAAAACTAAAAAATAGTATTGAAAACTTATTTCCGTGAAAACTTTTAAAAAAATATTAAAACAATTTAAAACAATTTTTAAAACTAAAACCTTTTTAAAACATTTTTATTTTAAAATATCTTTGAAAACATTGAAGGGAATCTTACAGAATAATTTAAAACACTACTTCAATCATAACAAAAAAATTGAAAACCTTTTTCTTTGAAACCCACTTTAAAAAAATTAATGTCCATAATATTAAGGGAAATTTTTCTTATAAAACATTAATCTTGAAAATTTAAAAATATATTCAAATAAATAATGGTTATTACAGAAAATAAATCTATATATTCCAAACATTCCTTTTTCTTCGTAAAAGGTTTACCAAAGTGCCTTCGTCAGAAAATGACAAGAAGATTAATTTTTTTTAAAAATGTTTTGTTTAATTTGTAATACATGGGTAAAAATATTATTTATATATTATAGAATAATATCAGAACATTTTTTAAAACATTTTTATAAAACATGGTTTTGAAAGAACGTAGATTTCCGACAGAAAAGATAGATAAAGTCTGATTTTCTTAAAAACACATTCTTAATTATATTATGTAAAAATTAGTGGAAAATGGTTCTCAGAAATTAATATATCACGAATAATTATATTAGAGTAATATTTATGATAATTTTTGAGATATTTATCATAATATTTTGTCAATGGAAGCATAGTCATAAAAAATCCCGATAAACTATGAGATTGTGGTAAAAATATATTACCACTTTGGTAACTATGAATTATAATACCCATGAAAAAGTAAAATAAAATTAAGTTTAAAATATAATGAAAATAATTATATTCATGATATAATATTTCCAAGGTTAGTGCATACACCTCATAGAGTAATATATGTTCATACTATGGCATGTGCCTCAAAGAAGGCAAATTGAGACAAAATAACATTACTGATTTGGTAACATTCGAACATAAACCCCATTAAAGAGAGGTAATAAAATAGATATTTTAATGCAATTAAATTTTAGTTTACTAATCATATAATATATTCATGGTTATTATATACACTTCACAAAATAAATCATTGTCGAATAAGGCATAAATATCATATAAATAAAAGTGAGATGAGAAAACCCTTACATTAAGTCTTGACTTTCTTCGTACACATTCAAACATCCTGTAAAATAAATATAATTTTATTATTAATATACCACATAACCATATTATTATATATAATACTATATTTTATTTAATTATGAATTTATATTACCCATTTATTAATAACTCCTTGTAAATGTTATGTTTTGGGTAATATTCACTTTGTTTTTCGTATATTTTTTTGACTTGTTATTCATGGAGATGAAATTCATACATACGCATGAACACTATTTCTATTTTCTTGTCGTATTGAAAGAAAATAAGTAAATTACATATATTTGTGTACATATATATACATATTATCATTAAATTATCATAAATTTTTCGTAAATATCATATAAATGTACAAAACATGTCCTTAATACAATCCATGCAAAGTGTGAACAAATCACATCGCTTTGGGGAGGCGGTAATCCACACGTCCACAAACGAAGTTATCATATTTACACAGATTAAAATAATGAAATGATTTTTTATATAATAATTAAAAAATCATTAATGCATAATATATATCATTTAAAAACTGTATTTATATAATAATTCCCAACCATTAGAGTTTTGGTAAAGGAAAAATCAAATAACATCATTTTACGAGGCAGTAGTCCGCTGTACACACAAACGTTAAGTTTTTTACCCATTTGTTTGAAGTGTGTACATGTTTTGGTACAAACATTAGAATAGAAAAATCTAAAAAATATTTTTGATATTGAGGATATTATATAATAATGTGATAAGAAATGATTAGGGAGTGTAGAATAAAAATAAAACAAAAGAGTATGTGGAAGGATGTTACCTCTTCTTTGGGTAACTCCTCTTGGTTTGCACCCAAGGGAATACTTAGTTGGATTTATGTCAAAATGGAGTATTCTAGGATTAATGGATGGATTTTTGAAGGATATTTGTGTTGGTTTTTTCTATTCCAAAGTTATTTGAGATGTGTGAGGAAGTGAGGGTTTGAGTTCCCTTTTATAGTAAAGGAGGAGTGGCATTCTTGTAAATATAAAAAGGAAAACACTATTGAGAGGTATCTTTTAAATAATTTGACACCAATAATTGTAATTTTTTGATAAAATAGGGTAATGTTTATAAATATTACTATTCAATAATTTTTTAACATTTTTCTAGGTTATTTTTTCCCATAAATTAAGGTTTAACCGCTAAATAATCTTGTCTTTAACTTAATTGCTATAATCAATTTTAATCACATTCACTAATATTTTTGGTAAAAACGTAATTTGAATATATTATAAATTATAAATTATAATTATTCCAAATATGGAATCCATTTTTTCTAATGATAAACACATAATCGGTAGAATTTTTTTAAAATATATCCCACAGATGGGTAGACAATGGGTTTCTAAAGAGAAAATGTTCAAAAAATTCAAATGTCTTTATATCCAATTTAAATATGAAATTGATTATGAATACCTATACTATATTTATTTATTATAATTTAACAAATTATACTTTAAACTTAATTTATAATATAACATAACTATATAGACAAATTAAATGAAAAAGCGGTTTTCAATGAAAATTTAGTGTTTTTCACTATTCATCAAAATATGAAACTTCTTTGGAAAATACCAAAAATTCACCCAATGTAGATGTTGATATCCTTATTTCAAAAATGATGTTTATTTTTTCAAATAAAAATTATAAATTTTCTAAAAAATATTTTTAAAATGGTTTCTCCATTAAAAAGTGGTAAAATTGCCTTTTAAAAAAATACATCTTGTTATTCAAAAAATTAGATTTATTCTTATCTTATAAAAACAAAATATATTGGATGAGTATAATAAACATTTATTTAATATATAATATGTAAATTTTATTGTAAACATTCATCAAAAGTGGTTTGTTTAATTTATGGAGATAAAATTGTGTCTATACATGGAAAAATAGTTTTTTTAGAAAAGTAATTTCTTTTTTTCAAATTGTTGTTACATTCAATTATATTATTTGATAACAAAAGGTTTAATTTTAAATACATGTGTAAATAATATTTTTACAATTTATTAAATCTTATTCAAAACATCCTTTCTAAAGGCTTGGTGGTAACTATAATAAAATTTTAATAACAATAATAATAATATGTTATAGTATGGGAAAACTCATTCTTGCATATAATGAAAGATACATAAGAAACTTGGTATTGTTTTCAATAGAATCCAAACATAGTCTTTTTTTTATCTCAATATAATCTAATTGTTGCGTGTAGTAAAAACTTAACTTGTTGTTGCATGAAACGCAATCCAAATTTAGTGCTTTAACATGCTATATTCAGTGTTGCGTGAAATGCGGAATATTAAAATAATTAAATTAATTTGAAAAAACACAGAATATCTCAGTGTGTTACTTTCATAAATTAAATAAAATCAAAAATACCTTAATTTCATGAAATTCTCATCTCTCATATGTTCTTAACACTCACTTTGATACTTTAACAAAAATTCAAATTCCACTTGTAGGCATGTTGATAAGTGATATTGAAGTGGGATTAAATCTAGAAAAAGAGGAACTACCCTCTTTCACTCTCCCCCTTATCCCTCAAAACAAGGTTTTACTTTCCACTTCATTCTTCTTTTTCATTTGGGTTAAATATTCCCCACATCTAAATAAACTCATTTTTGATAAGGTCCTTTATTTGAATTTTTCTTAGGTATAGTTTATTCATAGCACATTGTAAAGAATTTATTGAATAAAATGTATTTTATTTAATTACATAAACACACCAAGTTCCATTTTCTAGAGACTCACAATGGGATCCAAATTTATAATTTTACAACAGGTTTAAAGGATTTATATTACCCTCAATTGAGTTGGCTCCTTAAAGTGTTCTATTTTAACACGGCTAGGTCACTAGGTTCAAGTTCAAAATTCAGGTTACATAAATTTATAATTAAAATTCCCAAAAAATATAACCTATCACATTTCCCCTTATATTTTTCAAATATTATTTCCATAAAATCAATAGATGATGTCACTCAGAAATAACTCAATTCTAACAACTTCAGAACCAGTGAAACCCCTAAAAATAAGAAGTACATTATACCTAGACATGAAACATTGAGTTATTATTTTCTAAAAACATAGACACTCCAAAAGTTTATATACAAATAAAAATGAAATTATACTCACATACACCTAAATTTATTCTTGATGGGGAGGAATTGTTTTTAAACAGTTGAGGGTTTTTTTGGGAAGTGAAGTTTAGCTCAATTATGACCCCCTCCACTACACATAAAATCGAAAAATGTCCTTATTGTTCAATATCAAAGAAAGATCAAAAGTAAAATAATATTTATTGATATATATTCATAAATTTATCACTGAATAGATTATTTTTTTAGTGGTTAAAGTAATGTGAAAACATACTTTTAAACACAATACTAACACAAATAACATTATGAAAAAGGGATCCCTACTATACACTGCAAGACAATCAAGTGAAAAATATAAATGTCAAAAAAATTATATTACAGATTATTTAAATAAATATTTTCAAAAGATAATAAAATAGAGATTACAATGAAAAAAATATTTCACATATGTTTAGGTCAAAAATTGGGTAGTGATCGGAGAGAATTTCAGAAATTCAGTGTGGAAAAAATTTAAAAAAATCATCAATAACTAAATGAAAATTAAATGTAGTAATACAACTAAGAGATTAATATAATTACTCTCCTAGAAATAAAAAAATATTTTCTCATTCTTTTATAACACATTTTTTTCTCCCTCAAATCAATTGAAATATTAATCTGGTTAAAAAATTGATCCTACAAGAAAAACATATCATAATGAGTTTACAAATTTCAAAATAACTAGAGTTTGAGTAAAAGTAAGTTTAATCTATTATTATCTACGATAAACTTATTCTTTCATTGAATTTCAAAAATATTATCACAACCTGCTGTGACATTTTCATGTGGTCACTTCACCAATCATGCATCCACATTCCATGGAAACTACAACAATAATGTACCACTTGTCATGATCACTTGACCTACCATAAAACATCTTCACTACATGGTTAGGGCACCCAAACACAACCTGACACAATAAATAGAGTATAATTGAGTTGATCTATTAGAAACTCAAAAAACTTTGGTCAAGAAACTTATTCGGACAAATAAAATAGTGAGTAACATTTATTTAAAATAAAAATAGAAAAGAAAAAACATCACGGGTTGCCTACCATGATGTTCTAGGTTTAAATTACCCATATTGAATCATATATTTCTCAATTAGAAGGCATCGAAAAAATTAATATTCCCCTAAAATTAATTTTTGGTTCTTTGTTCATTGACCAAGAAATACTGGTTTTCTTCTCCTACCATCTCAATAACTCCATTGACAAGCACTCAAACAATGGTGAAAGTAATAGACTGCCTTGACTTAGACTTCCAAGGAAAAATTCTAATCATGGAATCAGAAACTATGAAATTTTGACTAATGCTAAAAACTCTTTTTTTAATGAAATAATCAGGAATATATTTAGTAATTCCTTATAAATAATTAAATTTTCAATGGATTCTCTCCTAATATCATAATTATCAATCAACTTAAGGATCCTTCTTTCCCAAGCAGTCCTAAAATAAATGTTCAAGGATTTCATATCCCAGAAAGACTATTGTTGATTCTTAATATAAAAATGAAAATATTTCTTAAAAAAAAATTATACAGATACATCCATATAGATGTTTTAAAATAATTATTGTATTCCCATATTTCCACATCAATTTTTAATGATCATACCTTTATAAAAATTGAAAAACATTATCTAAGATTCTTTTTTAATTACCAGTTTGATATGTCTATGTGTCCACCTGATTGTAGATAGTAATTAGTTCTTATTTAATGGGAAAACCCATACTTTTCCATCAATCATTTTAATTTTAAGTTATTAAAATGTGTTCTATTGTATTTTATGAAAGCCTTTGGCACTCTAAAACATGAAAATATGTTCTTTTAAATGAATTTAATCACATTATAATCCAAATTATTGGAAAATTACACTACCTCAAACCATTTAGACACATAGTCCACAAAAATAAATATTTACTTATTCTCATGAGAATATGGTAATGTAACCATGAAGTTTAATCCCCAAACATCAGAAATCTCAACCTCTAAAATTCATTTTTGAGGTAGATTCTACTTCCTTACAATATTTCATAACCTCTGAAACCTATCACAGAAAAACACTAAACTCCTATCATCCTTAAAAATGTTGGCCAATAAAATCCATCTTGAATGAATTTTTGGGTTATTCTCTCTCTTTCATGATCAACTCCCCAAGGCGTGGAGTGGAAACTCTCTAAAATATGAAACATTTGTTCTTTAACACTCATCTCTTAAGGATTCCATCAACACACCACCTAAAAAAGTAAACTTTCATCCCAAAAATAGAAATAAAGTTTATATATAAACTTATTCCTTTTATTATTTTAAAAATATTTAGGGGGGACACTAAATGCCATGAAATTAGAAAAATATGCATACCAAGTAGACTGTTTGATAATAAAAGCTATAAAATTCTCATTGGGAAAAGAAGAATTAATCTCTTGAGGATCCTCACACTTAGTATTGGATAACCTAAACTTATGATCTACAAAAACGTTATTAGCACCCTCTTTATCTATAATCTCTAAAAAAATATTTTGTAAAATTTATCTACTTAAGGATTCTTTGTTTGGTCTCATTCTTTAATATAAGATATTTCAAGCTAGTTTGGTCTGTAAAGGGAATAAAATTATAACCCAAAAGGTTCTTCCTAAACTATCTAGAGAAAATAACATAATTTAACAAGCTGTTCTTAGTAGTTTTTAATTCCTTTGAGAATAATCTAAAAGACTTATAGCATAATAAATCATATTAATTTTTATATATTTTATTTTTAATAAAACTAAAACAACATCCAAATAACTAGTATCACACATAAGTTCATATGCTAGTTTCCAATCAGGTGAATTAATAACGGTGGAAGATATGACCATTTCTTTAAAAAGGTTAAAAGATCAAAGTCAATTTTCTTCAAAAAAAAAGTGCATCTTTAGCCAATAGTTAATAGAAGGGTTTTGTAATTTTTAAAAAATTCTTGATAAACCTCTTGTAAAAATCGAATTCCCTAGAAAAATTCTAACACCTTTGACATTAATAGTAGTGGGAATATTTTGAATGACTTAAATCTTCGCATTATCAACCTATAAAACACTCTTGGAAACCACATATCCCAATACAATTTTTTATGTGACCGTAAACTATAATTTATCCCATTTTAGAACTAATTTGGTTTCCATGAATCTTTCTAAGACAAGTTTAAGATTTTATATACAATTATCAAAATTGGTTCATACAATGGGAAAATAATCCATAAAAACCTAAACTATTCACTCAAAAATCTATAAAAATATTTCCATCATTCACCTTTAAAATTAATTTGGGGAACCACATAAATAAAGGGCATTTATCTATAGTAAAATATTGAAATTGGGAATGTAAAATTGGCATTATCTTGATCTTATGGGGATAAAGAAATATGGTTGTAACTAGAATAGTTATCCAAAAAGAAAAAAAATCATTCTTGGCTAGCCTCTTAAGAATTTTATATAAGAATGACATGGGAGGATTATATTTTTTAGTGTAAGAATTCAAATTTATGTTATTTATACAGTCTCTAGATTTATTTACCTTAATAACTTTAATATTTTTACTCTTTCAATCGGTCACAAAAGTAAATCCCCATTTCTGTGGGACTACTTAGACTGAAATGATCCATGAATTTTCAGAAATGAGATAGATAATCCTAGAATCTTGTATCTTAATTATATCTTTTTTGACACTCTGTTTTATCAAATGGTTGAAATGGAGACAAAGTAAAATACCTTAGGGAAAATATAATGAAATAAATATAAAACGTCAAGGTTTTAAAAGGCCCTAAAGGTCGTTCACGTAAGCCCCTACAAGTACCTTCAACGCACAAGAATCTTGAGAGGAACCTTAAATGGATGAACATTGCACAATGCCTATGTGAGATTAAACTTTTTACCAAGGTCATATGTTTTCTTATTAATAGGACCCTGGGGACACCTTTGTACGGATGGAGTTTCCTTAAGTCTGAATGATTCTATGTCTTCCCTAGTGCTTCTCTAAAACCCTTAATAACCTTCTAGGTAGTTCTCTAACACCTAAAGAAGATTGAATTAATGGGGAATAGTCAAAATAAAATCCTCTGAGGGTTTCAAATAAAAAACAGCTATGTGAGTCACTCAATCAACCCCTGATTCATAAAGACTTACATCAGGATCCCTTTCTGATCTTGGGACCTACGTGACTTACCTCCAGTAACACCTTTGGAGACCATTGAAGAATCAAGTAAGGTCTATCCCAAGTGTAGTCGCTCAGGTGGTCCATCGCCCAAGGTTATAATAATTCACCAAATCCTACATGTGCAGAGAACCCCCTTTGAGAACCTCCTTGGTTTTTCCTAATCTCCAGTTTGTTTGATCCATTCATGAGGCTTATCCATCCATGGTAGGGCCTCGCCTTCTTTGGAATCCTTGTCTGATAAAGACCAAGTAGAATCCTCCACCAAGACCTCTGGACATATAGAACAAAGGTTAAAGGAACACCTATGTGTCTCCCGTTTGTATTTTTATTTCTATAGTCATAGGTTTCCCACACTTTTCCTACCAGATGGTTAAAATCCTTAGGGAACTTGTAGATTTGTATATATATGGTCATTAGGGAACCTAACCTAGGGAAAATGTCCGGGAGTTCTCAGTCTCTGATATAGGGGTTGGGAGCATGTCCTTCCCTTCTCAACTCTAAGACCTGAAGCCTCTAGTTCCCAATGGGGAGGGTGAGGATTACACTTTCTTTTCCATTCAACAAGGAATTAAATCCCCATCCCATTGTGGAACTTATTGTAGGGAATCCCTCCTAGAGTATTCCCCTAGACTTTATTATATAAGGTTGCAGTATTTTTCATCTCTACCTAGATTTCCTTCACCTTCATTCCCTCCTTGGGTGAAGTGAATATAGGGAAGTGTCATAACATTGGACTCTTCCACTATTCCCCTCCTCCTCTTCCACCAATGGACAATGAAAAGTGTGTGGATTATCAAATCTCTCACTTCCTCTTATTTATAACATAGATCATGTTTCACCTGGGCCTAGAGGTTAATGATTATCATACCATCCACAAGATCCATGCCACTATTGAACCACAAGAATGCTGATTCCAACTTACCATGATACATAGGAATCCTAGCTATGGCCCAAACTCAGTGGGAATACTCTTTATTTGTAATTCCCAATTATAATTCTCTTCATCCAGTTATCCTCTTTCAGATTAAGCCCTGAGTTAATACCTTAATCCACAATGAGTTAAGACATTCCTCATGGTCCCCTTTACAAGGGCATCCTCTTCGAGAATAATCCCCAACTTAATCCACCCAAATGGCTATACTCCAATGTGGGACATACCTTTAAGGGACTCCATTAGTGTGGGTCCTCATAATAGAACAATGTGGGGTTAGATTCCTATCCATATGGGATATATAGGAGGCCTCATTGAGGTTTAAACCCAATAATATAATCAACCCTATTCTCTCCGGGCTATATTCTTGGCAGGGTCTAATTTAACTTAGAAATTCATATCCCTTCCTGGTTCTTTGGGCAGATTCATCATCGGTCCCCCACCAAACCATGACTAGGAACCTTCCATCTAGATGTCATTTCCACATGATGTTAAATTGTATGGGTTGGTAATTATCACATAACATTAAAATGTATGATGTACCCCATTAAGCAGCTCCAAACTACGTGGGTTGTGATTCCTTTCACAAGGATACATAGGAATCACATCTATGTGTTTGATCCTGACATCAAAACAACTCCCACATCCCTATATGATGATAAACTCTAGAGTAATTTTTTGTCTCCTTGGATGATGATACACTCAAGATTCCCCCATTTCATGGCTAGGAAACCAACATCTTCATAATAACATCTAAAGAATCTCTCAAAGTACTATATAAGAGGATATCATCGACAGATATCATCAGATACATATAGATATCCCCATTGATGAGGAGCCTCGTATACATACATGTGATTCTAATATATATACATGATAATAATTAATTTTCAACTCTAGGATGACCTACATAATACTTGGGAATTAATGAATAATTCATGAACATATCTAAATGTATAATATATTCTTGGAGTAGCCAATAATTCCCCTCAAAAGGGTGTGATGAGCTCGACCTACCATCCACTTAACCAATGCGAGTTCTTAAACATCGCTAGCCAAAACTCCCAGTGAGAACCTACCTTTGGAAAGAAGGTACGCTTTGGATACAAAACCATTGGGTGTTTTTAGTTCCATGAACAAACTCATTGGAAACTATTCAGAACTAGTAATTCCTAATCCAAAGTCCCATTTTTGTCTTAAACAAAAAATGGTGAACCCAACGTGAATCCTTAAAAAATATGATAATTTCTCTCATCTATAATGTCCATTTTCATTTGATATGATAAGTACAGACAATATAATCCATCATGCATGTATTAATTCAAATGAGATGCTGATTTGATGGATTTTCTTTTTTTGTCATATATAAAGTCACCTACTCTTTGAAATTCCCTCAATCCAATGTCATCATTCAAGCTCTCACTAATGAACTCCTTGGATGCTACAAGGATTGGGTCTTCATCTGCATGAAAGATTCCATCGCCAACCTAGCATATTTAATGTTGGGTCTCAAACTCATTGGTCAGGGAGTACTATCAGAACAATATGATTCCTACCCTGGAGGCCACTCAACAATCCCTCCAACTCAACCAGCACCAAAGATCATCTGGTATATGATGAATGGTGGTTCTAAAGCTGATAGCAAAGATCGTCATCTTCATCCATTTTGGTATCTTATCCCCAGGATGCAACAACCAATCCCTCATGTATCTCTGGGAGGTGGATCAAGATGCTTCATACGACCTCATCCAAAAGACATAGGGGTCCTACCCAAGGGCTCCTTCCAGTAATTTCCTACACCAACACCATAAAATAGTTACCCCTCAACATGATAAGGGTTTAATACTCAGCCGACTGGCCCAATAACTTCAGAACTATGCATCACACCATCTCACTAGGGACAAAACCTATCCAATAGGGAGTAGGGTCACACCTCTTCCCCCTCCAAAGAATTCCACTAACCCTATCTGGTGGAAAACAGTGAGTGGTAACATACACCTTTTTTCCTTCATTCATCTAGTTTGTATAATTTCTTGGTAGAGTCAATGAAAATATTCCACTCAAATTCATAGGAGTACCATGATCAGGAACATACACATACTTTCACCCATCAATCCTGTCAATTTCCTCATCTGACAGCACCCAAAAAAGTCAGTCAGAAAGTCCCGACGACAACCATGGGGAAGACTCAACTCTCTACCTCCACACACAAGTACTATTAATGTCCACTGTTTGGAAAGAGAGGAAAGGATAAGAAACATACACTAACTCTAGATTCATAATGGGAATATATCCCCATTCTAGATGTTGATGCCACCATGCATATCTTGTGAATGGTAAAAGTGAAGATACAAATTCTTGCTCATATCCTATAGACATTCTCGGGTATCATAATGGAGACAACAGTAGTGCCCATGGGATGAACACACAAATCTATCCCCATAAATGGGGTGGCTCATTACCATAACACCCCCAAGTAGACAAAAACCTATGTTTCAGTACAAGAGTGTCAAGGGGAAAACTCCCTTATATTATACATACAACCGAGTTAGGAACATACTCCTAATCCAATTTTAGGTACTCATACTATTCCAATGGCCACTATAGGGAAGACCCAAACACTTTTCTAGGAAAACAACTTCTCCTGACAAGTGGCCCAAATCACTCATAAGAGGGAAGCAAAGAAGAAGCCTCAACAAACATGATTGAAAGATCAAGACCCGTTCTATGATCTAGATCTACTTAATGTGGGAGTTCTTAAAGCCCTCATACATTTATCTATGATAGCCCAATATCCTACCCTCTCATTACCAGATTGTGGGAGTAGTAGCAGTAATTCTGAAGGTCCCTTTGGGAAACTTCCACATGAAGGATCTCTTCATTTCAAAAATTTGATCGATCTTGAGATCCTGTCTCTTGATTAGAGCCACAACAACCCTCTATGTGGCCAGAATACTAAAGAGAAAGAATATCTTTCCCTTACTCTAATCCACCATGGTGGTCCTCCCCATGATTTTGTTCTCTATAAAAGTTCTTTCTATAGTATTTTTATGCATTTTCAAGATAATTCTCTTGTTGGAAATGTAAGGATGAGAAAGCCCTATTATCGTGAGGAACATAAGAACACAAGGATAGTAATGTTTGGTGATATTTCACTAGAAAGTGAAATACTTTCTCAACCAAAATACATCCCAAGGAGAATATCATTTTCCAAACCTCCTTTGGATCACTTTCTTTCCAACATAGCATAGGAAGTCCCAACCAATAACACTACTTGTTATAAAATAATCGGGAACCATCCACTCTGGTCATACCAGTCTGAGGAACCTCAAGTGAAAGCTGAATAATATATGGTAAATGAGATAAAACAAATCTCTAAATATGATAAACCATTTTTTTTTGCCTTTATCCACCCCTCAATATAAAATTCCAGAGGTGTTGGTGGAATATTGTATGCACGACATCTACCTCAACATATGGAAAACTCTTCATCACTTAAAGTAAAAGGAATGACCCTACAAAAAGTATCAAACTCACTTAAAGTTAATAAAAGAGTTGAAATTCCAAATTGACTTGGAATATATCTTGGATTCACAATATCCAAACATTGAGAAATAGTAATGAGCCCTTAAACGTGTATGCCTTGGGGTGTTAATGAGGTTGTGACAGGTGATCCCTAATACCCTAGCAGGTGTTCATATCAAAGGACGAGGTGCAGATTTAATGATATATCTTATTGAAATACCTAATCAACAAATCCTAGATAGGTTTGTATCATGTAACATTATAACCTCAGGATGGTTTAAACAAGCTAAACTTTTCCAAGATCAAATATATGCTCAATACGAATAGGCCCTGACTAACTCTCACTGATGTAGGGCCAGAAGAGAGTAGGCTGTTGAGATACTTTTACCTCAAACATATGAGAACACTGAGAATACTTCTTAAATCATGTCATCCATCAGATGGCGCAAATGTCACAAATGGAAAAATAGTCTTCCAAAACATGAAATTTAAGTGTGTTCTGAATGATTCACCAAGACTACATTCGAATAAAAATCCAAAAAATCAGAAGAGCGGCTCTGGAAATATCAGCCACTGTAGTTCTAGATAAACTCCATCTTTCAGGGTTGGGGATTTCATAACCCAACCATTGGGGTCATCAAAATAGACCTGAGGGGTTGGAAGGATGAATAGGAATTGTTCCAACCCTCAAGGCTGGGGGATTTTTCACCTCAATAATCCAATCCTCATAGAGAATTAGTTTACTTTTAATTAGTGAAGATGCTGCAGAATGAATCCTCCCAATTCTTCATGTCCCATGATCTGATACCTTCACTTGGAACATGCATGAATAAACTATCTGAATATTCCCTTAGGGTTACTATTATCCAAGTAGCTCTTAGGGAATCAAAAAAGAGAGGAGAAGGCCTCATAGACGGTACATAAGAAATAAATATCATAAATATACTGACGGAATTCCCACAATGCATTATGCATCAGTGAACATCATTAATGATGTCACTAAAAAACCTCCAGAACATGCGTACAATTAAGAGGAGTCAGAAGAGAAAGTTTCACTTTAGAATCCGGTCCATACTTAAACAAATGAAGGAGGTGTGTGTACCAAAAACTAGAGGCTTTCCCTAAATCTGGGTACACCCTCAAACAATCTACCTTTACCTCCTTGAAATTCAAATAAAGAAAAAGGTAATGGTCAGACTATGCCTCACCCTCCCATTAGAGAGGTTCAATCCCTTTCACTAGAGGATAAATTAGGACATTAAGAGGAGGAGATGAAATAATTGAGAAGACTCAATGTAGAGCTACTATTAGGCATAATTCTACCCAGATATTCTCTATAAGAAGATACTCAACTTGCACTTCTAGTAGGTGTACCTCAACAAAGAGGGTTTTTCTCAACAACTAAAGCAGACCAAGAATATCTTCTCAACATGGGAAACCAACCTCATATATATTTGGATCGCAAAAAAGATATCTATAATTCCATCCATTTGGTACACAACCAGAACATGGTCTGGCACATCCTTAGAGGCCTCCCCATATATGCTATCCAAATAAATCACCTACAGTGCCACCACCAATGGTCCTACCAGTTACTGCACCCATTCAAGATCCATCCATTGTACCAGCTTAGGTCCCGACTTAGCTAGATATTCTTTGAATGCTTATGAACATAATTGAGTCATTAACAACCCGATTGAAATCCATAGAGGAACAAAGCATGCCAATAAATCCAGAAATGAAGGCTTACCTCGAATATGTAGATCCAACTCATCTCCCACCAAACATTAGGAATCTTATTTTTCCAATCTATAATGGATCAGGAGAACCAGAGTAGTACTTAATGGATTTCAACTCTCACTAAGACCTAATTATGGTTACCCATGAGCAATAGGATTCGGTGAATCTCGGGTGCTTTGCGCAATCACTGTAAGGGCCAGCCTTTCTATGGTACACCAGTTTGCAAGATTGGTCAATCACAGTGTGGGAAGATCTTCTTCAAAATTTTCTCTTCCAGTTCAGCTCAACACTCCAGAAGATGATAGTATTTAACCTCACAAACTGAAAACAATGATAGAATTAAATAGACTCAGATTTCATTTCTCGGTTGAAATGATTGACATAGTCCACAAACCTACCACTCTTTCAGGAGGAACTATTTCCTATTTGTGTATCAAATATTTGTGATGATTTGAACACACTGCTGATCCATGTGAAATACATATAATGGTTTCAAGACCTTTCCTCAATTGATCAATAGTTATAAAACTTCATTGAAGAGGCCAAATCCAAGTCCCAAATATTTTAATCAACTTAGGGTAGGAGAACCAGAAAAGCAGATGCCACTACAGCTACACTAAAGTATGCCCATATACCTTCTCCTACTACAAATCATGCATCACACCATATGAATCCACCTATTGAACATCAACAATATCTCCAACCTTTTTAGATGAACAAAGATACCAGTAGAGAAATCAGTTGAGGAGATGAAAAAAATTCTACTCTTTTTGAGAAAACCAAGTCCCCGACTACTTTATCTCGACATTGGAAAATAACTTAGTCAAGTTTACAGATCCCAATAATTTATGCAAGGATGGTGATGAATATCTACTGAATTATTTTCCCTTTAATCAGATTTTAGGGAACCACATCCTAGATTTTTTATTTTTAAGGACCTTTTACAAAAGATAGTATAATCTGGGAAAGTGAATTTGAATAATTCACCTGGTCTTGTGGAATATGTTTCTTCCACTATCCTAGAAGAATAAGAAAATGAATGGAAAGAAGTTATGATCAAGATTCCATTGAATTTTGATGACTATATGGTTAGAAAAATGATCAACTAGACACATTCTATTTTATAAGCATAGTTGAAATAGCCGATTGTGCTGTGTACCACTCCCCCCACACCACAACCAACTTCATCAGTAACTCAGTCCTCCAAAGTACAATCCTCCAAAAAAACATGTTCAAATTTGTAAGAATAAAATGAAGGAATGTGTTCCTATAGTGTAGTCAAATATATCATTAACTTTAGTGGACTTTATTCCTATAGTCTCAAATACATGGGCACCGCCCCTCAAAATGGTACCATAAAAATCTACCCTTCATACAGAAGATTCATTATATGAAGAGTTGATCTTAAGTTCTATTAATGTAATTAATTCAATGGATTGTTTCATAAATGATGATTCTAGTTATAAACCTGAATTCCCTATGCTCAATTGGGGAACCAGGGGAAGTGGTTGTTGAGGTAGAGTATACAGGGGAAGTCATGGTTGTTCTATAAGTTACTAATTCAACGAAACCCAAGGTAAAACTATCTACACATTTAAAATGCATGGTAAAGGTCTTCAATGATCTCAGTAGGAACAAAAAAGCTCTTAATCCACAGATGAAAAGGTATTCCTTGAAATGATCATCCTGGAAGACCATTCATAGGATAATTTTTTACCTTTTTGATGAGTAGGCAGACCCAGCTAACCCAATCCACTAAGAACAGAAGCACCTTCATCTCCTATTCCAAGGGTTGGTGCATCCATATCAGGAATATAATCTCTAAAAGAACCATTGAAAGAACACCCACATACTGGGAAACTCGGACCTTTGGATTATAAATATGATTTTTTGAAGAAATTAGCACAAGTACAGGATAAGATATCAATCCTAGGTGCTTTTCTTCTGTCAAAAGATCATTGATAGGCACTCATAGAGGCTTTGTCAAGTCCTAAAGAGTTTTAAGTTGAGGTTGCTTCCGTATAAGAATATCTTATAGAGAATGATCCTAAAAAATTTCATGCAGTAATCTCTATCACTAACCGGGATGTGGATTCTGTCATATGAGGACTCTTTAAGACCTTTCATATATCTATAAAGATAAATGACACTAATTTATATCAACCCTCTATTGAAAATGTCTCAGGATTCAACCTAATTCTAGTCCAGACACTTCGCTAACTGGATCTCAAAAAATATCACTTGTATCCCCCCAATATGATGTTATAGGGTTATTACAAGAATGAACAAGAGCCCCTCAGCGAAATGACACTCATAAATAAGTTTGTGGATCTTATGTCTCACTCAAAGATCATGGTTGTTCGGTAGATTTCAGCATTAAATTTTCTTCTAGAATGACCTTGGCTACATCCGCATACTGCAATTCCTTTATCATACCACCAATGTATCAAATATTATATAAATGGTCAAAGAAAATAATTCTGGTGAAAATTCCATATTCAAATTCTATGAGACATAATCCATCGATGCATGATTCTGTCACAAGGGAGGGAAATAATCCATGACTAATGATGTCACCCGGATTAATGGCCCAAATGGATTTGAGATGATCTTGGGTAACCCTTTCAAACAACTCAGTGTAGATTATATGCTATATATTAACCAAATTTAATGAGTGGACCCAAATTCAATCACTCATTCAATAACTTCCATAATATTAATCATCACAGCTGAGCCTGATGGTTCTGAAGAAGTTATCAACTCTTCAAGTGATAGAAAAAGCTTGAATGAAAATCTCTCCATTCCATCCCTCAATCTTCAAAAAAATATATGATTCATCCAATGGACAAGAAGAATTTTCTTTTTCAATGGGGGAAAATGAATATTCTCATTCTCAGTACCTTGTTTCTTCTACAACACTCTGGATAGACCTAGATCCACCAGTTGATCCAAGGATGATTGCTTCATCTTCTAGATGTTCAAATGACAATTCCCATTGTAAATTTGAGATTCTTGCTTCACCTCCTACCTCCCAAGTGGAGTAGAAAGAGGCAAAGTATGAGTATGAGTATAAATAAGACCTTAGATATTTCCCAATAATGTTTTTGAAAGACGTATCCACTACTATGGATGAAATCATAGAGATAAACTTGGGTACAAAAGAGGATCCATGCCCCATTCTAATTCGTGCATCCATGGATCTTAGATAATATAATGTATATAAATCCTTTTTGAAGAAACACTGGAACAAGTTTTCCTATAATTATAAATAGATTCTATGTATCGACCCATAAGTGTCCCCTCATCATTTGGGTTTGCCAAAATATAATCAGGGATACAAACAGGTAGCAAGAAGGATGCCCCTAACTCATGCCGCCAAGATTGAGGCTGAATTAGAAAATCTCATCAAGGAAAACTACCTTTGAGAGGTAAAATATCCAAAATTGTTATCTAATATATCGTTATTAAAAATAAAAATTTAGAAAATTATATCCTATATTGACTTCATAGATCTCAACCAGCATTGTCCCAAATATGAATTTCTTGTTCCAATTACATAATTACAGATTGAATAAACAACTAGTTATCAAGAATTATCCTTTATAGATGGATATTTTGAGTATAATAAAATTCATATTTCCCCAAAAGATGAAAAAACCACAACTTTTAGAGCCCTTTGGGAGTATTCTACTTTTGAGTAATTCCCTTTGTCTTGAAGAATGTCAGCGTCAGATACCAATGTGCAATGCATTGCATCTTCATACCCCTTTTTTGGAAGTTTAGTGAATTATACATTAAAGATATAATGGTCAAGTACTTTAAACATTATGAAGACTTGGCTGACCTCGAAACCATCTTCAACAAGCTAAGACATCATAATTTAAAGATGAACCCCTTGAAATGTGTTTTCGGGGTAACCTCAAGAAAATTTCTCAGTTTTTTTATACGCCATCATGGAATAGAAGTTGATCCAAAAAAATCTATACTTGGGACTGTAAACTCCTCAAAACCTATAATATTTGAGAGGAATTCAATGACACTTTGACTATATTGAGTGATTTATATCTAACCTTATGGGAAAGTGTGTACCCTTTATCTAATTATGAAGAAGGGGTTCACATATCATTGGACTGAAGAATGTTAGAAATCCTTTAACACTATTAAGAAATACCGCTTGAGACCCTTGTGTTAATGCCACAGGTTTAAGAAATGTTTCTCATTCTACAAGTGATATATCTGGATAGGTCACTAGGTACCTTCCTTGTGAGAAATAATGACATTAGGAATGGGAACAGCCTTTATTATCTCGGTCAAACTATGCTCTATTGTGAGACTCATTATTCAAATATCAAGAATAGATACTTGGAATTAATATTTTCCCTTCAGAACCTAAGGAATTATCTACAGTACCATGAGATCTAATTGCTTTCTCATAATAAGCCTCTAAAATTCATCCTTAGTCATCTTATGTTGATAGGATGTCTGGAATGGTGGACAGTTATTCTACAATAGTTAGATATAAAGTTTGTGCCTTAGAAAGAAGTGAAAGTCCAAGCCTTGGCATATTTTCTCACTAAACACCCATTTTTATAAGAGACTTCATTGAATACCAAGCTTCATAATGAATATATATTATCTATTCATAACACTCCCCAAACATGGGATATGTATTTTGATTATGAATCTAGAATCCAAACAAGAAATAGAATGGAAGACCCTACACTCAACAAATCAAGGTTAGGGGTTGTGTTTATCTCTCCAGAGAAGCCAGTGTTTTTGTACTCCTTCCTATTATTATAAAGATGTACCAACAATGAGGAAAAATATTATTCTCTCATTATAGTTCTAGAATTGGAACTCTAAATACTAGTGAACAACCTTGAGGTTAAGGGTGACTCAGAGTGGGTAATCAAGCAGATCAATGGAGATTACTCCATCATAAAAGAGGATATAATTCTCCTATTTGACTATGTATTATTTTTAATGGAATAATTCCACTCATAGACAACTTTGACTCACATCCAGTGATCACAAAATTCCCAGGAAGATATGTTGGAAAATGCAGCCATAAATTTGGAATATCCAAATAGGGATGAAGCAGTCATTAGCATCACCCACCGCCAAATGGTCTCACATTTTGTTCAAATTGAATAGAAAAGATGAATGAAATCAATCCCATCCCTGAGCCATATGGCCCTACCACTAGGTCGGTGACACCCATCATGAATTACCTCAAAATGGAGTTCTCCCCCAAGATAGAGACAGAAAATATCAAATCTGACTATGAGTTTACAATTTCAATCTTTATAATAGCCCAAATAACTAGAAGATATTCTACATGTGAGGATTTGATGGAATTATTCTCATATGCATCGATAGATAAGAGACTGTGCATGTTATAAAGGAAGTACATACCGGATCCTATCATTCCCACCAATCAAAGTTCAAGATTTCTGATCAAATCTGGAGGCTTGGATACTTTTGGCTTTCGATGATACTAGAATGCACAGAATTCACAATGAAATTTCATTCTGGTCAGGTGCATGCGAAATTCATCCATCAAACTCCAAAATTTCTATATACATCCAAATACTCATGTTCATTTGCAACATGGAGAATGGATGTAGTGGGGACATATCCTCTAACTACAACCAAGCAGTTCAAATACATCATGATTTCTACCTATTTCTTCTCTAAATAGGCTAAGGCAATACACCACAAAGAAGTTATGGCCATAAAAATTGTTAACTTCGTCAAAGCTACCATATTTACCCTATTTGGTGTCCCTCATACCATATTGATGGTCAATAGAATCAACTTATATTCTTTTTATGTGGAATATTTATATTAATAATATGATATCAAATCTAATAATTCACCCCTCTATCATGTAGTGACTAATGGACAGATAGAGGATTTTAATAAGACCATATAAAACATACTCCAGAATATTATGGATAAAGATAAAAAGTCTTGGATTGATAAGCTATTGCATGCCTCATGGTATTACCAGACAATAACCTATACTTGAACACAGGCAACCACATGCTCTTTGGTGTATCGAACAGAATCAGTCTTTCTGATTTAAGTTCAATTTTCATTGCTCTATTTTCATCTATGACCATCTATATGCAAACGAAAAGTCTCAAAAATGGTTGAAAAAATTGGAGCAATATAATGAAAATATACAACACACCTTGCATCATTTGAAGGTCTTTGAGAATAACATAACATTATAATTTTACTTGAATGTCCTCCACCACTCGTTTTTCTAAGTAGACTTGGGTTTGGACCTTAGGATTCCAATGATACTTGGAAAGAAGCCTCCAAAACTTGAGCTGAAGTGGGAAGGACCTTATTCCATACACAAGGACTACTCCAATAGAGGTTATTCTTTGATCTTAAGGGATGGGTAACTCACTAATACCCCAACCAGTGCAAGGTTATCAAAGAAATATTTCATGTAGTTACACGACCAATGTCTAAGCTGTAAGACATTAAAACTACATAGTGGGTCTTTGTCACATGACCTTAAAATACATGACACAATTTACTTGTCGCATGATAATAAAATAAAATACACCTGATTTCTTCACTGTATGACATTAAACTACAAGGTTAATGCCCTTTTTATTCAATGTTAAGAAACCCAAAGTGTACCATGAGCTGAGATATCCCTTGAGTTCCCTTGATAAATGGACCTCCATTTCATTTGTGGGTCCCAATCACATCACTCAGACCCCTCAGGGGTTATTCTACCATCTTGTCCAGACATGAGGAAGAAATCCATGCTTCCCCCATCCATATGCCCCACTTATATAATTTCCACTCCATAATGGCATGTGGACCCCATTTTATAGGTATAACTCCCAACATTTTCAACACCATAGTTATATGAAGATAAATTGTATGATCTATTCAAGAACTACATGTGTCTTGATTATCATTCCAATGAGAGATGAAGTGATTCCTGAATCTCCAATCTTGATTCTAGCTATAATTTAGGAAAATAAATCCCCATTCCTTTCCATATGTATGAACCTGAACTATATAGGGAACTTTTCTAGGACATATGACCTGATTCTCATCCTAGTGAGATTCACAGTGACACCTAGACCACGAGTCTCAATCCCAACCACTTTTATGGAATGTAAAAAAGTTGATTTCACCACTTCAAAGCATTATTATTATGGCGAAAATCCTTTAAGAACTATGTGTGTCTTAATTCTCATTTCAGTTAGATACGAAGTGATGCCTGGATCTCCAATATCGGGTACAACTATGATAAAATGTATATACCTCCTATTCCCTCTACCTTAACCAGATCTATATAGGGAGACTTCAAGAACTTCATGTGGCTTAATTCTTACTATAGTAAGATTCATAGTGACAGTTGGGTCCTATTCTTGAGTTCAGTTACAACACTTCTTTCACGTTAGGTGACCAATTTCCTTATGATATTACGTTAAAATTCATGATTAATAGTGTATGGCTTGATTCGTATCCTAATGAAATATGTAGTGATTCATGGATCATATGTCCTAGCCCAACCACCATATAGTCAACATTCCCATATCATTCACTTGTGTTTCCCATACATTGTAAAATAAAACCTTACCAAACCTTATTTCTCACACCGACCACAACTCATGTGGGATTAATATTTGGGGAAAGGATTTCCCCATATAAGTAATGTATAAAAATTCACATTGGCTTTGTGATAGTATTGGGTTAAAGGCCTTAAGAGGCACACCATATGTCCTCATCACATGAAAATAAACTGATTGATCTATTTATGAACTATGTGTGGATTGATTCTCATACCTATGAGATACGTAGGGATGCATAGATCTTCAATCTTGGGCCCAGCTATAGAACAGCATGGAAAAGACTCTACTCTCCCATATATTAGTCAGATCTACATGAGGAGACCCAATACAAGTCCTCAACATACGTGTGAACCCATATCCAAACCCCGTATGTCATCCACACATGAATTAAATCAGTATGAGGGATATTTATTGTTAGAACTATGTGTTAATTGATTCTCATCCAACTCTAATATGCAGTAACACCAAGGCCTTGATCCTAGTCCCAGTCATGAGGTAAAAAATGACCCTTTTCTATGTACAATCAAAAATCCATGTATAATAATTTATTTTCAGTCCCCTCATTAGGGGGGAACCAAAGAAATAGATATATTCCCCTTCTACGTATAAGTCAGACCTATAAAAGGGACTTCCAACTCATGGCCAATATTATTCTAAAGTCTTCCCTTGTGTATAGATATATCCCTTCCAAACATCATCATCCAAATATTGAAAACTTTTAAATATTCATAATCTTTACTCATCTACTAGTAGAAAAATGTATGATCCTGAGAGGTCTTTTTTTACTATGTTATAATATGTCCAGTCGTCTTTGCATAAAGAAACCCTCATAATGGGTTTTTTAGCCAAAATATCCCACTATTTGGCTATGAAATGTGTTCCCTTGTTGGACTTGAATAAAACAACCCACCAAATTGGTCTTCCAAGTAGTGGTAACTTTATTTTTGATAGAATCATCTTCTTTCCCTCTAAGTTTTGATGATGGTATGTTGTAACCCACAATTCAAATTTAGTGTTCAACCCTTGTATATTTATCTCATTTCATATCTCATGACCTAAAAGTCTCCAAGAATATAGTTTTATTTCTTTTCACCCCTTCATGTGTTCAAAGCATATTGGAGTAACCTTGGGCAATTTGACCATATATCATACATTGTTTCCATAACATTATGGACTTAGTCATATGACCTAAAAATATAGGCACCATACTTCATGTTCTTGGGTTAGACCTTTATAGAGAGCCTATTCCCCCAATTCATTGGAAATTATGACTTGAAATACCCCTTATGAATTCAAGTACTTTTCTCCAAAAACCATACTCTTTTATTAGGGTATCCAAATATCCATAAACATTCATTAGCTCTAAGAGAAATAATGTTATAATTAGTGAGGACTTCTTTGCCCAACTATGTTGTAATACACCCTATTTATATTTTCATAAAATGACCCTTATAATGGGTCTATCAGCCCAAGGATTCCACTACTTGACTATACAGTACGTTTCCATATTAGCCTTGCATAAAATAGCCCCCATAATAGGTTGATCACGTAGTGGTAACTCCTTTCTCAGTATAGACCTCCTCTAATTACATAATCCACTATCCCAATACCATTCTTCAGACTTGAGAATCCTCTAATCATATCTTACAACTTTCTCCTCTAATGGGTGAATGTGGTTACACATTTCCAAACAAATTACAAAGAGTGGAATAATCATCAATCTTTCAGTCAGAGATAAATTCCTTAAATTATATCCCTATGATATCCTTATTTCAAGACTTTAAACTACATATCAAAATTTCCTTGCTACATGAATTTAAATTTCATAGAATAATTTCCTTGTAGTATGAATTTAAAAAACAAAGAAAAGTTTCCTTGAAATTGACCATCTAAGAAACCGTACCCTCATTTACACACCAAATCCATGTAGGATTGGTTTCATATTAATGGAATGTTCCAATACATATGATCACTTCATTCTAAGACATATTTCCATAGAAAAACCACCCCTTGTGGTCTTGATAAATCCTGATCTCCAGAAACTTTCTTCATCCAAAACAAATAGGTTATCAGAATTCCTAAGAACTCATTTTTTTAACTATGTAGTACGTTCCCTAGTTGGACTTGTATAAGTCACCCACATAATGTATTTGTCAGTCTAAGATACCACCACTTAACTATATAGTATGTTCCCTAATTGTCCTTCTATAAAATATCCCTAATAATAAGCATGTCAACCATTGGAAACTTTTTCCTTAGGATAGACCTTCTCTATTACTTAATACCATGTTTTAGATTTGAGAAATACAAAAGTGTGGCTCAAGATTCCACACTAGATATCTAAATAATGTTAGAACATTCTATTCCCACAAGCCTTATTTGGATCTTTATTCAAAATTTTATAGTCAAATTTATTCAACCTTAAACACTATCCTTATTAATCAAACCTTCATGACATTAAAATGCACACAAAAAGAGACATAGTAATCAATGAATTGAAAACCTACAAATGGAAATTTAGATAAAATTCTAGACTCATCACACTTAACCTGCACTCCATGTTTTTTGATGAAATTGATCAATGAAAAGATAAAGGGCACAAAACTTCTTAGACTGAAAACCAGAAATAGGAGGCCTAATAAGAAGCCATGTATCTCCCTCTAAGAATCATTTATATTGATATTAAGAAACAATTAGGGTGATGAAACAAAATACTTAGTGTTTAAAGTGTTTTCCTTACGAACCTAGCAATCTTTAAATTGTGCTCTTTAAGCCCCATTTCTTAAAAAAATATAGAATTTCCCCATACATTCACAATGATTAAAATTAGCGAATGTACTTTTTTTATTTTCATGAATATTAGTTTTGATACTATATTATAATCCCAAGAAGTAGGGATGAGGGAATATATGATTGGAAACAAATTTATTTTCATTTATGAACAAAAGAATAAAATCCCCCAGAAGAATATTCAAAATATCGGGTCTCTCTTTCATATATTATAAAAGAACTTAAACATAAATAATCATCTATTGAATGGACTCCCGAGTCCCATCAACTGGTCATTGAAGCTCATTCAATCGATAAGTTTCATCCTCCTCGACCTAGCGAAGTGTCTCTTTTGCAATCACAATGAAAATTTACCCCACTATTTGGTATTTTTTTATTGAATGATAGAGTTGTCAGAGTTCCCATGGAAAATCACCCAATTTTTGCTAAAGTAATGACACTTGAATTGTCTTCTCATTTATTTGTAGCTTGAATTCTTCTAGTTTTATCTTATGATTAGCCTTTTATTGGGATAATGTGGCTCAGAATTAATCAATATTGGCAAGAAGTTTGGAATTTATTAGATTTTTTATAAGCTTATGCTCTTGAACCCACCTAAAAATAGTCCCCTTCACAACAGTGTGGATTGGGCAGTAATTGAATCCCCTAAATTCCAACATTTGAAACAGAGTTGGATGTTGGAAGAATTATTAAAACAGTTTTTTTGGAGATGTATCAAAAATTATCTTCTAGATAATATGCCAATCCCAATATCCTAAGACACTGAGAGAAGCCTTCATGTCTATTTCAGAATCAATGTAGCTATCAGTGGGAAAATGTACTCAATAATCAAATAACTCTAAAAAGTACCATGATCTACTCCCTATAAGACAATGGCTACCTCTACTTCTAGTACTGGCTGAATTGGTATAGAATATCCATCCTCAAACCTAGTTAAAGAAGCTGATAATCCTAAAATGATGATTTAGATTTTTTACCTAAAAAATGGTGATAATGGGGCATGATCATATCATTTGGTGACCTTTACCCAATAACAGCTAAGCATCTGGGGAGGATTCCACCCAAGTATCTTCAAATCAGTTTTAATGATAACCTTTTGATGAGGGAAACTCTCATGGGTCTATCTAGGATTCACCAAATGAGGCTTAGGAATACTTCTCATTTAAAGTTCCTCCTAAACTAGACCCCCCTCCCCCCAACAATGGGACTGATATGGACTTCAACATCTTTTTTTTAAATTAACATTGCGATTGTCTCCATTGATGGAGATGAATATTCTAATCAATCATGATCGGGGAATCAAGCATAAAAAAATTGGTTGTATAAGAGACAAAGGCTCACATACATTCAATTCCCTATCAATCACTTCAAATTCGTTTAGTCATATTATTAATGTGTTCTAAGGTTTTTCATGATTTATATTGAAATCCTAGGCCCTTTGGTAATCTCACCCATTGAGAATATTGGAATATATGGCTTAGAACACATAACAGAACCACCCATTGATGACCTGAGACCCCAAACAGCTTCCTTGGTTATAGTTATATTTTTAGTATCATTCATCGTAGGGTTCACTGGTACTTTATATGAACCTAAGACATCAAAAATAAAAAAGTTAGTATTTTTTCTATAATGAATTATGTGGAACCATTGACATTACCAAAACCCTCCTCCCACTCTACAGTAGAGGAATAATGATAGGATTAGATGATGCATCCTCGACCCTCACATATTATTTAGTTGAGCGAAACAATTCTGTCGCAAGGATCCACACTTGGTCTAAAGTTACCTCCTTAGTTCTTGGAGGATCATTTGTAAGTCCCATGAGAGAGGAAATTGAAGTATTTCCTACATTCCAAGTGAGTTTAGACACTATTCCTAGGTAATGATTAATGATTCATGGGTGACTTACTATTACTGTCAAGGCGTTTAGCCGAATATTTCTCCAGTGTTCCTCCTATGTCATTTTCTTCAAAGGAGGGATAACAAAAACTTCCCCAAAACAAGTATTAAAGGTGTCAATGGGATTTATCCATCTATCTCATCATCCATTTCTTATTGACTTGGGGATTATTCTCCTAATTTAGGGGTGATTTATCATCCCCAATTGAGATTCTAGTCAATTCTTATTGTGGTGAGGTAACCTCAGTTTTTTTCTCCTCAGTCCTCTGCAAATCAATATAATATTCCACCTTAATAAACACACATTTTTTTAAGTGAGGGGAATTGAAAATATAGGAAGGAAAGGGAACATACATCATCAAGATCGATATTCTCAATTCATTATTCAAATGAGGGGTGGTTAACCCCTTCATCCTCACCCCATTTCACCATATCCTTCACCCATCTTGAAGAAGAATGGAACACCTGGGTTCCATCTCAGTTGGTGTATCCCATATGATTCTGACCAGTGGATTAAATATCTCATGAGTTGTTTGGGGTGAACATGGAACCTATTTGTCATCCTCACCCTATGAGGTGGACAAAGAAACCTATGAAAGAGATGAAACACCTTCCAAAAAAGGGGAACCTTCCTATTCCACGGCATCATCCCAACTTAAGGAACAACATTGGCTAATATACCTTCAGGGTATGATGCAATCTTGGCCTTGGAATACTTGGATGTTAACCTGTTGGTTACATCTATTTGAGGTAGTTTGATCACTTATTGCATCAATTCCATAGTTTTAAAGATCCATAGTTATCAAGATACTATCAAAATATTTTCTAAAATTATTTTCATTAGGGGGATATATTTATAGTCATTAGGCACTTGAACTAGCATGAAAATCAATAATAAGAATAATCCACATATATAATCTCAACATCAATCCTGGTCACCAACACACCATTTCTAAAGGGAATCATGTATGACCTGAGATCAATGATGGCATTCCCATCATCAGTAAATCTCTATATGTGTGGATTACCAATGGAACAGAAGTTTAACTCTTTAAATAAGCTCAACATTGTTTGTATTTCACGGGGTTTCAAAGATAGTGGTAGAATAGAATATACATCTTCGACATAGGGTCGGAACTCTCTATCGAGGACCTTGATCCTTATTTGTATGGAGTAAGTTCTGAAGTAGGCTATGGTCTATACCCAAGAAACCTAGAAGGGTCCCACAATTCTAAAAAAATATTTCCCTATATGAACATTCCACAAGCTCTTGTGTATTTTTTCAAAAACAAGGGTGGCCAACCCCATAAACGTTTTCTTTTCCATCTTAGCTGCTATTGTGATTGTTCCTGGCCATATTCCACCCTTGTAATCATGGAAATGTAGAAATTAGATATCAAACCACATGTCCAAAAAGCCCGCAAGACATGTCTTAGCTAGATTATTGGGATGGATTTTATATCTCCACTTATCAAATTCTCCATTTTCCAATGACGAACAAAAGGTTCCAGGTACGCCTCTCTTCACCGCTTCAGGACAGATCATCAAACACTTGAAAGTGGGTACTTCTCCCTTCTTCCTAAATAAATTGTCCATACATGCTTCCAGATGAAAATCTTCATTTATGTGGGGGTATTCCTTCCTAATATCATTGTCTATTTTCACCTGCTCCCACGCTAAAGATGACATCCAATTGCTATCATCCCACATTTCCTTTGATGGGATGAATTATTCCTGCATATATAAGAGGATAGGATCCCTGAATATCTTGTGAATAACCCATAAACTAACTCTTACTTCCCCATGCATCAGATGAAAATAATTATTCTATAGACTCCAAAGGCTCAATATCTCCAAAATGAATTTTCCATTCCTATACGCATAAATATGACCTACCCACATGGCCTAATAAATTCCAACATCTTCTTGATCATTTTTGAATTGTGTTCTGGATTAGTGAAACCAATACGCCCACATCCATCCTGTCTTAACACCCCCTCTTTGGCATAAATCCCAAATTTTCCTTAATTTATTTGATTGATTTGTCTATGAATCAAGAAATATAGATGAATAGAAATGTGATATTAAATGAACCATTGAGATTTTAGATCGAGATTACATGGTCTATGATGCATAAAATAGGCCATGGATGATGTCTCACCATTGACATATGTAACCATTCCCAAAATGTTGTTAGTTCTAAAATTATTGTGATCTATAAAACAATAGACCTAGAGGTAGTTCTTTGGAGCCGGTGTGCGGACCTCCTAAAGATGGTCATGACTATAAAGCAGTAGATAGACACTCTATAAAATCATGGAGATATTTCTGTAAAGAAAATGCTAGATTAGGAAGATCATTATTTCATATTTCGTAACAAGCATACCCTAAAACTTTCATAATCTCCTAAATGAATTTTGTATCATGTTTATCCAAAACTAAAATATTTCTGGTAGCCATTGAACTTGAAATAAATTATCAAATTCATTCTAGAGTATATTAATTTTGAGGGAATCCTCAAGGGTAATAAAATATGGAAAAGGAAAAATTCTCACAAGTGGTTCACTCAGGTGTGTCATACAAGTTCTTGTAAAAGGAAATCAATCATCAAATCTATAAAGGAAACTCACCCAAATCTATGCATCACGATACCTATAACGTACCCTTTCTACATGAATGAATTGTTATCAGAATATCTACTCGTAATACTAGAATGGGGAGACCTAAAATTTAGGATCTGCGAGAGTTTTTCGCTTAAATGAGAAACCTATTTATAGGTGAGGAAGCCTCCATATGTAACCTGCGTGCATGTTCTACCTCCATTGAAGACAAAATTGGACCACTTGTGTGGGATCCCTATGCCAATACACAACATGAACAATTCATCATTTCCATCCATTTACCTTAGGATCTAACCCTCCTCTTTCAAATGAGATCCAACCCAGAGGGGGGATTTTGTTGACACACCAATTTGGAAACAAATTTAAATACCTTAGGAAAAATAGAAGGAAAGAAGTTGAAAAGGTCAAATTCTTCAATCACCCCAAGGGTCACCCAACAAGTACCATTAGCCGCAAGCATCCTACATGGAACCCTATGCGACTAACCTATGAGAAACGCCTCCACGAGATTTCACATTCACCCAAGTTCTTATATTTGTCTACAAGTTGGACCCTAGGTTCTTTATTTATACAAATAGGAGTTCACAAAGGCCAAACAGTGCTCTGTTCACCCTAGTGCTTCGCTCAATCCATTCGTAACCTTTTAGGTATTTCTCTAACACCTGAAAAAGAGGTAATTAAAGGGGAATAGTGATAATAAAGTCCTCCCAGAGTTTCAAATAAAGAAATCATGTGTGAGGAATTTTCTCAACCCCTAATACATGAAGACTAGAATAGGGTTACATTTCTGAACTAGGGACCTACACGACTTACCTCTAGGACACTTTTGGAGACCCTTGAAGGCTTGAGTAAGGTCACTCCCCTGTGTAGTCTCTTAAGTGGTATATCACCCAAGGTTCTTCCAATTCACCCAGTCTTACCTAGGTGAAGAACCCATTGTTTAAGACTCCATGGTTCACTGTTATCTCCAACTTGTATAATCCATTCATGAGGCCTTCTTCAAAGTTATCCATGGAAGGGACTCTCCTTCTTTAGCTCCCTTTTAAAAAAGAGACCATGTTGAAACCTTCACCAAGACCTATATACTTATATAACCATATTGAAAGGCACATTTTCATGTCTCCCATTTGGATTTTTATTTCTAAAATTAGATTTTTTCTGCACTTGTCTTCCCATACAGTTAGGAATTTTGGGGCACATGTAGATTTGTATATCTACGATCATCAGGACCCCTACCCCAGGGATAGTGTATTGAAGTTCCTGGACTCAGATATAAGGTTTAGGACAACATCCTTCCATTCTCATCTCTAAGACCCCAAGCCTCTAGTTGCTAGTGTGGAGGTTGAGAATTATGATTTCCTTTCCATTCAACATTGAATTAGATCCACATCCCTATGCAGAATATATTTTAGGTCATTACTCTTAGAGTAATCCCCTAAAATTTATTGAAGGTGGTTGTTGTCTTAATCATCTCTACCTCTGCATCCTTAACCTTTATTCCCTCCTTAGGGTGAAGTGAAGAGAGGGAAATGTCGTAACCTAATCCTTTTCCACTATCCTCCTCCACCTATTCCACTAGTAGAGAAGGAAAAGTGTGTGGATTTTCAGATGTTTCACTTCCTCTTTTTTTTACACCAATCACAAATCACATGGTATTAGGGGTTAATGATGATCATTACATCCACATAATCCAATACACTATTGAACTTTGAGAACTCTGTTTACTACTGACTGTGATAGGTAGGAAGACTAGCTAAGGCCCAAGATCGATGGCCATCTTCCTTAAGAGTAAACCCAAATCATAGTTCGATTAATCTAGGAATCCTCCCTAAGAGTAATCCTCATGGTAATCCCATAACCCACTATGAGTAAAGTCATTCCACTTAGTCCCCATTACAAGGGAATCCTCTTCAAGAATAAGGCCCATCTTAATTCTATCAAAGGGCCATACTCACCTATGATACATACCTTTTAGGTCCTCCATAAGCGTGGGTCCTCAAAATCAAACTACAAGGGATTCAATTCTTATCTATATGGGAAACATTAGAAGAATCCCTACAGTTGAAAAATAATAATCTAATAAACCATGTTTTCTCTGGGATATATTCTTAACAGGGTCTAATTAAACATGGAAATTCATATCCCTTCCAGGTTCCTTGGGTTTCTTCAGCATAGGCCCGACACCAAGCCTTCACTGGGAACCTTCTACCTAGACATCCTCACCAAATGATGTTAAACTGCATGTTTTTCTCCTTTTCAAATGACCATAAAATTTATTATGTTCCCCATTAAGTGACATAGAACTATGTCAATTATGATTCCTTTCACAACGATACATAGGAATCTCATTTATGGGTTCTATCCCAGCATCAAAACAAATCTTTCCTCCCTAAATGACAATAAACTCTAGACTAATTTACAACTCCCAGGATTATGATACACTCTATAGTGCCCCACTTAATGGCTAGGAAACCAGTATCATCATAAAAATTGTAAAATAATCACTAAGTAGTGTATGAGAGGATACCATTGATGGAGAACCTCAGATACATACATATATCTCCATTGATGAAGAAACGTAGATACATACAGATGATTCTAAGATAAATACATGCTAATAATTGATTTTTAACTCTTGGATGACCTACTTCATACATAGGAATTAATGAGGGATTCATGAACATTTCTTAAATCTATAAGAGATTATCGGAGTATAAAACAATCTCCCCCCCCCAAAGGGTGTGATGAGATGGACCTCCCATCCTCTTGACCAATGTGAGTCCTTAAGCATCACTAACTAAACCTACAAACGAGAACCTTACTTTGGAAATTAAGTTCCATTGGGATAAATAACAATTGAGAGTTTCTAGTTCCATGATAAAACCCATTGGAAACCATTTGGAAATATTAATTCCAAACCTGAAGTTGCATTTCCATTGTAAACACTCTTCTATCACTACCTCTTACATTTTTGGATTCAATATCCTTTGAAATTCAACTCTCAGTTTGAGTTCTAATTCCATAGGAATTTTTTCATATATAATAAATGGTTAATCTATTTGATGTTAGCTATTAAACAACCAATTGAAGTTTTTAATTTCATTAGAACACACTACAATTTTCCTCTTGTATATCCTTTAATTTATAAAAAATTATGATAGGTAGTGTTGAATTTTTACCTAAAAATGAGTGTTTCAAGTGTTTATGGAGAAATTAAATATTCAAAGAGGGTTCAAATTCACAAGATAGAAGACTCTTGGCCCTAGTAGGTCCAATATCATCAATATTTTTCTTATAATGAGTTTATAAACTAGATAGATTTTGAATTTAATGACTATATTTACATTTTTCTTCATTGCTAGCCCAGGGGTAAAACCCACAATCATAAATCTACATATCATATTTTAGAAAATTAACTAAAGAAAAATAACTAATTTGTTTTAGGAAAATATCTCTAAACCATGTCAAATAGTTCACCATTTTTTTAGATTAGAAATCAATCTCAAATTTCCCTTAGAAATCTACTAATATCTAGATAATAAAATTCATATTAATTACATATTTCTATAGTTGGAAAATAAAAACTATGTAGATATAGAAAATTCTCTAAATGTTCAATTTTATTACATTGAAAATGTTGTGAAAAAAATATTTTTACCACCCACATAATTTTCTTTAACTGTAGTTTTTTTAAAAAAAATTTATTATTATTTTAATTATTTCACAACTTCTAATGAAATTTCCTTAGCTAAAGTTTGTTTCTCAAATACCTATGAATTAAAACTTGTATTTTTATCTTCTAACAACTCTACTCTTGAATAGTTTTTACTAGATGAAAAATATTTTTCATTTTTAAATAAACTGAATCCACATTTTGTTCTCCAAAAATAAAAATCAATTGACCCTTTGACACATAAATAACATCTCCCCTTAGAGCTAAAAAAGTCCCACCCATTATGATAGAGACTTATTTTTCACATTCTATATCTAAGATGAGAAAATCAGTGGGTAAAAAAACTCTACAGCTCCAACTACTATGTTTTCGACTCTTCCTATGGGATATGTAGTGGACGAATAATCCAAATATAAGACCATATTTTTGGGATTCAATTATCCTAATCCCAACTATTGGAATAGTGAGAAAGGTAGTAGGTTAATTATTTCCCCAATATCACATTGGAAATTTAATTCAAATTTTTTCAATATAGGTCCTTGTATGATAAAACACCACAGATTATTAATCTATGTTGGGATTTTATTTTTAAAGATAGCACTTCACTCTTCAGTGATGATATTAGTTAGAAAATATACGGATGTTTTTTGTTTAAATACTTTTTTTGAGTGATTCCAAGTATGATGAAATTTTAATTAAATCTTCAATTAAATGAGTGTTCACTTGGTCCCCGTTTAACATCCAAAATAATTGAATCAATTCAGGTCTATTATTTTTGAATTTCATCCTTTAAGGGAAATGTATGGATGGGAAACAATTACTAAGAATAGAAGGAACTTTACTAGTTTCCACAATAATCATTTCATACTTTGTATTATTTTTATTTTTAAAGTATTTTTCTTCTTAATTTTCAGGTAGATCACCTTAATTATCATGTGTTATAGTAGAGTTTTTATAAACTTATGTAATGGTTATTTCTTATATTTTGGGTTCAGTTTCCCTTGTATTTTTAGTTTATAATAAACTATAGTCAACTCTAAACCCCTCTTGAATTTTCTTAATGCTCCTTGTGACCATAACCTTGGAACCCTCCCTAGGATTCATCTCAGTGGAAATAAAATGTTTACCTTTTTCTCTTGAACCAAAGCCTCTTATCAATTTTCCCATTACTAGTTCTAAATTATGAATTATAGAATCATTTTCGTCCTTTTAATAACCTTGTTGTTATTTTTTTGAATCTAGTTTCTCTATTAAATGTTAAAACATCCATTTCACTTCATCTCAAGAATGATAAGTTTTAGCCTTATATTTAATTTAAAATTGTGTTGTTTTCTAATTTTGAATGCCATAGGAAGATTTTTTTCTAATCATTCCTTATTCATTCTAGGATAAGTTGGGGTGGTTCCTATGGAAGAGTTCTAATTTTTAAAAATGGATCATCTCTATCTTGATTTCTTTAAAAACATCAAACAAAATTGACATATTATTATGTTTGTGTAGGCATTTAAAGGTTTGGACAACACAAACTTGTGGGTATAAACCTTCCATATCGTTGATGTTGTTCTACTGGACTTTGGCCCTCATTTTGATAGTCTATTTGGTTACAATATTTTTTTGAAACGTTTATCTATTAGGTAATGGATTTGGTATTTTATTTCATGAAATTGAGCATTAATTTCTAGCCTCAAACCATTGCCATTACCTCCTCTCTTAAATATCCTTCTCTTTGAACTGTTATGTTGTAAATTAAGAGACAAAGTATGGAAAAGTTTCATAAAAACTTCATATTTTTTTCTTGTGTGAGTTCCACAAGTTGATTGGTTAACCACACTCTGACCAATAGGAGACATACATTCATAGAAGGCATCCATAAGTAGGTGGAAAGTAAGTTGGTGTTTAAAAAACTACACAATGAGGTCCTTGATCCTATCCTAAGTTTTTTGAATATTCTCAATGTCTTCATGGGAGATGATATTTTTTTCTTAGTTCTGTCTTAAGAGTCCTTGGATAAATGTTCATTATAAAAGAGTTGTATATTTTTTCCCATCTTTTAAAAATATTTTCATCAAGGGATTAAAACTTATTCTTTTTTACCCTATAGAAATAAAGGTAAAACTCTCATTTTCTTCTCATTTTCACTAATAACTATCAACATAAATTATTGCACTATGTTTTAAAAATCCCTAATGAAGTATAAGAAGTCCTCATTAAGTATTCCATTGAATGAAACAAATTGTGATAAGTACGACTATTTCAACTCCTAATTTTAGGCCTTAAGTGTAATTTTAATGGAAAAAGGATTACATGAAACCTAAAGGAGTTGTTACTCAACTATAATAGGACATTTAAATTTTTTTGGATTATTTTAAGTTGATTATCTTCTATAGTTCCCTCTCTTAAGATTTCCATTTTTTTTCTTTTCGCAGAGATCTAAAATGTTTTTCAATTTCTAAAATAATTGGATCTAGATTATAAGACGTATATCTAGGGTGAATTCACTAAAAACATAATTTGTTTTTATTAAATTTATTTTCTAAAACGTACCAGATAGAAGTGATTAGGGTATCATATCCATAGGGACGGAAAAATTGTTTGAAGGTTTGGGAAATAACTTAAAATAATTAAAAAAACAACAACAAAAACATGTATAAACTGATTAATTTTATGGAATTAACCTATTAAGATCAACATATGTATGGCATGAATATTTTTTAACAGATGAATAAAATATGAAAATGATGATTGAGAAGTGATAAAATATGAATGATATGCTAGGGATGTTTCAATTTTCTAATTAATGAATTTCATGTTCATGAACTTTTAATTAAATAAATAATTGAAAAATTATAATTTCCAATATTACTTGAGAATATTGAAAATTTTGAATTATTATATATTTAATCACCTATAAAACACATTTATCTACTAAGAATAAGAAGTTGGTCATAGTTCAGAAATGAATGTCTAAACAGGGATTAAAATGATAAACCAGTATAATATAACTTCACCATGAAATATTTCTATCCAAGAATCAAGGTTTCATTAAACGTAATAAAAGATTACAATGAAGAATAATTCATGTATAAAAAACTAAAGAAACTATGTAGGAGACAATTGGAATGATCGATGTCCAGTATCTCCCACTCTATCTTTGTTCAATAATCTTCAATATCTCTCTATTTCTCCCCTCCTTTTCCAATGATTTGTGGGCTATGTTGTTTTCTAAAATTATATCTTTTTATTTATACGTATCTCTAGTTTTGAATCAATCCCCCCTTGGTCTCATTATCACTATCAGGTAGATAACCCTCTAGATTCTATGTGGAAGCAATGTCATTGTACATCCTCCTCCATGGTGACCGAAGTCAAACCCCATTGCAATAAAATCTACAACCGCTCAAAATTATGTATGGTATCGATATCATGACACAAAAATCATATTCTCTCCACATAGATTTATAAAGGGCCATGATAACTGATCAAGGATTATAAAATCTTTAGTTCTCGTGATTTAATTTTCTTAAAAAATAAATAATTAGAAATTGGAATGACATATGCAATTGATCATGTAGCTAAACGGTTGACGTATTCGATTCACTACGTAGATTACTTTGCACACATAGTTTCTTGTTCTTGCATAACCATGTAATTTACGTAACTAGTTTCCCATGTAGAAAATTGGTTCCATGTAGGAAATTAGATCTTATGTATCATATTCATTACATGTCGACAATTGGATCTCACATAGACAATGGGATCTCATATATCCATTTTCCTAACGTAACCGAATAACCAATTTTTCCTAACTTTATCATTCTCTATAATTCCAAACCCATCTTTCTATATAATATAAACTATCAAATTTTAGAAGAACTATTTTTCCGAACAAGAAATCTTCCCAAGTGAATTTTCTTAGCTCGAGATTAGAATCCGTGGCCTGCACAATTATTTAAACTGGGTCCCCAAATCATAAAAAATAGTGGTGTTAAGAAAACATTGGAGAACAGACATAAAGCTTTAATAAAGGGTTTTAAATAGAATTCATTAAAATAGGATCCTCTAAAATTTGTATGTGTTTGAGCATTTCCTTAGAGTTTCAAAGAAAAATCATTGACTTTCATCTTCTCAAAGGATTTGAACATCATATACTTCACATGTGCTGTTTTTAGCCTTCTTTTAGTGAGGAGTCCCATCTTTGAATGGATGACACCGACTTCACTGTCATCAACACTGACATGATACTTTTTTGATTAGGAAGGTATGGTATCTAAATGTTCTCGGGAACAAGAAATTTAGATGAATTAATCTTTTAGTGTTTTCTATATAGGTCCATCAGTTAACCTTTTTCCTTGTGTATATTGTAGCACCTAAAAAATAGTTATTTTTGTTAAAATTTAAAAAGACCACAAACTTCAAATAGATTTTTTCTAAATTTAATAATTATCCAATGGAATATAAATTTTCTATTCAAGCTCATTTAGTTCACCAAAATAGACATAGAAATCACCCTTAACACTCTCATTTAAGACTCACAACACGCCTAAGGAGGGCTCCCAAGAATGACCTCCCTCCTCCCTCTCTCATCCAATTCTAACTGAACACCCCTCTAGTTTCATGTGGGATATATGAAAGTTATGATTCCCTCTTATATGCCTCTTTATTTCCCTATTTTCTTCAATTTATTTCTTCTCCCTTTAACTATATTACACACTATATATAACCCTAGGTGGGTTTGGGATTCTAAAATCTTATGGATTTTATTTTTACCATGTGTAATATCCTCTTAGTACCCTCCTCTCCATGTGTTTGAGGGTTTTATATCATCTACATGTGTTCCACATTGGGTTTTCCATGCATTTTTATTTTTCATAACAAACCATTTATTCTTGATCTTTTTAAATGATTTTTTAGATAAATTATGTATGTTTTATATTATATTAAATTATTAGATTATTTTTTAAACAATTTTCATATTTAAAGTGGATTTTCCTCAATTTCAATAATATTTCTCATCGGTTGTAAAGGGATTTTGATTGGGAAGTCCCACTAATTTTTTATTGATTGTTTTTAATTATTTATATGTTTGTTATTTTTTCATTGGTTTGATGCTTTAAAAATAATTTTATGAGATTCACTTCATTATGTGTAGTTGTTTTAAGAAATTTTGTTTTTAAGAAAAGGTTTTCTTCATGATTTTCAAAGTTCCTTCAATGGTTCCATGTTTTCAATTGGGATTCCAATAGTATATATGTATATTTATTTATATGAAAACATTTTTATGAATATGTTTATATATACATATTTACATATGTATATATATAAATTTATATGTTTTACTAGTTATAAATATATATACACTCACTTGTATTTATTTACTAAATATTAAATATATACCTTTATTTTCATATCCATTCATTTTAAAATAAAACCCCAATGTGGTATATAAAAAATGAAATTTGAAATAATGGTATTACTTTGGAAATGGATGTTAAAAAAGGTTTCATAATATGTGTAGTGAATTTATAAACTTAATTTATTGTTGGCATTTTTATTAAATGGTCATTTAAATGCTTAACACCTGATTCTAAAGCCACATTGACTTGTTTGATATGTGTTTGATAATATAATTGATGGTTGATTATATATATATATATCCAAAGGTGGTTTAAAATGTTTTTAAGTGGTCTGAAAATGGAAATGGATTAAGATTTATTTTTTGTATTGAAAAGTAGATTTGTTGTGAGGGGCTGATGAAAGGACCCTTTGAAATGAAATGTGATGTGATTTGAAATGGGTAAAGAACATGGGAATCTGGGTATCGATGAGGTAAAACTAGTGTTAGGATACCCTTATGTAAATCTCTACACTAACTAGACATTCTATTCTTGGATAAATTTCATGGTGTCATGGACGAGTGAAATTGAACTATTAGGCCAATTGCTGTACTCTTTAGATGTGGATAGGATGTGGTGTCATGGGAGGGAGACACCATGCCTCAATTCCAATGAATTCTTTACATTTCCCACACTTCATTGAAAATTACCTTTTTATTTTTAAGACACATTTAAAAGAAAATATAGAACCCATGAAATACCAAAAATAAAGATTCAAAAACCATACCAGATGGTCAAACCATTAAAATATAATTTAAGCCTATAAGACACATTATCCTTAAATAATTTTTTGTTTAGACTGTTTACCTATCTAGTAGGATCCTCCTTGATAAGGTATTAAAACCAAAAATCCATCATGTCCCATGTCTGAATGTACTACTCCATTTGAATTTTCCATACATTGAAATATCTTACCAGAATATTGAATTTCTTATTAATCCATTCCATATTCTCCTTGTTACTATCCACAAGTAACATTCACTCAGTCATCTTGTCATTATCTTCTTTTGAAGAATTAATAAAAAATGATTCCTCCAAAATTTCTTCCTCCATGTGAAGGAGAATCTCCCAATGCTTCACATTATTTGGATCCTCCTACATGCCTCCCACTACTGGTTAGTAGGCACATCCTTAGAAAGATCAACTCAGTCCTTCATGTACCCATTGTAGGAGTGTCCCACTTCCACTGATTATTCTTGAGTCTCATTTGATTATCCCATCACAACATTAGCCTCATGTTCTATGGTGATGGAACTTTCAGTCATTTGGGTTCCACACTATAATAACGCACTCACCTTTAGAACCTGCTCATTATCATAAAGTTCTAATTCCTTCTCCATAGGCCTCAATTTTGTAGAAAACCTTGTCTCCATTGTTTGAGGAAGTTGGGAATATTCCTTGAAAACTTTTTATTTATTTTATTAAGTAAAATGTAGCTTTCTAAATCCTTGAACTCTTTACACCCCATCTTCCTCCTTTGATTGTGGAGATCTCTAAAATGATTTCCCTCCACACGATCATCAGATAATCCGTTGAATATCTCATCACTTATTTTCCTCATTGATGCATTTTTCTTCATAATAATCCTTAGCCTGGGATGGTTCAAGTTTATCCTGAACCAAACCTTCTATATATAATACTTTGAAGTGGTTACCTAGTTTAATCATTGGCCATACCTTCGTTGAACGGGACCCATTAACTGCATTCTTGGCACCCCTTATATCCTATATTCTCGAAATTGTGTATTCCCTTAAACATTTTTTTTGCTATATGACCAATTATTGTGTCGATTTTATGTTAAGACACATGGTCCCTATCCTCAAAAATACCTCCTTGTTCTTGAATCTATTTCTAGCTCTTAAAACCTAAACATAGGAAGTTTCCCTAGGTGAATTTGGGGGATGTGAGCCACTCAAACCCACTGACCTGGATGTGTCCTACATCTCTGAACCAAGAAAATTATGATTCAATATGTTATACACATCTGAAAATTTTGAATCCATCTCTCTTGCATAAACATCCTTATAGATGGTAACCACTTTTTCTTCATTTCCCAAACCCAATTGATCGGATTCCTCCATAGAAGAAGAAGATTGTGGCACCATGTAGACACCAACGTGCAACTCCTTCTGACCTGTATCATGAATGAAATCATGACCAATACTTCCAGTACCCAGTCTAACCTCGATCATCTTTTGAACTCAATTCAAGGTCCCATGGATTCATACATCCATCATATTACTAAGGATCTTGCACAAGGAATAACAATCAACCCACTGCTAAAAGTAGAAAGGTTTCTTATATCAAAATTAATCGGTAACTAGTAACCACACATACTGAACTGGATTTAATGAAACAACTATTTATATGAAATTTATTAGAGAAATAAGGTGTAAAACTGAAAATTTTCTACTATCCAAACAAAGATAATGAACTACAAAATTACCTACCATATGGAGGATTGAGGGATTTTGAAATGGGAGGAAACGTTTGGGAAAACTAAACCAAATCAGTGTCATAGTTGGGTATTTATGCCTATAGAACTTGTAGGACCACCTAAATAAGAATAATCAGAGACAATTACATACAAGAGGCACACAAGAACATGCCAAAATTACATCCTCCTTCAAAGAAAACGAAATTATTATGTTCCTGTTATCCAAAAGACCAACAGTTTCTGGCTCTGGTAAAACCCAAGCTTCAAAGATGAATTTTTCAAACAAATAAACCGATGAGAATCGATACTTAAATTAAGAAAAAAGCATCAAATTCATCAGATAATATTCTTTAGTGAACTCCAATACTAAAAGATAGATCTACATGAATCTATTGAAAGGATTGGGGAAATTTGGGTATATAGAAATTTGGGGGAGAGGATGAAAGTAATGATTAAAAAATAAAGAGGAGTAAGGTTAGGCTGCTATAAAGGATAAACGAGGTCCCTCCACCTCCCCATTGTAGGGAACAACACACCCATCATAAAAATTTAGGGAATGGTGGAAGCTGCAACCCAATGTGGAGAGATCCCTTTCCTAGAGGATTCATTTGTTTCCACACTTGAATCGACCATTCGTTCACAAGATGATACAAGGAAATTGGGTTCCCGAAACATTATATGGCCTAGGGGTCTCTCTTGATGCATACATTAAAATTTTTATTATGGTATTCCCTTATTTTGGACTTACTTTATATTAACTATGATTATAAATGTTTCAGTTTCTATTTTTTACCTATACATTGGTTCTCTCACCTCTTATTTATCATTATATTTGGTTCATGTATTATTATTTAAATTGTATTCAAAAATATTTGAAAAAATATGTTCCTAAAAAAATTTGAGATTGGTTTTTGAAGGAATATTTCAATAACAATTGACTAGGATAAAAAAATATTTTATAAGTGATTTTTTCAAATAAAATAAAAAATAAAACGAAACTCATAAATGTTAATTATTTCTAAAAAGGAATTTATTTTATGAGTGAAAAGATAATGATTCTATGAATGTCAGAATTCATGTTTTGATGAAGTACATTATCTTAGGTGTTAAAGAAATCTCTTACATAGAGTCTAAATTTTAGTTTGTGCTAATGGATTTTATCTTATGAAAGGTTGGTGTTAAAAATATTATCTTATGATGTAAGTAAATTATCTTATGGATTTGATAAATTATCATATATAAATAATTCAATATGAAAGATTAAAAAATTATTTTATCTTAAGAGGATTTAAATTTATTAAAAGATACATCATAAATGAATTATATTATGTATTAAATAAGTCAAAGATCTAATAATTCATCTATCTTAGAGAATCTTTTTATTTTATGACACTGAAGTTATCTTACAAGAATAGTGATTCTAGATAATTATCTTATGGAAGATTGATATTTTATTCTAAGAGTTAAGATATCATTCAGATATACACTTTATCATTGGTGTAACTTTTATGAACTAAACATATTCTTTTATGTGATTCCTAAAATAAGTTGTCTAAATAAAGAAATATCAATTTGGATAGAAATTCCTTTTTCCCAAGAATAGAAAATCTAATAAATATGAAACATTATATATTCATCCCTCTTTATTTGTTCCTTATTTAGAAAATAAGTTCACACAATAATTAAGAACCTATCACTTAAAATTTAAGATAGATTATTCACTCTACTATTGGGATTAAGAGGTGTGATTAATTAAAAATCAAAAGAGGAGATATGTAATGGAGAACCCACTGGTCAATGAAACTAGAAGGAACATGAGATACATGAGATACGTATATATATATATATATATATATATATATATAATACAATGGATACACATAGTCTTAAACTATTACACAAACAATTCTTGATTATATTCTTTACTATTCTTATAAAATTATTCTTATAAAGTGAAGAACATCTAGAGATTCTCTTAGAATACACTCTTATTCTATGGACATTTCTTTTTCATCTGTCAGTTGATACTTTCAATTATGTTCCACACCTATATCAATATTTATATTCCAACATTGTATCATTTTAAAATTAGTTTGTTTTAGTGTTTTATGATTGTAGATAGGTCTTATAAATGTAGAACTTAGTTGAAAACTCTTGGACCTTATTATTTGAAATAATATACATTAAAGGATTATAAGAAAAACAAAGATTCATAATTTTCATGCTCATTTGTTTAAGAAAATTCAGGAAATTTACAGTAAAATGATGAGAAAGCTTAATTTTCCAGCAACTTTAAAAAGATATACAATAAGAGGAGAGGATTTAGAAAATAAATTAACAAGTAAAATAAGTATAACGTGAATTAAAAAGAAGTCTGATTCTATGAGTGTAAGAAACTTACACACGTCAAACTAGACTGCTCATAGTTGTTATATAAAAAAATCATGACATAAGTATTTCAAAAATGATTCTTATAATAAGAAATAAAAGAAAGATATACAAACTCACTATAAAAAATAGTACATTAGAGGGTGTTATTTAGAGGGGGTTATGCACAACCCCCTCTAATTACATTTTCTGTATAATTAGAGGGGGTTATACACAACCCCTCTAATTTTCAAATTTATCAGGCATTACGAACCCCCTCTAAATATGATTTCTATAAAAAATTGATTTATTTTATACAAACCTTTCTAATCATTGAATTTATAAGGGTTTATAGAGCCCCTTAATTTCATAAATTATAGGAGGGTTTTGAACCCCCTCTAAATTTTTTAACATTATTTTTTTAATATCTAGTTGGATTTTAGAGGGGGTTCAAACCCTCCTCTAATATCATAAATTAAAGGGGGTTAAAAACAACTCTAATGTCTTAAATTAGATGGGGTTTAAAACCCTCTCTAATGTATTTAAATTAGAGGGGGTTGAAAACACCCTCTAATGTCATTAATTTAGAAGGGATTATGAACCCCCGCTTTTTTTAAAAAAAAACTTCCATAACATATAAATATATATATATATCTATAATTCAAATACAATATATAAATGTATTTAAATACATTATATGATCCTATTATATAAAATATTTATATGATTGTATTTAATTATGTGTGTGTGTGTTTGTGTGTGTGTGTGTGTATACATAAATATAATTGTATAATATTATGTAAGCTAATATATATTTATTTTTATAAATTATATTTTATATAATATTAATTATTTATAATATAAAAAAATAAACATATTATATAAATATATACATAAATATAATTTATTTAAAAAATATATCATATAAAAACTCAAGATTGTAGTTTTTATAAATTATTTTATAATAATAATAAATATATTTTTATATAATAGGTTTAGGCCTTTATATAATATATAATTAATATTATATGAAATTGAATTTATAAAATTAAATTTACATTAATTTACAGAATATTATAGAATTATATTTATTTAAATACTTATATATATTAATGTACATAATAATAAATCTATGTATTGAAATACATTATATAAATATTTTTATAAATTGTATTTCATATAATATTAATTGCATATAATATAAAATTGTATTTCATATAAAATTAAGTATATTTTTGTATATATTGTATTTCATATAATATACAGATTAATTATATATAATATAAAATTTTATTTCATAAAATATTGATTATATATAATATACATATTAATAATATATAACTACATATTAATTATATATAATATACATATTATTTATATATAATATAATATTAATTATATATAACATAATATTAATTACATATAATATTAATATTTGTATAAATTTTATTTTATATAATAATAATAGTATATTTATTTTATAGAATATTATACAGTTTATAAAAATAAATATATATATTAATATAAAGAATAATAAATATATGTATTGAAAGACATTATATTAATATATTTTTAAAGACCTTATATAAATATATTAGATAAATACATAGATATATATATTCTTTATGTATATATAATCTATAAAAATGAATTTTAGTATATAAATAATATACAAAAATATATAATACAAATGTATTTAATATAATATATATTTTATATAAATTATAAAATAAATGCATAGTATTTATAAAACCAAAAAAATGTTTTTATAGATTAAAAAATTGATGTAAAAAAATAAAATAAATTAATATTATTATTGTTATCATATACACACACACAAGTACAATATATACATATATACTTGTTTGTTGTATTTAGGTGGTATATAAATATATAATTTAGAATATATAAAATTTTCTATACATTTAAATATAGTAAATAATATAAATATTATAATTTAAATGTATTAAATATATTATGCTAATAATATTTATTACAATAAATATTCAACTATATATAAATATAACTATGTGTAAATTAAATAGCAAAAATCTTTTGCCTTTGTGGTATGCTGGTTGATTTCTGGTGGTATTGATTTCAGTTGGTCATCAGTTCGATCCCTAAGTGCTCCCTTTTTTGTATATATCGGTGGCAAGATGTGAGAGAGAATAGGAGGTGATGGCTGTGGAATGGGAGGGGAGGCGCTGGCAGTGGAACTGGAGGTGCATGCTGAGGAAGGAACAGGAGGCACTCTGGGGGTGGGCATGGGGTAGGAATAGGAACGGTGCTTGGAGAGGTGCTGGTTGGGGCACTGGGGGTGGGAACGGTGAGAGGCACTAGCTGGGGCGCTTGGGGGGCACACACTGGGGTGCTTGGTGAGGCGCTGGTTGGGGAGAGGCACAGAGCTGGAACGAGGGGTGAGGGAAGGGGATGGGGCGCTGGGGGCCAGAACGGGAGGCAATGAGGTAGGAACGGGATGGAGAGAGGATGGGAATGTGGGAGTGAACAAGAGGGCTGGGCGGGTTTTTAAAAAAATGAAAATCATTAGGGGAAGTTCTCACAACTTCCCCTAAAGTAACCCTATATTAGGGGTGGTTTGAAATACCCCTAAAACATTTCAACAAGTGGCGGTTTAGGTTTCTGGGGAATTTACCTTGACATTAGAGGGGGTTTAAACCACCTCTAATGTATAATACAATAATCTCACCATGATTCTACCAGCAGTTACACAAAACCGCCATTAATGGAAGTAGGCGGCAACATTAGTGGAGGTTGTGAGGAACCACTGCTAATGTCTTTAGAAGGGGTTTTAACCCCTTCTAAAGTAAAAAATAACCCCCTCAAATATGACCAATTTTTTTAGTGACTATATGGAGTTGTTCAAAGGAATATGGAAATAATTTTAGTTATAATTCTAAATCTAAAGTATCTAATCAGAATTCAAACAAGGGATTAATGGCACAAACTGATGAGGTACAATCTTCTTGTTACTCTTCTTCTGAATTTGAACCTGAAAAATAATCTTGTTATAAATTAAATGCATATTATTATACATTATAATACCACTATGAGTATCCGAATAAAAATAATAAGATTATAAGTAAATAAAATGATTATATTCTCAATGAAAAATAAGTTAAAAAACATATTTCAAGATTCAATGTTAAACTATATGAGTGTACTTCTAGTTTCATTTCAATAAAATAAAAATAAAAAAAACTAGGTTGAATTTAAAAAATATAAATTATGATTCCAATTTTTTTACTTTGGGGAGGAATATTTAAAAAATATTCTTAGTAAGTACATTGTAAATTAATAAAAATATGGCATGGGAAGTAATATATAATAACACAAGCTATATAAAAAAATATACTTAGTTCCCAAAATATAAATATGTCTACGATAAAATGCTTTCACTATATCACAAATGGTAATTTTGAACATGATTTCTTACTAAAAACCCTTAGATGTGTAGAATAAATAATTATTTTATTAATGTAAAATTAACTAATTATAGTTTCAATTATGCAAAATTTAATCACATTTTGATTACCAAATTTTTTATAGTTAACATTTTTTAACTCGAAATAATTTTGATACCAAAACATCTTATTTCCTATTTTTTTAACTAGGAACAAGATACATAAACTAAAATGAAAATTGGTTTACAGATAGTAGATTTTCAAGACATATTAGTGGATTTTTATTCCAAAGTTTACTCAATATCTAAGATTGATGAAGAATATGTCACATTTACTGACATTGCTAATGGAAAGATTGTTGGAATTATATATGTTGCTGATCCTCGATAAATCCTCATCATCAAATTAATTTATGTTTATGGATTAATATATAACCTAAAATTTATTTCTCAACTTTGTGAATATAGATATTCAGTTAATTTTTTTAATAATTCATTTTTATTTTTTAAAGATAAATCTCTTATGTTTAAGGAACTGGTAACTAATAATGTCTATGATTTTGATCTTAATTATTTGTGTAGAAAAAAATTTAAACTATTTGAATACTAAAATAAATGAATTATGGATTTTTATTATGATACTTGGACATTTTAGTGTTTATTCCTTGAGAAATATTTCCAAAAAGGAACTTGATTTTTTATTTACCTAACATTAAATTGAATAAGAAGAGACTATGTGATGCATCCAAAATTGGAAAGAAACACACAAAAAATTAAACCAATAAAATAGGTTACCAGTTATGAACACTTAAAAATTATCCACACGGATCTATTCAGACCAACTATAATAGAAATCATAGGTGGTAAATATCTTTTTTATGTCCTTGTTGATGATTCTTTAAGATTTAGATGGGTTTATTTCTTGAGACTTAAAAGTAAAGCATCTTCTATATTGTTTAATTTTTTAAACTCATACAAAATGAAAATGTTATAAAAATTGTGACTTTTTTGAGAGACCATGGGGGAGAATTTTAGGATTATGATTTCAATTAATTTTTCTAAAAACATGGAAATAAACATAAATTTTCAACCTACAAAACATCTTAATGGATTGGTGTTATTGAAAGGATGAATAGGAGTTTACCGAAAATTTCTCAAACAATTTTATGTGAAAATATCATGCCCACTAGCCTCTAGGATGAAGCTATTATCACCGCATGTTATGTTATTAACTGGTTTCTAAAAAGTTTTATCTTAAAGAAAAAATGATATGAGATGTGGAATAATACAAAACCAAAGGTTGGATACATTAAAAATTTTGGAGGAAAAATGTTTATCATTAACACCAAGGATAATCTTGTAAGGTTTGATCTAAATGATGGTGAATGAATCTTTCTAGGTTACTCTAATACTAAAAAACATATAGGATTTTCAATAATAAGTCAACTATAATTGAATAATCTTCTCACATTAAAATTTTTGAAATTAATACTTTTGATCATAAAAGAATTAAATTGATTACATAAGTGATTCCATGGAAAACCTAGAAATTGAACCTATCTTTGATGATAAAACAAATGTTGTTTTATAATATGATTAAGAACAATTTGGAAGATAAGGGATTTATTCTGAAGAAACAAAGTGTGTATTACCTAGAGAACCTAGAACCCCAAAATACCATCCTCTAGAAACTATTATTGAAAACATATATGAAGGTGTTGGGACTAGGATATGTTTAGTAAACCATGTTGATTTTTATATATTTCTTTCATATCTTGAACCAAAAACCATATAATAATACCTCGATAATGAAAATTGGGGATTTTTTATATAATAAGATCCAAACTAGTTTAAAAGTAACAAGGTTTGGTAATTGGTATAAAGACCCTATGAATATCTTATTAGTAGAACTAAATTGGTATTTAGTAACAAATAGGGTTATAAAGGTTTAATCACTAGAAATAAGTCAATATTAGTTTCAAAATGTTACAAATAATAATAAGATATATATTATGTAGAAATGTTTTCCCCTATTTATAGATTACAGTATATTGTAATCCTTTTAGAATATACATCTCATATTAATTATAAATTATATTATATGGATGTTAAATATACTTTTCTAAATGTATTTTTAATGGATGAAGTATATGTTTTGAAAAACCACTTCGTTTTGAGGACCATCATTTTTAAAATTCTATTTTTAGACATACCAAATCTTTGTATAGTTTTAAACAAGAACCCAGAGCTTGGTATGAAAGATTAGGATCTTTTATTTTATCAAATGTTTTTAATATTTGATAATAAGACCTCACTCCCTTTAAAAAATCATCAAAAGATACTTTAATATAATAAATATATGTTTATGGCATTATTTTTGGTTTAACAAATCAAAAAATGTGTAATTAATATTAAAAAATCTAGCAAAAAGAATTTGAAGTAAAAAATGATCGTTGAGTTTAATTATTCCCTTAGTTTTCTAATATTTCAAAAAAAAATTGGAAATGTTTTAAACTAAAGAAAATCCATACTTTATTTACTCAGACAATTTTTAATTCAAATAAATAAGTCCTTCTATGAGTTCCAATATTAACTTTGACATGGTTGAATCTAGAAAACCAGTTGACAACAATCTATAGAGAGGAATGATTGGGATCTTTCTTTATCTCACTATTAGTAGGCTGAATATTATTTTTCTAGTGTACCTTTTAATATATTGTAATAAAACATAAAGAAATATCATTTGATTGTTTCCAAAAGAATTTTGTGGTATTTAAAATAGACAATTTCCTTGACATTGTAGTTTCCAAAATCCTATGACTTTAAATTAACTATATATTCAGATGCTGATTTTGGTGGGTCTAAACTATACAGGAAAATTACATCAGGAAATTGAAATTTTTTGGGAAAATATTTAGTTTCATGGTCTTGTAAGAAGCAACACTCTATTATGTAATCAACTGAATAAGTTGAATATGTTGTACAAGATAGTTCTTGTTCCTGAGTATTGTGTAAGAAACACACCCTAATGGATTTTGGGTTTAATTTTGTTTATGTTCCAATTAAATTTTATAACATGAGTTCCATAAAAAATTTCAATAATCTAATAAACCATTCTAGAATGAATTATATTGATCTTATGAATCACTTCTTAAGAAATTATGCACAAAAAGTAGATATCTATTTATAATTTATTTTTACATATTATCCATTATCATACATTTTTACTAATCCACTACCAGTTTATATATTTTATTTTATCAAATCATAATTATTTTTGTTTAATTTTAATTTATTTCATGATAATTATATATTACATGATTTAATATATGAAAAAATATTTTTAGTTGATATTTTTCATTTTTTTATTTAGAGACACTATTTTAGTTCGTGACATATCATAAAGTGACCATTATCAATGTCAATTATGATTACTTTTCACATCACTCTGGTGTTAACATTTCATTTATCCTAAAATTTAATGACTAAACCAGTCTTACATGTGAAAACATCAAACCCATGAAACCCTCAGATAATTTCTGCCTATATCCTCAATACCCTCTTTCCCTTAATCCTTGATCTTAGCTTATATTACTTTATTTGACTATGGGAAAGTAAAAGATTTTAGATATTTATTCCACAAGTTTCTCAAATAGATAAATGTTATTAGGAAAAGTGATTAACAGAAAATAAATTGATTTTAAATGGTTGGAAAAAACAAACATGCTGCTAAATAAGGCTATCAATACTAAAGGTTGGGAGTTAGTTTATGATGATAATCAGACAAAATTTTTCTTTAAGAAATATGTTTAGGATTTATATGAGAATATGGACTTTAATTTTTGAGATTATGAAGACCTTTTCACATCAATAGTCAATTAGAAGGACTTTTCAATTTCATCAGTGGTATTAACTAGTTTTTTCAATGTACACATAAGGTAAATTTTGACTTCAATACCTCCCTCATTATTTTTTATGAAGTAATCACTCTGAATATTATGAAATATATTTTTTAATCTATGAATTTAGTGAAAAATTTTGTGAAGGAACTAGGGCCTGAGGGAATGGATATTTTAAGTTCATTCAGTCTATTATCACTCAATGTGTGGGTGAGTTCAAAAAGATATTACATTAAGATATTGTGTTGTTTTATTTATTTCTGATAGATAATTATATCTATTTGGAAATATATATCATGCGATATATTTCACAAAATTAAAACAAGTCTATGGACAATTGTCCTTTTAGAAGGATTCTGATGCTCGTTTTTGTGAAAGATAGTGTTCGTCTGAATGAGGCTATGGATACTCATTTTCATGGTTTAAAAAATCTTAGTTTTAGTTTTTTAAAAATAAGTGGACACTTATAGAGTTTCTCTACCAAGAAAAATTTACCAGTTGGAGATGAATAATATATCAAAGGTAACCCTACTCAGGTTAGGGGGAAAATATCACACTATTGTCATTATTAGAAGAGATTAAGAAATTGATGCTAGTGTGGTTGTCTAATACTTTCTGAATGATGTTAATATAGTTTATAGGATAATTAGAGTTTGATTTTTCATCAAAGTTGATATTCAACCAATAACTACATATATATTTGAGGGTGTAGCATAAGAAGTGGAATTTTTGGTTCATCATAACACTGTTAAAATGCTTACAATATATATTTTCTTACCTCAAGTTGTATAATTTTCTATAACTTGATATGGTTTGGATACCTCTATTACAATAATTGTCAATATCTGTAGGATATGACCATTTTTACACTTACTAGTGCAGTTTCCTTATTAAAAGAATTGAGACATTTTGAGGTTGAATAGAGTATCAAAATATAAATAATTAGTTTTATTAAGAATTATTTTATTAGTTTTAAAAAAGAATAATAAATCATATTATAGGAAACAATTATTAGTATTTATGATAAAGAAAATGAGTTATTAAGTTGATCCCTCTCGTATTGAGGAAAATAAAAAAGTGGAAGATAATAAAGATGTGGAAAAGAATAGAGAAGTTACTTCTCTTGCTCATGGTGAAGCTAATCATAGTATAATTAAGGTGTGTATTGCTGATATTTTAAATTATGGAGAAATAAGTATATCTCAATTCGATGGGTTGATTCCAAAAGTAAATTCTTTAGAGGATGCATTGACTAGGTCAAGAACTGAAGTTTAAATTAAGATAAAGAATTTGGTATCTAAGGATGATTTCAATGCTATAAAGAACCTACATGAATATTAGTTTGAGCATATCAGGATAAGTCTAAATGCTAAACCAAATTTCTACCCAAATATATATTTTTATGGTTAAAATAACATGATCTAATCTTGTTTGTATAACTCTTAGATAACTTAAAATATTGGAAATAGTAAGGAAGGATCTATGGATCAAGGTTCTATATGGGACAAGTTGGAAATAGTATCATTTTCCCTTAACACCTTGACTAAATTAATTGAATCCCCAAAATGTGAATTTCATGCACTAAATATTTCCCAATATATCAATATGAATTTAGTTTCCCAAAAATAATGTATACCTGATATTCTTCAAATCATTATCCAAGGTTTGGATCAATCACTGAAATATGTGGGTGGATTGGTTGAGGAAAGTTTTCCTCTGATTAAGGAGACATTAATTAAGAATAAAAAAGACACTGATTTCATTATCATATATATTATAAAGACAGTCAGTTTAATGTAAAATAACCTTTCATATCTTGATAATAAGATCATAGATATTTTTTGATTGGTTATCAAATCATAGTCATATAACACTTCATCAAAAGAATAAGATTCATTTACTGAACATCTAGAGTGACCTTATATTAATAAAGGAATAAAGTTTGTTGTTTATGTTCATCAGTTTTCAACCATCACCATGTTCATTAGCTTATTATACAGTCAAATGGATATACTTAAATGGATAATCGATAGTTGTGAAAGGAAATCTAACTTTTAGAGTTGTATCGGTATATTTTTTCAAAATACCTGGAAATGTTTTATTATTCTTCATGACTACTGTAGTAATTACATTGTGAAGTCGAAAGACATTTGTCCAGTTTCCCTCTTTTAGCTATATGGTTAATGATCTCAAGGAATTTCAATTACTGATTCTTACCCTACTACCTCATAACACCATACGTATATATTTATTCCAGTTTCCATATATTCTAAGGAGAATCAAGAAGCTATTTCCAAAATAATTAACTAAAGCTCATGTACCTTGTTAAAGTTTTCAATCAATCCTATGGGAATATTTGATTTAACCAAATATTGGTAAGTGTCTGTTGGAATCTGATCCAGTACCTTCCATATATTTCCTCACAACAAATATATAATGATTGGTCAATTTTGATCATATTCTTCACTGAGTGATTTATATGGTGAAAGTGAAGATTCTTATTTTCCTAAATTGTATTTTCAACCCAACTATCCACAATCCTTTAATAATCCATCTCTAAAACATCACCTTGTTGAAGTTCCACCAAGATATTGATTATTCTTTTTATGTTTTTCAAATGATTGGTTTTTTTTAACATTTGAGTTTTTTGGATGATCGTTTCATTGAATGATTATAAATTTTTTTTATGCATGTTTTTCACTAATTTCATTGTATATTTATACATTTATTCCTTAAATGTTTATTTCCTAATTCCATTCCCATATTTATTAATTTTAGTTCATAATATTCAAATTTTTTATAATTGTTATTTTTATATTGTTAATGTGTTTCTATATACTTTCACCTTTATTTTTGATATCATGGAAATGGGGAGAATAGAGAAAAAGATTCATCTCAAATAAAATATGATATTTGAAAATATTTGTTTATTGGATTACAAGTTTAGTGATCCTAAAAAGGGAGATATTTTTTGCCAATATTATGTTTTTCCAACATATCTTAGTACTTATATGTGTTTATGCTCAAAAAATACCTATTTGTTTTACTAATTAATTTATCCTAAGCATTTCAATATTTTATTCAAGACAAAAAAATTTAGATAAATTCTGAAGGAATTTATCTTACTTGGTTGATACATAAAAGGAATTTTTTCTATGTGTGTAAATGAAATTATTCGAAATATGATGGAATTTATTTTCTAGAAAAGGGATTTATCTTACGTATTAAATAATTATCTTATGAAATATCTTAGTTTCAGTTTATGTTAAATGTTGTTATTATATTAAAGACTGGTGTTAAAAGGATTATCTTACAATGTATGTAAATTATCTTACAAAGTAGATAATTTATATTTCAAAAAGAAGTCAAGATGGATGATCTAAAAATCCTTTTATATTACATAGACTTCCATTTACAAAAATTAACTTAATAAATAAATAATCTTATATACTAAAGAATTCAAAGATCTCATAACTTTATTATCTTACAAAATTTATTTATCTTATGCTGAAAAAAATTATTTTATAATAATAGTTATTTTAAGAAATTATCTTATTGAAGATCAATATTTCATTATAAGAGTTAGAGTATTATTCAGATAAACTATTTACCATTGATTTATATTTTAAAAAATAAACTTATGATTTTATATGCATTAGAAAAGAAGTTTCCCAAATAAGGAAAGGTTGATTTAGACAAATCGCATTTTTCTTAAGAATGTAAAAAACTGATGAAGATGCAATCTAATTCATACCAAAATATTAGTTAATGACTTATTCATAAAATAAAGACACATGATAATTAAGAGTGAATAACTTCATATTTCAAATGGATTATTCATTCCACCATTGTGATTAACAATTATGCTTAGGTAAAATTCAAAATAGGAGGTATAAAAAGGAGAAAATTCCATTTCATGTAACCAAAAGGCACATGGGATATATAAAAGTGATAAAAAATATAAAGGATAAACGTATTCTTTTTTTCCTATATAATCAAATCCTTGGTCAATGTTATTTTTTTTTTAAAAGATTATTCTTATAATTATAAGAACCGACATAGCTTCTCTATATAGATACTCTTCTTATCTGGATGATTTTTTTACATCTATCACTTGCTTCTTACAATTTTATGTCCCACCTATATAAATATTTATATTTTATCATTGTATCATTCTGAATTCAGTGTGTTCATGTATACTGAGACCATTTATTAGCTTTATAAATTGAGAGCCTGATCGAAATCATTTTGACATTTTATAACAAGTAACATTTGTTTGCGTTTAAGTAGGAATTCCATAAAAAGGGATAGTGTAATGAAAAACACCAAACTCATATACTAGAATGTCATTGGAGGGGAATAAGGGATCCTTATTCCCCAAACCACTATAAATACTCTAAATTTTATCTTTCCCTTACTATTTTTCTTTATATTTCTTATTTGTGATAGGATAATATCATAATCATTCATTCTTAAAAAGAAGGTGATTTTCAAGTGAATAAAATTTTATGAAATCAATCCACCCCCCCCCCCCACAAACACACACACACAAACACACACACAATTCATTGTGCTACATTTATCCAACCAATATGAATTTCGATATAACTTTAGTAGTACTATAGTTCTATAGTAATGTGGTATTATAGTAGATATTTTATCATTAGTACTATTCACTTGAATTGGGATTTCAGGAAATGTATTAGGCCTCTGGGAAACTAGGACTCTAGGTAGTCAATATAGGTAGGTTAATATATAATGGAGTATTCTCAAGATGATACATTAGAGTGGTATCAATCAATGGGGGGATATAACCAGACACCTGATAGTGGGGGAACAGGGAGGGTTAGCTATTGTGTTTGGGCCCTGTTCAACTCGGCATATGTAAAGGACTATCCAACAACATATTTGGGTGTTGATATAGGAATAAACATTAAATAGGTTCATGGGATGGGTTGTTTTAGTATAGTTAGGTCAAATGTGTAAGGAATTTATTCATATAGTCCTTCAGGTCATGGATTCTAGGTCATTAGATCATGTGTGGGTTCCCTCTCAAACATACTAAAAAGAGATATTATCCAAAAATAAAAAATATGGAATTATGAATGAATTAAACCTATAATATAGTACAATACTGGGAAATAAATTCCTATAAGGGATGATATAACCTCCCATACCCACATTCGATAAAATATTTCATCACCACAACCCAAATTTATTGATTGGTTTCTCACCTTTGGAAAGCGGGAGAGTTTTGTGGCACCCAAAACAACCAAAATCGGACCGTGATATATTTTAAATTTTGAAAACACCAATGGGAACCAAAATTAAAATTGAATATTTCATTTTACTTCCATAATTTATATTATCGAGTAGTAATTTTTTTACCATGTTGGGATTCTGACTTGGGTTTTTTAGGAACCAACATGAAAATTAGTTTTAATGTAATTTTTTAAAAACCAATATTAAAATTATATTTTCACATTGGTTTTCAAAAAAGTAAAATAAAAAAGTAAAATTTCACATAAATTCCTATAAATTATTAAATTTATGATGTCATATTTTTAAAAATAGACAAGAAACCCATTTTTGCATCAATTTTTTAAAAAATGATGTTTAAAATGGATTTTAACATTGATTTTAAAAAAAAATTAAAAGTGTGGTTTTAAGGAAAGTTTTTTAAAAACTAATGTTAAAACACTTACAAGGAATTTTTTAAAATTCATGAATTGGTATCATTCAATTTTTTCACATTAGGCACTTGCATTTTTTTATTTTCATCAATAAATACATCACGTAGTTGCAAATTTTATTCACACTTATAAATATAATTATCTAACCACTATTATTCATTTTCTTAGAACCTTTATTTTCATTAGATTTTTTTTCTTTCTGGATCTACCCTCATTTCACTTTTTCACCATTTTGAAGTCGTAATCTGTCTTTTTTTTAGTCATTTTAATGATTTGTTTTCAAAATATATATTATGTTATTATTTTATCTTATTTTTGTGGAAAATTAAATTTTTAGAAATGATTCTTCTTTTTTATAAGATCTACAATCCAAAGATAAAAATTCCCCACAAGTTCTTTATTAGGAAAAAAACATAGTTCAAAATTTTTCAGGATTTTTACATCACTAAGAAAATGAATATCATGAAATGATCTATAATGATAGAGGAAATAATCATAAGTTTGGAGAATAATGTGAAACATTAACTCTTATTTTTCATTTGGTTGTTGTAGTTTTTTTTCTTTTCAATCAATGTTATGTTTTGTGTATTGAAATATTTTTAATGAAATATACAACATCTGTTATGGTAATAAATGATATGGAAAAAAATTTATAACATTGATTTTAAAAAAAAAATCAAATGTTATAAGCGAGTTATAAGTGAGTTTTCTTGTTTTTTATTAAAATTAAATTTGTAAAAAAATATTTATAACACTAGGTTTTTTTAAAACATATGTTATAAGATTTCATTATTATAAAAACAAATACAGTATACATTTCAATATCATCATTATATAACCAATATCAAAAATCTATTTATAATTTCAGTGATAATTATGTTGGTAAAAATAGGGAATTGAAATACAACAAAACAACGTTAAAAATTATATTTCTACTAGTTAAGACTTATTGGTCATTTTTATTATCTTATTATCATCCTAAATTGTGTTATTATAATATGTACTTTATTTTATGAGAGTTTGGTGGTGTTAGGTGGTGACCATCTAGTGTGAATGATGTAACCACATCCAAAACATATGCCTTGGGAAACATGTTGATCCTTTTTTTCAGTGATCTATATAATGTAAAATCATTATCACTTGATGGTTGATAGGACTTGGAGATAGGATACATCATGGAATTTTGAGATCTAGTTGTAGATAGATCAAATAGAGATGGACTGGTGTAGTTTTTGGTTTACCTATTTAGATATTATGTATATGGGTCTTTATTTGGTTATGTATTGTGTTTTTTTGTTTTCATGGAATCACAGTGTGACAAAGTATATATTATATCAATATTAAGTTATATATTCCCTAGTTGGATATTTAATTTTGAAAAAATAATCTAAACTTATTTATTTGTAAAATATATTGAGGGTAAATTTCTTCCTAGAAGCTATCAAAAATCTTGACACTTTTTCCAAACACATATTATTGGAAAGAGTTTATGGGGTCTTGTAATGATTTTGGTTATATTGGGTGATCTAGACTAGGGTGTTATACCGCTGAAGGTTTTACCAAGTAACAAAATGTTTTTATATTTTGGTTGTCACATAGTGAATGATAAAGGGTTTTATGGGATTCTTTTATAATCCACTAAAAATATTATTTCCATTATTTCTTTTTTTTATGTGGACTATTTCCCTCGATAAAATTCATTGTAATTCCAGAAATGGTAAATTTTATAATATATGTCATTTTCACATTAAAATCTATATTTTTTCCCAAAGACTTGACATCACATTTTTATAGATGTTGTTTTCTTTATTTATGTATTGGATATCATTTATGATTTAATGAATATATCTCTTCTTCTTATTAACTAGACTAGATTCTCAAATTTTCTATTTATGAATTATGGTATCCCGCCTATGATTCATTGGTTATATAGAGGTATGTGGTGTATTTTTTTTATATTTTTTATAAAATTCATAATTATTCAGGGTTTAGTGTTTCCAAATTTAATTTTAATTTGTATCTATTTGGTGATCATATCTCCTTGAAAATGATGGTCACCAATATTAATTTTCCCAAAAACACTCTCTCTAAAAGTGATCTCAACAGAAAGGTTAGTATCATATTTTATTCTATAAGTTCTTTGGGTTAATATGGGATTATGTTTCAAGGAAATTACTTTTTTGGTTTTTTATTTGAATGTTTACTGTTGTGGTGCTCTTGTTGTTATAATGAACTCGTACTTTTTATTCTTATTTTTTGTTTTATAAATGATGTTTTCTCCAAGTGGATAGAACAATTTGAACTATATTTATAATTAATATGAGTTAATTTAGTTTTTTTATTAATTTTACATTTCTAGTGCCCATTTTGAATTTAGGTGAGAGTGGGAAAGTGTAAATTATATAGGATAGTTGAGGTTTTTTGGATTATTGAAGCTTAGAAGGGGGTCCAAATGGTGATTAACTATCTTCTAAAATTAATATTTTATGATGTAAGGATGTTGATTCCAAAAAAAAATTTGTTTCACAAACTTTGTTGTGTTGATTCCTAGTATCTAATCAGTTGTAATAGAATAAAATTTTGGAGTACACGATGTTTTGTAAAAACTAATTAGTGTGTTTATCATGTTATTATGTTATTTGCAGCTCTATAATGAAATTTTTTTTGTGGGTTTCATTTTACAAGGTTTTATTGAATTATGTTTTTATAAAAAAAAATATAATTCGTTATATGGTTTTCTATGATGGTAGGAAATATCATTGCATGATTTTTTGTTTTTTGTTTCTTGTGAGTCTTGTATTGAATCTCTGTATTGCAATACATTTTTCTATTTTTATTTCAAAAAAATATCATGAATTTATTTCAATATAAATTATTAAAATTTTACTGAAATAATATAAATGATCGCTAATAGAATTAAATAATTTATAAAATTCCACTTGCAGACCAACATAATTCTCCATACCCAAGCATACATCTAGTGAATTTGGTAGGGGGTTGTTCGGGTGATGGGATCAGTATGAGTTGTAGAACCGTTTATTGAATATAATGGATGATTCATGATGGTTTTCAACAGTATAGTGGAATATTTTGTAGAGTTTGATGATTAGTTAGGGATGTAAGGGGTGTTCGATGGTGTTGAGGGCAGATGGGGTGGGTAGTTTGAGACATTGGGGATAGTTAGAGGTGTCCGGAATAACATTGAAGGTAATTGTTGAGTGTGAACTACTATATATTTTGGATTTAAAGGAGTGTAAAAAAGTTCATTATCATTACTTTAAAATAATTAATAATGAATGCGATAATAAAATACATCAACTTTCATTATAACTAAAAAGAAAGTGATAAAATATTTTTTAGCACTGATAAAATTTTGAGATTCTCAGGTGGATCATGAATTCAGGTTGAGTGGGGGGTGAACCAGTGATCACCAAATTTTACTCACTATATTCAACTTAAACCCCTTATTAATTTAATTTGATTTTACCTCTATTATTTGTTAAGATTTATGGATCGTTAGATACTCTTCCTCACTAATTTAACATTATGTTATATAGATGATATAAGGAAAAAATAACACAAGTATTTTTACAAGGTCTAGCCTCAGTCTGAGAACCTATATACTTGAAATGGAAAGTCCCATCGGTCCATTGATTCATCCACTAATAACATTTTCATCAATTACAATTTAATGTATTTAAACTTCATCCCATATTTGATTAATTAACTGAAAATCTCCACCTACCTATCGATATGAAATATTATACTGAATTTCATCAGTTTATTTATCTCCTAAAAACTCTATATATCTCTATATAGGTAAATATAATGACTCCTCAAAATTACAAAAAAAATTATATTTTTATCCAATATAAGATAAACATTAAAACAACTCCCAAACACTTCATCTAGAAAATCATTTTTATATAACTCTGTTAGGTGTACTTAATCCAGTTTGCCACTTCCTTCATTTAGTATTCCTCTATCTAGAACATCTTGAAACTTCGTGCCTCTAATTAGTACTCTATACAATGAAAATCACAGTAATTATTTTTCCGATGAACTTTATTGAAAAAATCTATCAGTTATACCTATTATGGGAAAATATTTGTCTGTTTTCTTTAATCAAAACTCGGTTCAACAATTTTTCTTCAACCTGCTTATATCTTCTAAGGAAACTCTTGCTACTCTAAAATATTCATTAGCTTGGCTACTTTCACATATGTGAATACTATTAATAAAAAATATTCCTATATTTATGCAACTCTTTATATATGTTTTTCCCTGGGAAAAATTAAAGAACTAAAATGGGTTTTCCTGTCTAACTCAAATTTAGGCTTAAAGATTCCTGCTCATATCAAATTTACTGGATAATTCTCATGATTTATATAATGTTCTTGAAGCTTTATGAAAACTCCAACATCCACAACCTTCTTTAAACTGCTATAACCTTGGAATGAAAGAACTTATTTGATCTTCTGTATCTCATCTATATAACATACATCGATAGAGAATCACAAAAGCATCAAGTTATTTTCTTTACCAAGTTTGGGTAAATATTCAAGACACTTCTTCTAGATATGAGTCATCATGACTTCATCCTATTATCCAGCCTCATCATAAACACCACACTTGGTTTACAAAACATAATATTTTATCTTTACAGGATCTTTCAATAGATGACATTACAGAACTCTATCTGATATTCATCCCCATGATGGATATTTGATAGATCATCCTGATACCTTCATTGATAAACACCATATTAGACCAATCCAACTTCAACAACACTTCTCAGTAGGGCTTTGTGAATTTTATAATCAAAATAACATATCTTCGTATCACGGTTCATATAACTTCTTATTCTGGGAGTGACTTCATGTTTCTATAGATGATGAAACCATAAATCGTCATCGTATTTCATTTTGTAACTTCATCTTATCATAGCACCTATCCTTCTTTTGATCTTGATGAGGATCTATATGAATTTTCCATCAAATGGAGGGTTAACTTATTTGTTTAAATAAAAAATGATTTGATAGTTCTTCATCTGATGGACACAAACTGATGGATTTATTCTGTATAATCCTCTATATTTCATTGCTTCGAACTTCATTTAGGTCATAAAAAACGTTATCTTCTTGATAATTTCATATATTGTTTTTCTAAGTATCTTCATAGGATTCTCATATAACTCTTTGCTCATATTAACTTGATCTAATAACTTTGATAAACAATCCTATGTACCTTTATGTAGGTTCTATAAGTCTCAAATGACCTTTATGTAGCTATAGGAATTTGTGACCACTTTTACATAGCTCATATGATCCCTTTACATATGAAATATAAATAAAGGGTTAATTTTATGAACTTCTACCAATTATTCTTATTTTAACATCTGTTCTATCCGTCTGACCATATACAAAAATTCATACGAGCAATAACATAAAATTTAACTGAAAACCCCACTTCTAATTATTTATAAAACAATGTACAAAATCAACACTATATAATACATAATTCTTACAATTATTTATCTAGAACATTATTTATGCATCATACGATAATCATTCTATAACTAAAAACTATGATATCTTATTCATATTCATTTGAATGCATGTGTCAAGTGATCTTCATCTAGTGATCTTGATCTGTTACCATAAGTTCGTAAACCTTGATCTCCCCCTTTGGACTCAATATTGGATCATGAAAATATTCTTGATGTTAAGAAATTAAAGAATGATATTTCATCATATGAATTTTTATGTAAATTTTATTAATGTTCATAAGGCAGGTTCTTAACCACCATAAATAAAGTTTCCTAACATCATTAAGGAAATTTTATTAACCTCCCTCATCAATTAATGTGGAAGTGGTCTTACCTTCCATAAGTAAAATTTCCTTAGATCCCCCCCCCTCATTTTTTATTCTGATGGGTTCTCATTTACGGTAACTTTATTTAGAAGATTTATCCAATATTATTCTCTATTAGTACTAAATTATACATTTACAAATAAAAATTATGGTTATCAATATCACTATCCTGCAAAAATTTATCAAGAACATTTACCTAAGAAACCTTTACCTTCAACTTCCTCATTGATTTTACAATAAACTATCGAAAAAATATACAATATATCAACATCATTATCTAATAGGAAAATAAACCCATAGATTTTTTTCAATATCAAATTCTTTTTAAATTCAAGGATATATTTCAATCCCTTATTGATAATGAATTGAAAGTCTCCTTATACAATTGCTTTAAGTTTGGAAACAATTTTTCTCCCCCTTAATGATCTAAATTTGAATGACACTATTTTGAAAACTGGGGTTATGGGGGAACTTTATTCACATATTTTCTCCTTCACATCCAAGTATATACTCTGAAATTCTTATGATAATGAGAGAAACACTTTTCTTAAGGTAATAATCCTAAAATCAACCGACTATAAATCTAAGCGATCTATGATATGTGTGGATAAAAAAGGAGTGATAAAACATGACATTAAATTTATCCATGACATTTTTTAAAGTGATGTTAACTTTTAAGAAACTTATTTCAGGGAAAAAGTCATTATATTTTCATTCAAAAAACTCTTATTCATCCATATTAATAGACATATAAAAAATGTTTAAGTAAAAAAACATGAGCATTTTTTCACACCTTTTATAAGATAATATAAACTTTGACATAAAAAAAACATTTTTTCATTTTACATTTGTACTCTAGTTTTTATTATCAAAGTGGGAGTATATAAAATGTACCTCGAGGAGGAAAATAAATTAAAATGTTCTTAATCATATGTACAATATGTATTTGGTTTAGGAACACTTTTGTTGACAGGAATTACTTTGAATAACATGTTATAAATATTCTATAAAAACCATATTCACCTTTCTATTCTAAGAATCTCCCGGAATATCATCACTTTCAATCCCCTTTCATATTTTAAGAATTTTAAAGAAAATGAGGGAATAAAGTAGATATTTATTAGTTTCATTAGAAATTTAAATGGGTCTAAGAAAGTTTTCATGTCCTAGAAACTCTATTCTATTCATATTTTGTCATTCCTTCACCCTTTTAATTCTAAGAATTAATATTTTTGGGTGGCGTTAGTGTTTTTTCCTTATTTTTCTTTTCAACATTATGTGGTTGAGTCTATAAAATCTTATAGAAAGGAACATTCATTTTTATTATATTCAAATACTTTAAAACTCTATGTTTCCTCTAACATTTCTAGCTATAAAACTATGAAAACATTTAGAATATATTCAATTTTATTCTTATGATCAAATTTTTTAGACCACTAATTTTTATTTCTAATGTTTTTCCATTATTATATAAAAAATTATCCTAGCCTGGTAACATTACAATGAATTTTTTAGTAATGTATTCATATAAATTAAACCTTCCACATAGCTTCTTCTCTTTTGATAAGTTACTTTTCTTAAGTTTCATCTCATGAATTTATAATTCTTTATCAAAGATATCTTCCAATATTCCCATCCACTTATGTATTTCTCATATTAATTAAATTTATTAGTAAAGATTCATTTTATTATCTTTAATATTCATCAATTTTTTACAATTGTCCATGATGTGGCCTTTTCTTCTAAAACATCTCTTCTTAGGTATGACATATTATATTAATCTCTTTTTTTGTGTAACATTATTATTTACATTTGTTTTTTTCAAACCAAGGTCTTCATCTTTAGTAGCCTCGTACCATTAGAAGCACCTTTTTTGTTCTTGGTATAAGTAAACCAAAAATTTTCTTCAACATGGTTATTTCTTCTAGAGATTTCATAAAAATCTTCATGATATATAAATATGTTGTATATTATTATATCTTTATTTGTTTTGTGAAGATTGGGAAAACATATTCATGTTTCCTATACCTTTAAATTTTATCCACCATAATTTTGGATTTATCTTTTCTTCATACCTTGGGAAACACTTCCCATAATTGATATCCATATATCAAAACTTTCTATATCCCAAGTAGTAACCAGTGAACCTAGGCTTCTTTCATTGTGTAACATTTTTTCTGGTGGAAACATTTATCTTTAAGAAATATCTATGGGGTTCTTTCCATTTTATTTTATAACTTACTATTTGAAATAGGTGGGTTTCACAAATTTCTAAACCATATTCTTTTAGAATTATAACATGTTATAATAATATGGGATTTTGTGCTAACATATTCATTGAAACATGTGGTTACCATTTTCTTGATCTTTTTAGAAGATAATGTTTCCAATTTTTTCACATTATTCCTACCATTGGATTGAGACTTTTTTGAAACATAATAATAGATTCATTTCTCAAAATTATGTAAATATTCATCTTGAGTTTATTCCAAGTTTAAAAATCTTACTACTTTCTCAATACACTTTACATTTAATGTTTTTTTTTATTTTCAACACTGCTCACTTTATCTTCACATTCAACTTCTAACTTTTTAACTTTTTATTCGTGCACATTACTCATCTATTTAATTGAAATATGAATTTATTTTACTTGATTTTCCATGATCATTAATTGAGTGTTCTTAACCTAAAAAATTGATTTGGGGTATCTTTTAATGTATATATTTTTTATTTTCCCGATTTATTTAAATGGATCTTGTTTATTGAAACTCCTCAGATAAGTTTCTACCATAGGGATGAACTTTTATTCATATAAGATTGTTGATTTTTCCTTAATATCATTGGATTTTGTGATGGTTTCACACACATGCTTCTTCTAAAATATTTATTTATGTATTTTTCTCTCATTCTATAGTAATCTTTCAATCTCCTGTAATTTTCAAAATTTAACTTCCAAATAAGAGTTCTTGTCTTCAACTGAACTTTCTAACACATGGAATATTTACTTAAGAACTTAATTAACATTGAAATTCTCATAAAAACTTCTACACAGTATTTCCTCTAAAATTATAAAATTTTATTGAGATTATAACATAGTTTTCTCCATTCCTTTAACAAATTTCATGAGAGATATACAATCTTATATATTATTTCCTAGTGATTTCTCCAGGTTATATAGATCTGATTTCACCTATGAAATTTATTCATTTTGTCCCCTAATATATTAAAGTATATATGTATTAACTTCAACATGAAAATTTCTCATCTAATCTGTGATTTCAAAATATAAATATCTTATAGTTACTATTGAATCAAATATTAAGCAAGATTATTTCAGAGGATAAATTTTATTGGATTCACAATAATTCTTACACGAAACCTTAACTTTATGTGGTGGTGGATCCTCCTTATATTGTTTTTTAGAGGAAAACTTTTATTTATTCTGTGTTTCTTTCTTATAAAAAATTTTCATGTTTTGATTAAATCCAACATGTTGCTACAATCATAAAAAACTTTTAAACTCTTCAACTCAGACTGAACTTTATTAACTTCTAGAGAAAAACTTTCCTCAACTTCTAGATAGATTTTATTCATATATAATAGTTAAAAATAATTGGGAATATAACTATTATATCTAAAAAGAGGGAAATTTTTATCTAATACCAATTTAGATTCCTAGGTAGATCCTGGAATCACCCTGAAAAGGGGTTGAATTAGTGGTGACCAAACTTTAATGATAATATTTAACTTAAAATCTTTCTTACTTTAATTTGATCAATCATATGTTATCTATGAAGGTGTATGGGTCTTTAAAAACTATTCCTTGGTATTTCAAACTTATTCTATGTTGATGGTATAAGGAAAATAGAACACATTTCTTTTATAAGGTTTATCCACAGTGTGAGAACTTATATCAAATCCATGGAAAAACTTGTTGGTCCATATATTCTTCCACTAATAATATTTCCATTAATTACAAGTGAGGGTTTTTATAGTACATACCATATTGGATATATCTTCTAAAAAGCTCTACCTATCTTCCAAAAGGTAAATATACTAACTCCTATTAGTTAAAAAACTTTTTTATCTTTCAAGACAACATAAGATAAACATGAAATGATTAACCTGAAACTTCTTCTAGATAATCTTTATCTGATAACTCTATATGGTGTAGTTTTTTTGGTGTTTCTCTTCCTTTGTTTGATATTCCACCATATTATGAACCTTGAAACTCTATTCCTATGATTGATGCTTTGTCTTATGACCAATACCCTTCACCTTTGTCTGGTACTCTTTTAGATAAACTTGATTGAAAAACTACGTTCAGTATACGTATAACTGTAAAATATTAGCTTGTTGCCTCTTATCATAACTCAGTATGGCACTCTCTTCAACCAGATTCTATCATGGATAGAAACTCTTGCTGCTCTAAAATCTTCATCACATCAACAATCATGTATAAATGAATAGTTTTAATCAATAAATTTCGCCATAATGTTTCACCTCTTTATATAGGTACACTTCCTTAAAAACACAAGAACTAAAAAAAATTCCCTAGAAAAACCAAATTTGGGTTTCAAACTTATCAATAATTTGAACTTCACTAGATGAATCTTAATCATTATAGAATGTTCTTGGAGATTCATGAAAACTGTAGAAACTACAACCATCATTGATCTTCTCTAACCTCAGTGCCAAAGAAATTTGTTAAAGTTCCTTATCCCATCTAGATAACAAACTTTGATATTTCAACACAACATCATAAAGTTAAGTGCTTTACCAAGTTTAGGTAAATCTTCTCGAAACTCAGTTTGGTGAATATCAATATGGATCCTTCGAATTATCCAACCTTATCTTAATCACTACACATGGTTTGAAAAACTTAATATATTATCTTCATAGGATTGTTTACTATATGGAATCAAATTATATTTCTAGTTTTCATCCATTTAATGGATATCCGACTAATCATCATGATGCCTTATTTGATAAATTACTTCTTTAACCTATCCACTTTCCACAACACTAATCAATAGGATTTTTGGAATTTTTCAATTTATGGTACTTAAATTCATATCATGGTTCATAAAACTTCTTATTACATCAGTGACTTCATATTAATCTAGTAGATGAAATCACAAATTTCCATTTGAGGTCATCGTGGAACTCTATCAGATCATTGGACCTATTTGTTCGATGATATTCATAAGGATATCTATGAACTCACCTTCAACTAGAGGGACATCCTCTTTATTTAACAAAACCCAATCTGATGGCTTTTCATCCAATTGACTTGATGTGATTGCCTTTATTTATAAACACCCTCTAGAATCTATAGCTTATAATATCATACAAGCTGTAAATAGGCCTTCAACTACTTTACAACATCATTCAAGCTATTTTCTTGATAACTTTATAGACTTCTCATAAAGTGATCTACTCAGATTTCCCCTATATTATAATTTTGATATGCTATCCTTATTACCTTTATATAAGTCTTGTAAATCACATATGAACTTTACATAGCTATAGGGATATGTTAATACCTTAATGTAGTCCTTATGATGATGTTGTGTAGGTAATACAAATAAAGGGTTACCTTTATAAACTTCTCCACCGATTTTTCTTCTTTTAAAATAGAGTATTTCTATATCAAAATATACACAAATTATTATAGACTTAAACTAAAACTTTCTCAATAAATACCACTTATTAATCTTTTTATAACTATGTATAACCTCTATATTTGGTAATTCATACTTCTTATAACTCTCCATCTGGAACATCATTCATATTCCATCTGGTAATCATTATGCAACAGAAACATCGTACATCTACTACATATTCTTCCTATCATATTTATCCACTTATTCATGTCTAGTGGTCACGATCTATCATCATCAATTCGATAACAATGATTTACACCTTTGAACTTAAACATGGGTCACGAAAATCTTTACGATGTTATAAACTTGAAGAACGACATTGCATCATCTGAATTTGTAAGGAAATTTTCTTAACATCAAAAATGAAAGTTTATAAACCTTTATAAGTAAATATTCTTAACATGTTTGAAGAAAATTTCATAAAACCCTTCACCAATTCATATGGAATCATTCTTAGAAGCAATAAAGAAATTTTCTTTAGATTCTTCCCTTTTGTACTTATGATGGATTTGCATTAAGGATAACTTCCTTTAGCATACTTCTTCAATTTTTCTCTCTGCTAGTACTTACTTATTCATCTTCAAATATCATGGACTATTTTCAGTAACACTATCCTATAAACTTTACTTAGGAACATTTACCTAAGGAACCTTTTCCTTTTACTTTCATAGTGTATTTACAATAAACTATTGACAATATATACAATATATCGACATCATCATATGATATAAACATCAAAGTTATATTTAATTAGAGTGTCTTTTAGTGATGATAAAATTAACCTCTATCAATGAAATCTATATCATTGAAAAAATGCCTTCTTAGTTGTAGTATTGTCCTACTACATGAAAAAAAAACAACATCCAATCGATAAACAATAAATTTGCATTAAAATTAAAAAAAAAACTTATAATAAAAATATGTATAATTATAAATTATATTTTTATTATAAAATTAAATATATTTCAATTACATTAATATATAAAATTTATTATAAGTAATTATAATTTCTTACCAACTCAAAAAAAATCCAACTTATAGGAGACCTTCTACATAGATCTAATAATCCTTGAAGAAAAGAATCATACAACTATAATAAAATAATTCTTATTTTAGAAGTATAATAAACAAATAAATAAAACATAAATATCATACACTAATGATTAAATATAAAATAAAAAAAGTTCAATATAAATGATAAAAAATAATACGTAAATAAAAAGGATCGCATAATATGTAAATAAAATATATTAAAAATTAATACCACACTCATAATGTGTTTACTCTATTTTAAGTGTGTGACATACTTTCTATCATACTAATCACATCATGTGTTGGATTGATGTGTGGTTAATTAATAAAATTCATAAATGGATAACAATTTTTTTCTAAAGTATTAGCGTAATCCAAACACATTTACTCTGTTTTGACTATGTGAAACATGTTTCTCACTAAAATGATAGTTTTAAAATTAAAATACACACTTTTAATTATGTTTTTAATTACACAAATCAAATTTTTATTCGTTTGATTTTTATATTTCATGGATAAATAACCATTAATTTTTATAATGTATCAAGAAAATTTAATGGAACTTTCCAATTTTTAGTATGTGACATGAGTTTTGATTTGAATTGTCTCTTTTAAATTAAAACAAGTACTTCTATTCATACCCTACACAATGTACACCAAATTGACATGTAATTAATACCCAAGTGTCACAAAATAATCATGGATCATTACCCTATATTATAAATACGATCTGAGTTAATTTGATTAATTTTAGGTATGTGATGCATGTTTTAAACTAAAATGTAATTTTTTAACTAAAAATATCCAATTTTAGTCTCACCTTCCACAACGTGTGTCAAGATTGATGTGAGGTTACATTATATAACTTAGAAATGAATTATCAATTTTTATTTCTATTTTATTAGGATATTTCATCAGTGTTTTTATAGTCTTGAGTATATAACTAGTTTTTCGAAGTAAATTGTCACTCCTACCTAAAAACACTCACTTAGAGTCATATCGGCGACATGATATGTCAGATTAATGTTTGGTTAATTATTTTATGTCACAAATTAAAAATAGATTATTTTTTATATTATTTAACAAATACAAGCATGTTTTCTCATTTTTAAGTATGTGACATGAAATTTGAACACAAATGTCAATTTTAAAATAAAATGTACACTTTCAGTTATACCGGTCACACCACTCAACATATTAATGTTATGTTAATTCATACACATCACAAATGTTTTATAGATCATTTTCCTAAATTGTTAATATAATTCAAGTAAATTTTATTGGTTTTGAGAATTTGACATGTGTTTTGAGTAAAAATGAAACTTTTAAACTAAAAACACATAATTTCATACATAAAGGTGGCTATTATGTTTCATATTGACATTAAATTAATTTCTATAAGTCTTTATTGAATAAATAATCATTTTCCTAAATAATCATGACAATCTGAGTGTGTTTTCTCTATTTTAACAATGTGATGCACATTGTTTATCTAAAATGGTACCCTTAAATATAAAACATGAAATTGGTGTGAAATTTTTTAGTCAAAAATATTATTTTAAATATTTACTACATTCAATATTCATAGTTATATCACAATATTCTAATCACATAAAATTAAAATAAATGTCACTAATAATGATTGTAACACCCAAGACTTTACAATATTTTTATTTTAGAATAAATTTAATTTTGTTCCAAGATTATTTTATAAGAAACACTATGTTAATATTAAGCTAATCATAGCATTATTCTCAGCATTCTCAATACTGAACCCAGAATCAAGCAATAATTACTTCCATTGATGGCTTGTGTAATATGCAAGACTAAGTTTTACGAGATACTATTAATATTATTATTTAAAATGAAAATTATATCCTAGATGTTAAATTCGATGTTGAAAATATTATTAACTAACATATGAAATATATGGTTGAATTAATTGGATATAATTATTTATAAATGAATATAAAAACCAATTCAATATAAAGGAAATGTTTTTATAAAAAAAACTATTTTTATGGAAGGAAGGTGTATAATCTTATTAAATTAAATTAATTAATATAATTTAATTAGCTTAATGAAATTTATATATTATAAACTAAATATATTTTTCACATTCATTCAATAGATTTCATAGGAATAGGATAATAAAAAATCCAATTTTACCCATAGAAAAAGCAATATTTTTATAAGGGTAGTTTTGTAACCTTTTAATAGAGTACCAATTTTAAAACTAAAATTTAGAGATTTTATAAATTTTATTTGAAAAAATAAACTTCATTTTTAAAGTGAAATTTAAATAAAATTATTTTATACATTTTATATTTTATGTGATGTTTCATTTTTATGAATAGTGAAAAATATTGAATTTTAATTGAAAACTACTATTTCATCTAATTTATTTATAGTGTTAAATTAAATTTTAATTTGGTTTTAAAGTATATTTAGTATAATTATAAATATAGTAATCCAATTTAGGTAATTGGAATCAATTACAAATTTAAATTATATATAAAAACATTTCAAACTTTTTGGATTTTTTACTTTAAAAACCAGCTTTCTCATCTCGTCTGTGAGATTAATTTTAAATTAATTTCTTCTAATTATGTTATTTTAATTTAATAAAACATATATTCCATATTTTAAATAATAATAATTTATATTTTATAATAATTTAAACTTAGTATTTTACCAAAAATAATTGTGAAATTAATTAAAATTAATTACAGCGATTATGATAAAAACTAGCTTAAGAAGGGACTAAACATTAAACTTAAGGGCCAAAATGACCTAGAAACATTTAAAAAACCTAATTTATAGAAATAATTATACCATATACTCTATTTTATCCAATTTTTTTCATTATTTTATGCATATTATGTAAGGGAGACCTCCAAATAGTGTTTACATTATTATATTTACAAGAATTTCAGTCCTACTGCACTATAAAAAGTCACTCACCCCTTCACTAATTCACACCTATCAAGAAATTTTTATCATTAAAAATCGACCTAAATAAACTAAAAATGTACCTCCACTAATCATATATTCCTCAATTTGGGCATAAATTTGACCAATAAATTCATTTAATATAATCCAAAATAAGTTACTCGAAGAAGAGCTATTGTTCTTCAACAAGCACTTTTGTTTCATTTATTTCTCCATGACATAAAGTCTTTTTATATAATTATTATATAATAAAATCAGTACCATAAATATAATTTTTTTTATAATTTTATTACCTACACTCAAACACACTTCCATCAAATGGGAAACACAATCATCATTCATGTATATGGTGGACTACCTTCTCATAAACCAAGGTCATTCGTTATTCCATTACCACCCTTAAAGGTTGGTAATAATTATAGAATTATATATTATATATGATATATATTATATTTATAATATATTTATGGTTTTTTATTTTTTATATAACACATACCTTCAGGATTTCCATTTTGGGGGAATACGGTTACATCATTTGTGGATGTGTGGACTACCACCTTCTCAAAGCAATGTGATTTAGTCACACATTTCATGAAATGAAGTAAGGATGATTTTAATAAAAATATTTTATATATATAACATGAATATGATTATGCAATTGTGATATACTTATATAAATATATCACTTACCTTTTAAATATGATGACTAAATGGAAGTAGTGTTCATGTGTATGTGTGACATACCTTCTCCATAGAAAGTTCATTCCATTTCCTATATCCAAATTTTTTGGATTACTCTAAATATATATATTTATATATACTGAAAATATATGATATTAAAATTATGTTTTAAATTTTTTAGACTATTAAATTATGATCTAATTAATAGATACCAAAATAAAATATCAAAACATACTCCAAACACAAGGTAATTAACACCCAAAATGATAAAAATAATGAAATATTATTAATAAATGTGTTATCCTATGTTATAAATGATTATATATTATATAATAGATATTAATTTGGTTTTATTTAAATTTAATAACATGATTAAAACCATTATATATTATGTTAAATAGCATTCATCCAAAAGGAAGTGTAAGTTATGTGATTTTCATCTCACTTTTTACATCTGTGAGGTAAATGTCATATTCTCCAATTACTTATTTTGTGTGTTCTATAAACATACCCTTTTTATATATTTTATCATTAATTATTTTATATTCATCGTAATTAATTTTTTTCATTTTATTATTATTATTATTTTGGCTTCTGATTAAGATGTTACCATAGTTTTAAGGGATTTCATCTCAATTTACATTCCATTGAGACTTCGTTGTTATTATCCAACAATTAACTTTAATGTGGTGTATATAATTCCCATTTTAATTTAATATCATTATTCACTCGTATTTATTGGTGTTCTATGTTTAAAATTTAATCATATCATTAAATTAGTTTGACTTGAAAATTACCAAGTGGTAAAAGTTATGTTTTCAATCTCACTTTATTTTGTGATTGTTAACTTTATCTTGAAATAATCACTTCCCTTATGACCATTATCCATTGGAAATTGAATTTATTTTAAATATCCATACTCATATGTGATGGGTACAATTATTTCCTAAATTTCATACCATTTTTACATATGGTGCACACCTTGAAAGATATTTTATTATCTAGGGAAATATTGATAAATTCTTATCTTTTACTCAATATGGATTTTTAATAAGGCATGTTGTTCATTAATTAAATTGATTACTTGATATATAATGAATTTTTTGTACATATATGACATTGGTAGGTACCGATTATAAATATCCCCTCGATGCAGTGGTAGTGTCATGAAATGAATCATTTTTCCAATAAAATGGGTTTTTACCCAATATGTTATAAACCCTCTAATAAAAGTATGTGATGGTAAAGGTAGCATGTAACTAGGAAACATGTCATCCAATAATTAGGTAATGCCTTCAATTCAGATTTATTTATTATTTATCCATGATATTTTTTCTTTGAAAATATCTATGGATGTTGTTCATTCTTATTTTATTGATTAAATGTAATTTGTGCTCAGTTACTTACCTTTCCATATTGATTATGATCATTTATTAATTACTACTTCTGATGTACTTACCCATACAGAGAATTTTAGCTCAACCTTGTTTTTTTCCTTTCCCAAGGATGTGAAGAAGAAATATTTGAATAAGCATTCAAGTATTTTGTTCATTTTTTTATTATGTATCATGATTTATTTTCTACTTCCAAATGTAATATGGATATCATGTATATAATATAGTTTAAAAAACTACTAAAATGATCAATCCTTTAGGATATGATTCCTTGTAATCATGAAAATGTAATAAATTAAGGAACCAGCTCTGAGCTTCTTGGGTCACAGCATTCCAATTAGTATCAAAGGATGTTTACTAGTAATAGTGGAAACTAGATTTAGGAAAACATATATTAGATAAAATAACCCTATGATATTCTTTGAGGATAAGTATAAAATAATATACCAAAGAAACCGTGATTATGATAATGATATTAGATATGCATAAATGTTTCAATTTATATTAAGTATTTCACTATTTTTGAGATTATACATTATGTTCCATAATGACATGACATAATCTTGTGTGTCTCATCATTTAGATATTTTTATTACTAGAAGGAATGGGGACCTCACTAATGCACATGATCAAAAGAGTAATAAGGATTATATATTTTATGTCCTTAAGAAAATATTTAGAAGGGAACTAGTCTCCCAAAAATTATCATAATATATGGAAATAGAATCATGTTTTACCAAGACTGAGAAAAAATTGACAATGTATTATGGATTAAGAAGGAAGAATGAAAACAAGAGGAAAACTGTGAAAATTATGGATAGGCGAAATAAGAGAATGAATGATTTTCTTACATGAAATAATTATCGAATGAAACAAATGGGTTCTTTCATGATGGGATTGTAAGTATTATAGAATATATAAGGATTATAATATACAAATTTTCCTAAAGTATTTAAAAGAATGCGTGGATCGATCCAGATAACCAAGGAAAATGATTCAATGACAAGTTAAAATACTTGGAAAACATATGACTGAGGTAAAGAAAATACTTAATATGTTCCTAATGTTGATATATTGTTTTTTGGATAAAGAGGTGATTGATATGGATAAATTAAATTGAATGGTACTGAATACCTTGGAACTAAATAATGATTTATTACAAAATAGTTTTATACTATCATTAAAAGAGTTTACTAAATTTTTTAGAATTAATTAATATATCAAATAACCTATGTTTTAATTAAGTAATAAATAAGAATAAATGTTTATAATAACATTTTTTTGGTAATTCAGGTTTTTAACATTTTTCAACAGAATATATGATGAGAATGTTCATATGTTCAATATATAATGATTAAATAGAAATTTCATTTTGACTAATGGAAAATGATACGTTCATTTTAAAAAATTATTGAACATCCTTATAAAGTGTTGTACAATAATCATATAGAAAATTCAACCATTTGTGAAATGGTTTATAATAATTATTGTTTGAGGTTTTAGAGGTTAATATATTACTTCACCATATGATGAAACCAATGCTAAAAATGAAGTTGAAATAGTTTAAGGCAGAAATAAAGGATAATATTGTTTTTATGAAATATAAATGCATATTTAATTATATTTGTATAGAATGAAATAATCCTTAACTCTAGGGAAAATGTTTTTGAGACAAAAAGGTCATCCTATTATCATAATTTTGTATGATATCAACAATATTTTTCAAAATTGTGGTTTATGGATTTTTAGGCATCAACTTTTAGTCGAAAATGTTCTCTATCACTCTCCTTCATTATTTCTGTGTTATTTTTCTCTTCCATGTCCATGTTTTCATTTCCCACCTTTGTTATCCTACTCATAAACCAATTTATGTGATTATTTTGGATAACATTTATACTCCCATTTCTATCTTATTAAATTGTTATTTTATTAACCCTATTACAGTGTGGTATTTTCAACAACATTATTTTCAAATATCAATCCCTCAATTATTGATATTAATATAGAATTATGAGGTTGAAATTTATTTAAGGTGGAGAAAATGTAACACCCCAAGACATTACAGTATTTTCCTTTTAGAATAAATTTAATTTAATTCTTATCTTTATATATATGAAACAACATATTAAGATTATGCTAAATAAAACATTATGTGCATCCTCCTCTATACAGAACCCCAAATTTATCATGTGTTACATGCAACAATGACTTTCTTCGATGGCTTGTGTTACACGCAAGACTGAGTTTTACTGGATACTATTAATATTATTAATTAAAATGAAAATTATCTCCTAGAAATTAAATTGGAAATTAAAAATATTTTTAACTAAATTATGAGATATATTGTATAATTCATTGGATAAAATTTGTTAAAAATTAATATAAAAACTTGTTTAATGTAAAGTAAAAGTGTTTATAAAAAATTATTTTTATGTGTTAAAGGAGTGTAGTATTTTTAAATTAAATTAATTAATATTAGTGACTGATATTAATAAAATTTATATATTATATTTTAGATAATTTCTTATACATTTATCCAATAGATTTTATAGTCATAGGAAAATAACAAATCTAATTTTACGCATAAGAAAGATATATTCTTATAAAGGTAGTTTTGTCGTGTTTTAATAGAGAACCTATTCTAAAAATAAATTTTGGCACTTTTATAAATTTTATTTTAAAAAATAACCTTCCTATTTTAAATATAAATTTCAAAATTATTTTATGGTTAATTTTTGGTATATTTCTGAGAAGTTTCATTTTCTGATTAATAGTGAAAAATTCTGAATTTTAATTGAAAACTATTTTTTTATCTATTTTATTTATAAGTTAAATTATACTTTAATTTTGTTTTAAATTTTATTCAGATTACTTATAAATATATTACTCTAATTTATTTCATTAAAACAAATTTCAATTGGAAATTTCATATAAAAATATTTTAGACTTTTGGATATTTTCATTTTAAAAACTCGTATTCCAGCCCTGACTACAAGATTCATTTTAAATTGATTTCTTCCAATTATTTGATTTTAATTTGGAAAAATATATTACATATTTTTAATCATCATAATTTAAAATTAATAGAAAGTTTAACTTAGTTTTTTACCAAAAATATTAATGAAGTCGATTGAAATTAATTATAGTGATTAAGAGAAAAACTTGCTTAAGAGGGGAAAAAACCTTAAACATAAGAGCCAAAATAAACTACCAACATTTCTAAAACCTATTTTATGGCCATATTAATACCATATACTCCTTTATATATAATTATTCTCATTATTTGATGCACATTATGTAAGGGATACCTCCCAATAGTGCTTACCTTTTCATATTTATAAAAATATCACTCCTCCTCCACTATAAAAATGCATCACACCTTCTACTTATTCACACATATAAAGGAATTTTAATCATCCAAAATATGAGAAAATAAATTACCAACATTCCCAAATTAATACTATAATACCAAATTTGGATAAAAATATAACCAATAAAGTATTTTGGTATAATCCAGAAAGAGTTACCGGAAAAAAGAGGTAACGTTCTTTAACGAGCACTTTTGTTTCAATTCTTTATCCACACCTTCAATTATTTTTATGTCCTTATTATTTAATAAACTCATTATAATAAATATATAGGGATTTTTTTATGATAATTTTATAACCTAAACTCCCACACACTTCCGTCAAATGGGATACGCAATAATCATTTGGGTGTACGGCGAACTACTGCCTCATGAACCGATGTCATTAATTCTTCCATTAACACATTTAAAGGTTGGGAATAATGAAGTATTTATAGTTTATATTTGATATATATTATATTTATAATTAATTTATTCTTCTTTAATTTTTAGATTACACATACCATTATTCTTTCCATTTTTTGGGAATATAGCAACATCATTTGGAGACGTGTGGACTACTGCCTCCTCAAAGTGATGTGATTCGTTCACACATTACATGGAATATATTGAAAATGGTTTTAATAAAAATATGTGAAATATATAACATTAATATTATTATGTAATGATGATATACATATACAAATATATAACATAATTTTTAAATTTGAAAAGAAAATAGAAACAGCGTTCATGTGTATGTAAGACCTACCGTCTCCATGAATATTGCATTATATTTCCTATATCCAAATTTTATGGATAATATAAATACTTATATAATAAAAATAAATGATGTTTAAATCATGTAATAAATTCTATATATTATTTATTCATGATATACTAAATATTAAAAACATAACAATTCAAAACATACATGAAAAATAAGGCAATTAACACCTAAAATGATGAAAATGGTAAAAGATTTTTAACAAACAGGTTATAATATTATATAAAAAGACTATATATGATATCATATATATTAATATAGTTATTTTTTAATAACATAAAATTATTAAAACCATTATACATTATCTTAAATATCGTTCATCCAAAAGGAGGTGTAAGTTAAGGGATTTTCATCTCACCTTTTACATCTGTGAGATAAATGTCATATTGACCACTTACTTATTTTGTGTGGTGTATATAATGACCCTTTTGAAATATTATATCATGAATTATTTTATATTCATTTTATTTAATTTTTCATTTGATTATTATTGCTTTTTTGTCTTCCAATTAATATGTTACCACAATTGCAAGGGAATTCATCTCAATTTACATTTCATTGAGACATATTTATTATTGTCCACCAATTGACTTTAATGTGGTGTATATAGTTCCCCTTTTTCATTTAATATCATTATTAACTCATATTTCATGGTTTTATATGATTCACATTTAATAATATCATCCAATGAGTTTTACTTGAAAATTACCAAGTGGTAAATTTTATCTTTCCAATCTCACTTTCTTTTGTGATTGTTAACTTTCTCTTGAAACAATTACTTCCTTATAAATATTTTACATTGTAAATTAAATTCATTTTAAATATACATATTTTTATGTGATGGGTATAATTATATTATAAATTGTATAAAATTTTAACAAACGGTTCACAATTTGAAATATATTTGATTAGCTAGGGAAATATTGATAAATATGTATCTTTTTCTCAATACAAATATCTAATAGGGTAAAGTTTTCAGGAATTAAATAAACTAATATATATATATGGGTAATGACTTTTAAAAGTATGATACAGGTAGAGCCTAGTTATATATATCCTCTTGATTCATCATTAATCTCGCGAGATGAATCATTTGGCCAATGAAATGGGTTTTTACCTGATATGTTATAAATCTTCATGTGAAAGGTCTTGATGATAAAGGTCACATGTACCTAGGAAACATGGAATCTAATAATATAGTATTTCCTTCATTCAGACTCTATTATTATTTATCTATCATATTTTTTCTTTTATATTCTCTATGGATGTATTTAATTCTCATTTTGTGGATTAAATGGAATGTGTACTCAGTTACTTAACTTTACAAGTTTATTATGCTCATTTATTCATTACTACTTAGTACTTACCCTTACTAAGAATTGTTTCTCACCATTTGTTTCATTTCCTCAATAAATTAAGAATAAATATTTTAATGATATCTCAAGGGTGTCATTCATTTAATTTTTTTACTTATCATGTTTTATTATATACTTCTCAATGTAATATGGGTATCATGTATATAATAAGGTTTTCCAAAACTACTAAACTAGTCAATCCTTTGAGATTTTATTCCTTGTAATTAATCCAATGTAATAAATTAAGGCATCGGCTCTGGTATTCTGGGTTCATGGTGTTTCAATGAGGGTCAGTGATAAAAAAATTAACTAAATAAGTAATATAAAAAACTCCTCTTCATATTCTCTATGAAATAAAAACCAAATGTGATAGAAAACTACCTATTCGTGGTTAATATAAACATTTTAACACTATTTTAGTTTCCTTCTTATTATAAAAGAATTCTATATAATATTTTTAATATGTGTATTTTCAATAATCCTTGTAGTGTTAGAAAAATAAAAATAATTGAACAATTAATAAATATTTTTAAATAAATTCAAAATTACATTTTCAAATACGTCATAAATAATTCTAGTTTGTGGATGTAATATGAAATCTTTTACAAATTTGAAAATGTAATAACCATACTAGATGTGATTACTTTGTTTTAGACACTTAAAAAACATATAGAAAATTAATTAATTTTTTTAATATATGTTCGGATGGTGAAAACTTATTATCTATTACATGATAATTTTATAGATCTAGAAATCCATAAGTTTATTGTGTTCATTGACCATCCCCATACCATAGTTTTGATGATAAATAAACATATTCCTATCAAAAACATATTATTAAAACATAATATAAAACATATAATGTTAATTATATTTCTAAAATATTGGATATAGTGTATTACAAATTCATAATGAACATAAAATATTGTTAATTTGTTGGATATTCATCCATTGGATTCAAAATATATATCTTTTGTGTATCCAAATTGATCCCAACGAGAAACTAGTGAGTCTTTAAAAAAAGGGAATAAGTAAATGAAAAAATGAAAATATATTTTATATAACTAGAGTTTCAAGTTATACCCATTTATTATAGGTATTAAGAAGTGTATACCATCTATTATATACTTTTAAAAAATAACGGCTGCATTTTGTGATATTATAAAAATTCTATCATTATTTATATATGATTCTTATATATAAGTGACATGTACACTAATGAATACATGTTTTTCTTTTCATGGTATTCTATTTACATTGGTTTGGTATATACACCTATTCAAAGTATTAAGTAATAAAATATAATAAATATATTATATTAATTTTTTGAAGAACAAATCATGATAATGTACTTCAAGTATACATTCAAAACAGAAGCCCCTAACCATTCATTCTAGAGAATTTCATTTAAATTATCAAGAATAGTCATGTTAGTAATGACCTCTCCATAAATTTATAATGCATATTCAATATAGGATATATTTAAATTTTGTGACATTTTATCTATAAAAAATTGTAACATTAAAAAACAAGGTGGTGTAATTGGTGGGGTAAAGGTATCCTTAGTAAGTACTTTTGATCTATTAATTTCTCCTTTAGATTTTATTTAGTCGATCTTATATTTATACATCTTCAATAACATACCTCAATTAAAATATTTTCAGTTAATTGTAGATTATTTTTTATATAAAATAAATTTAAAATGGAATGCTTCATTATCATATTTAATCTTTATATAATTAAAATTCATTACTATAAATTTTCAAATATAAATTTTGATCATGTGAACAACAATATCATCATGGGGAAAATGTATCTCAGTGATTGGATAGTGGGGTTTATGAATCCCTACTCTCACATGATCTTTAGGAAGTTTTTTATTATATGAAATGTCACATTTGATGTTGTACATTATAACTCTCACAATAAGTTGATGAGTGGGTGATGATAGATATAAATCCCAATAAATTTTACCCTATAGAATTTTAGTACAATAATTTCATCATTAGTTGTTTTGTTTATATTAAGAAAGCATTAATATGAGAAAATTGATAACCTTGGGTAAGGAGGGTCATTGAGGTGAATATATAACCTCAAAACTATGGGTGTGTTGATATTTAAGTATTTAAACTTTCATTTTGATTCTTCTCAATTGTCACTTCAAAAAAACTAGTTTTTAATACATGTTGCTTTGCTTTGTCAAAGTATCCTCATGGTGAAACTCCAAAACCTTCACCTATGACATTTCCATACAGTTCTAGATGCATCAAAGACACTTAATTTTTTTGTTTATCACCTATAATATATTATTATTCTTCTGTCTAAAATGAATAAAAAATATTAAAAAATAAGTAGTCATTGTAATGAAATATTGTTTTAAATCAAAAAAATATAAAATTTCATACCTACACATGACTCATAATTTTTGAGTGTTTTCATCTACTATTTTTTTCATTTTTATTGACATGATAATCCCTCCATAGTATATGATGTGGGATATAAATGGATTTAGATTTCATTTCATAAATTTTCATAAAAACAAAGGATCATAATTATGTTTCAGTTTCATATAAAATAAAAGTTATACGATATATTTAAAATATATACAATTTTTTATTCAAGTGAAGCATACCTCGTACCTGCTTTACGATAGGGTTATAAGGGTTTCTATGCATGTTGTAAATTTTTTCACACCTTTTCTATTTTTCAAATTAACAATTCTAAATCAAAGTGATTATTAAATTTAATGTAAAATAAAATATTACCAATTATATTATACCATAATTTGTTCCTCCTCTTGGTGGACAAATAAAGAATCCTAGGTTGCAGTTTTTATGATGTGTGAATATATAGATAGTGGGTAGGATTTCACTATAATTTGTTGAAATTTAAATATTTAATTCTCATTTCAATAATTATATGTTCGATAAATTATTTTAAACACAACAATGAACTAAAATTAGTAATAACATGTTATAATAAAACTTTAGTAAAAATAAATATAGTAACGAATTATGATAGATATAATGTATTATTTTTTTATTGATAAAATTTAAGGATTAGAAAATAAATAATTAATGAAATATGATTGGAATCATTAAATGTTAAAAGGAGGTATTTTTTAAAGAATTTTTTTTCAAGTGTTGTTTATTTTAAAAAATTGATCACTTTTAAAGGAATTAAATGTATGGACTAATAAATTAACAATAAAATTGATATAAATTTATATAAAATAATATTATGAGCACTTGAAATGTAAAAGTCCCATTTTTATATAAAATAGAGGTTTATTTATATTTTGTATTTTTAATTAAAAATATTTCTTTTAAATTTCTGAGATTTAATTTTATGAAAATAAATTTATTTTTGGATTCACCTTATTAAAATTATCTTAGGATGAAATTTTGGAATTTTTAAATAGTTCATTTTTGGGTGAATATTGAATAATATCAATTTTAAAAATACTGTCACTTTCTATGATATTATCACCATATAAAAATGAATTTAAAGAAAATTGATACATTTTATAGAACAGATGAATAGTTAGTAATTAATAATATTTAATTATAAATATAATTTTTTGTAACACCCCGACCCTAGTTACCCATAGTCAGTGCATTATTACATAACATTGGCATGATCACAAGAGATCAAGTCTTGAAATACCGATTAGTTTAGTAGCCTTGGAAGTACTAGATACATTCATAAGTTTTACATTACATCAAGAAATAAAAAAACAACATTGTGTCCATTTTGAACACACATATATCCTTTGGCCTATCCCTATAGGTCAATCATAAGGTACTTCTTCACATACTAGGAGAAATTAAACAAAGAAATGGGTTTGCTCAGATTATCTGTATAGATAACAATATAGCATAAATATTCAAAAATAAGAATAAACAATTAAGACAATGTATAGGACTAAAACACAATCCTTTTAAACTTAAACTTTAGTATAATATGGAAAATAAAAATCAAATAATTCCATTTACTTATTCACATGGATATTCTACTAGTCTAATAATCACATGTAATATCAATATCTAATTTCATAATGTTGGAATTCATAATACCAGACATCATAACCACATAGTCTAGGCCTTACGCCAAGACTACAAAAAATATTTTGTCAAGGCCTTGGGCCAAGACACTAGTTTGTCTCATGAGACCTACCAATGCATCGAGGAGCTATAGCTGGCTCCACCCATCACTTACAAAGTCTAATTCATTCCTCATATGAAAAGGTTGAAACATAATATAAACATTTGTACTAAAACTAGTAAAGGAAATGCTAATACTTTAACCATAAACCATGAATGGTATAAAAATAACACATCCACAGTCAAACATATTGTCACAACCTGCCCACAGGGCCCGTGTTGTGACTACTCCAAGCCTACCTTCCATGGGCCAGGGGATGGAAACTACCACCGAACGGCGTATCCCCTAAAACGAGGAAGGCATTTCTTTTATATCCTATAAACACACTCAACCAAGAACACAGCAAGATACTAACAATAGTAAACTTGTACAGAAAAGAGAGTGCTAAAAGTAAGAGGGGCCAGAATACAAGCCCAACAGTAAATTTACAACTAAAATTGAAAATAAAATACAACTAAAGAAAGATAAAGATAGTTATTGGGTCGACCTCTGAGGTTTCTACCTGAAGGGTAGGTACAGATCGCCTCCTCAGTACTCCACGTCCGCCTATCTCCACTGCATACTAACATGTCGTATGATCCACCTACAAGCACTGGCCAGTCCTGGTACCCTCAGACTCGATCATCGATGTCCGCCATCTGCACCAAATACAACAAGGTGTGGTCAAATCCCGTATAGGGATGAGTATAATGATACTCAGTAGGGACCCTGAGACCCTCAAGGTCTCACAAAATCTTCAAATGATAAACCACAAAGCATGTAAACCAGTGAAAACCCTAATTAGGTATATGCCCATACATATATCTAAGTTATAAAATATTACCCATCTAATTCATGAGGAAACCCAAGGCCCAGCCCCTTATCCCAATTACAAATGTTACATGAAGGAAAGATTATCACGAAGGTAAGTACCACACAGGTACGCCACACAGAAGAATACCGCAAAGGTATCACCACTAAGGTAAGTACCACACAGGTAAGTTACACAGAAGAATACCACAAAGGTATCACCACAAAGGTAAGCACCACATAGGCACTCCACATAGAATAATTCCACAAAGGTAAAGACTCAGTTCATGCTAGGTATAACTTAGGTACAGTATTAGAGATGATTGGGTGTAACTACTGAATCATCTTACTCTGTTAAGAGTTAGACCCAGGTAGGATCCTAAGTCATTAGACCCACATAGGAACCTAGTACATCATCAGACCCACACAGGATCCTAGTACAGCATACTCACACATAATCCTAGTACATCATCAGACTCACATAGGATACTAGTACAGTAGATCCACACAGGATCCTAGAGTAGTCCCACATGGATTCCTAGAGTGGATACAAGAGAGACACTTGAACACAGACCCACAAAGGATCCCTAGCACATACCCACAAAGGATCCCTTTCTCATGTTACAGCCAACTATAGGGTTCTCACACTAAGCTCACTTGATTCCGGGAGTATCCGCTCCTCAATCCATATGTTGATACTTCAACTTGCACAAATTCCTACGTAAAATTATCCCAAAGGACTGCCACTTAAAATAGGTCTAAACGCAATAGACGGTGTGTCAATCGGACATTCGGTCTGTAAGTTATTGGCATTTTAGTCCCGAGGGCCCAGTTCGATTTGTGTTTGATCCAACTAGGGTTTACCCCAACTTTTTTCAAAACACAAGTGGGGTATACCAAAAGGTCCATCTCGCTCCAAGGTTTTCGACACCACTGACGTTTCGTCAAACGGACACCCATAGCTCAACATATGGCCGAAAGAGGAAAAATGGGTCGAAGTCAGTCCGGGTCTGGTCCGACCCGGTCGGACCGACCCGGACCATTGGACTCAGGGTGTAGCGGCCCGCAGTGCAACGGCCCACAGTGTAGAGGAACATGGTGCAGCGTCCCGCGGTGCAGCATCCCGCAGTGCAGCAGCCCGCGGTGCAGCGGGCCATGATGTGGCGGCCCGCCATGCAGCGCGGCCCATAGTGCGGCGGTTTATTTCAACCTAGCCTGCTGGGATGGTAGAACTGGATCCATCCTCCAAGTGTTGATCGCCACCACTCACCGGAACTGGCTCCATCCTCCAAGTTTCGGGACTCGCGGCACTTAACCAGAGCTTCGTCACCTGGTGAAGCCATGCCAAATCATTCCCCCCAAGCTCTATATAAATACGAGAGGGGGAGGGTAAGTAACGATCGTGGAATTTATGAAGGTTCATTTAATAGGAACCTTCCAAAATTCCAACGAAATTGTTACTTAGTATTTTTCAGGTTAAAACAATTAATTTACGTTGTCACAATTAAATGTCGACACATTTAATAAATTTTTGGTGGATCAACTAATTAAATGGGGAGTTGAAAGGTTTTCTCCCATTAAAGAGGGTTCAGTTGGTCCCCACCACCATAACCCATGTTGAGAGGTTTCAATAAAAATAAAATAAAACATTTCCTTTATTTTAATTTTATTTCCACGTAAAACACAAAAACTAACTTTCACCCTTGACCTACTACGGTCAAGGTGAAGAACTCTTTAAGAAAATATGGGATCTATGAGTTCAACAGTGTCCTCAGAATTCAATTCCGAGCACCGGTTCATAAGTAAAAAAAACTTGCTCGCACGTTTACTAAAAGTACCCGAAAAAAAAAGTTCAGAAAATCACTCTGGGCACACCGAGCCCCAGAATCACGCGCCGTAAATTTTCGCGGACTCGTAAACTTCCCTTTTAATTAATAAAATCAATTGCAATTTCCAATCCATACATATATCAAAAAACCATCAATACAATATGTAATATTGCGTTATAATAAATCAACTTAAAACAAGTGTAAAATCCATCAAAGAACGTTGACCTTGATGAAATCAAAACTCTTTGAGAGAAATATATCTTTCTATTTTGAAATCATTTAAAAGTATAATAATTATAAAAGAAAACATTTATTTTGAAAATATTCTTATAATACTATAAGGGAAGCTTCGAAGGTATTATAACGATGGGAAATAGTCGAACCCGCTGTATAAGTTAAAAAACATTCTTACCTTAATTCGTTGAAAATATCATAAAGTACCTAGTTTAGAAAACGATGAAAAGATTAATTTCAAAACATATTATAAAAAGTAAAAAATAGGTATAAATGACTTTAGCCCATATTCATGGAAATATTGAAAATATTTTGAATTTTTTTTAAGAATCAAGGATATGTATGATAAAGAATTTTGAGTAGATACTTTCATAAAAACAACCTTAGATAATAAAGAGATTGTAAAATTAACACTTACCTTATACTTTTCCATAGTCAAGGGTATGCTAAACTCCTATATAATATTTAAATCATTGTAATTAAATTATACAAGAACCACCTACATAAATATGATATCATATATGATCTTATAATATTTCTTTGTTAAAAATATTTCACTAGTATCATTGTTTCTGGTGTTAACTGATTCGTTTTCCTTTATGTGTTTTGTTATGTAAGTAATGTTTCGTTATGGATAGGATTCATTTGATTCATATCCATAATTATATTAATTTATTAAACATTATTTTAAATCATAAAATGAAAATTATTCTTGAATATTTACGGTGGGAAATGGATCTCCTCGCATTCGTGGAGACAGTAATCCCTACGTACGCATGAGAGAAAATATCATTTTATTGATGGTGAAATTGTATGTAATTGGATGGTATATTAAATATAAATAATTATTAACATTTTATATTTATTATTTACATCAATTATACTCATTATTATACCCATCCAAATAATGAAGTGTTGAATAACAAACTACACCATGACGCGGAGACGGTAAGCCGTACGTACGCACGTATGGTTACTTTTCATTCATAGGATGGATAGAATAATGATTATGGTTGTATCATATTTATAATAATATCACATTATGTACACGTTATTGGATTTATTATTTTTTATGGAAACAACAAAGAAATAGAAAGTGGAAGAAGAAAATAACTTTGAAAGATGTGATGAAATTATTACCTCTTCATCGAGTGATTTATTTTTATTTGATCAAAAGGGAAATTTAGGATGGATTTATGATCAAATAAAGGAATATAGGTTATAGTGAGGGTAGTAATGAATATATTTGATCAGGTTTTGGCCAATCCAAATGGCTTTGGAGGTGTGATTTTAAGAGAAGTGGAAGTACCCTTTTGTAAGAGAGGTGAGTGTGACTTAAGGAAAAGCTCGAAATATTATTTTATTATAAAATAATTTTCAGTTAATAATGGATCTAAATGGATTTATTTTGAGGATAAGGTGTGGATGGGTCAAAATACATTAAACTAAGAGTTTTTAGACAAGTTTATGTCACCATATTAACCTTATCTTTAAGATTTAACTCTTAGTTAAATATTTTAAATTTTACAGTGTCTTCTTGAATTTATATATTACATGGTTAATAAACTTACTATAAAATCCCAATAGAACCTCAAGTGGTTTATCAATGACCTATATATCATTATATAATTCTTTTGGCCAAACCATAGATTTTTAAGAATATTATATCATTTAATAATAGAGTATTTATTTTCATCCCATTGAACCACATTTTACTTAATGATGTCAACTGTGTCTCTTGGATTTTTGAAATTCAATTCCCAAAAGTGCTAAAATTATATTTTATGCAAATTTTTAAATGTGTTTAAAAGGTGGGTAAAAGATGTTAAAAAGTTCAATAAAATTTTATACATATAATCTTATTATAAAATGACTCCAATAAATTACATTGAACTAATATAGGTTTTATATATCTATTAATAATTTAAAAAAAAATTAAATAAAAATAATTATTATTTAAATAAAAGTTGGTTTTAAACAATAACGTAGTGTTTTCACTATTCATTAAAAATTTAAACTTTTCATAAAAATACCAAAAATTCTCCCTTATATAATTTTGATATTCTGAATCCAAAAATTAAGTAAGTTTTGAAAAATAAAATTTATAAAATTTCCAAAAGTGGGTATTACTATTCATAACGGCTAGTTTGATTGGTAGTGGTGTTCTAGAACATAAAGTTTCATAAAACTCAAGATATTGTATTATTCAAACATAAGTGTACCATGGAAGCTTGGGGTTTTACACTTTTTAGCCTATAAATCAATGTTTAACATTTGGGAAATTTAAGTGATGTTTTTATTCAAATAAGAAAAATTTTGGTAATTGTTTTTTATTCAAGTATTCACAAGGTTTATTTTGGTTTTGGTTTAGTTTTAAATTCAAATAAGTTCCATTTGCCTAAAAATAATTTAATAAATTCCATTTAAATCAACAATTTTCAGAACTTTGGTATAAAATCATTGTTATTATTTAAAAAAGAATTTTCCTAAAACTAGTTTTCATTGTGTTTTGCGAACCAAAATTTAAATTAATTTCTATAATATATATAAATTAAATCTTAGAAAAATGATCCAATTATTTTTATCAAGATGTTATAATTTTTAAGTGAATTTAATTTCAATTTTAATCATAATTAATAATTACCATAGAAAAAGTTTTTCACAACGGTAAATGTTAAAAGGGTCAATGAGGGGACTAAGATAAGATATAAGGCTTCAAATATCTCTTAAATTTGTATAAATGTTATTTTTTGAGTGTATATAGATATTTAATAACAATATATTTAAAATTGGACTAAATTTCATCCAATTTAATTGAGAAATACATTTATTATATTTTAACATTATTGATATTTAAAAAGATTCTACTCTCCTCACTTATAAAAGGATACCTCATGTCCTAACATAAACACACACCTAAAGAACCATTATCTCATCCATTATATTCCTAAATAAGATCCCAATACCCTTATATATGAAATAATTGTTTTTTCTACCCAAAATACCCATACTATAATGATTAAAGTGTAATCTAAAGAAAGGTATCCAAGGAGAGGACAGAAGTCTTAATAGAATTGTATTGTTTATTCTTCTAAATCATTAAAATATAAAATAACCATGATAATATAATTAAATAGTTATATTTACTATACTGAAATGTTATAAAGTTTATGTAACAAATATTTCTTAACTCATTTCCATCCCATGGGAAATTAAAACCTCGCTCATGCATATGTGCGGAATACTGCCTCCATAAAGCGTTGCATTAGATTTTTTAACCCCACCTCACATAGACGGTTATAAAGATATATTTAATGTATCTATATGATATTTATGAAATTAATATTTTTATAAAATATAATATATTATCTACCTTCTAATCCTCTCATTTTTTCATAAAATGGAAACATCACTAGTACATACGTGTGGAATAATGCCTCTATGAAGCAATGTAATTATTTTTTTATCACTAGATCTCATGGATGGTTATATAGATATATTTAATGAATATATATAATATTTATTAAATAATTATGTTTTTTAAAATAAATATAATTATTTAAATTCCCCTATTTTTATCCACTGAAAAATTAAAATATCGCTCGTCTGTATGTGCGGACTACAACCTCCACCAAGTGACATAATATTTTTCACAACAGCCTTACATGGATGGTTATAAAAGTATATTTTATTTTTAAATATTACATATATAACAAGATTTAAATTATTTAATTTATGAAACCATGAATAAGGTGTAATTATGATAACCATAAAATCAAGACAAGTATGGGAAATATGACAATTAATACTTAAATAATTGATTTTAACAATGAATTATAAGTAAATAAGTAAAAAACTATGATTAAATTATACAAATAATTAAAGATATAAATTTTAATCATATATAAATTAATAGTAAATATAGTTGTACTATATAGGAGGTTGGAATGTTTCTGACCATGGGAATCCAAGGTAAGGGTTTCTCATCTCAAACTTTATTTTTGAGTTATGTTTTAAATTATGAAATTTTTTCTATTATGTGGTAATTATGATAACTATATCAAATATTATTCCATTATTCACTCTTCAATAATAAAATTTATTTTCCATTTCATTTTTTTGTTTCAAAATTTTTGGATTCAAGTGTTATAAAATTTTTAAATCTTTTTTGTCTCAATTTTGATTATTTGAGACAACTTTCATGTTATTCTCCATGGTTTCTTTTATATGGTGTATTTATTTACACATGAATATATTTTTAAATAAAGTTTTATGTAATCCATAATATTTTTTAAGAAATATAATGTTTTAATTTTTGATGAATTTTGATGTGAGAGTTACCAAATCCGTAAGGATTTATGTTTGAATCTTATTTTTAATCGGAATTGTTTATTCTTGAATATTATTTCAAATATCAATTATTATTTCAATATTATAACCCATATATTTACTTATCCTTTGGTTATTTCTATTTTTTAGAAGTATTTTTTCCATTTTATCATTATTTAGTACTCAAAACCATTGAAAGGTTGGTTATGTGAATATCAAACCTCATTTCTCATTTTTAGTTGGGAACCATTACCTTCCTTATATATTCATTATTTTGTTTCAAAAAATTATTTATTTATACAATAGTAATATATTAATGTAATTTTTTTAACATTTACTTTCTATTCAAAAAATTTAAATGAATTATTTCATCATTTTCTATATTGGCCATTTTTAATATAATTATAAAAGTGTGGAAAGAATGTTTTTTTAATGTTTACCACTCAGCCAAAATTTCTTTCCATCATAACTATTATTCATTATCAAGTTTTCCTTTATACTTTTATATATAATTTAAAATAAATAATAAGTCCATTATTTTAATATTCTTTCATTTTTAGAAGTTACCAAAAAGAAAGGGATGTTATTTTCTCAAAATCATTAAATGGGGGTTTTGTTTTATTTATGTTTATTTTATATCCCAATATATATATTTCTAATTAATAATAGTATATTTTCAAGATTTATCTTTTTAAATTATTTTAAAAATAATTTTTTAAATGTATCTTTGAAACCATTTGAAAATACTTTTGTAAGTACTTTATAATTTCATTTTTATGACAAAATTCTAAAAAATAAGATATGTATTTGTAACTTTATGCTTCTATTTTCCTCTCTAATTATAAAAAGAGTTTAATTTACTTCAAAAAATCGTTTATAATGAACTTTTGGTTTTATTTCATCTATTATATATTTATGTATTATACCTTATTTTTTCATAAGTAAAATTCTCAGTTACTTGAAGTTATATTCTCTATCACTCAATATTATTATTTTGAAATTACATCCTTATTATTTTGTAGCATGGATATATTTATAATTTTAGTATTATATTGACTATATAGAATTAATAAATGTTCTATTACTTGAATGAATGTTTTAAAAAAACTATTAACTTATGAATATTAGAATTTTGTATTCTTGATTAAATATCGATATTTATTTATTGTTTAGGCATAATGATTTTTCATTTTATTGATCATTCAATATATGATGAATGTATTAAAAATGTGTTGGTGATGGGTGGGGGATAGAATTATATACCCCATCGATGTATTAGTCGGTTTATTGATAAAATTAGTTTGGCATTCCTTAATTATTATTTGGTTATTTATTGTATTTATTAACAAATTATTGAAAGAGTCTTGGTCAAGCCATTGACTGTAGAATTTAAATGTTTGGTATTATGCATTACATCACTAAAAAAATTATTATTTATTATCCATGTGATTACTATATTGATATCTTAAATGGATAGATTTTATGCTAAAATTATTGATTAAATGTAATATATATTGATTATTCGCTCTTCTATATTGTTTATGCTTTATGTATTCATGATAACTTCTATTGTATTCTTTCTCTTAATAGGTGTTTGAGCTCCCCCTTTCACGTATTTTCCATTTTTATAGGTTATAAAGAATATTACTTGATATGGAATATCTATAAGGGTATGATGTGTATAGAATTTTGTGGTGGGTGTTTAATACTTATTATAAAATATGAAAATCTAGGTATAATAGGAACCATGTACATTAAATGGGAAATAAATGAGTTTTTTTAAGTATATGTTCTCCGTAATTCCCTAAATTTATATATCTCTAAACCTAAAAAGGTCTTGGGTATTTAAGTAACTCAATAATTTAGTTTAATGTTTTAATTATGAAATTTCAATATCTGGTCACTTGAGATTGTATCAATGCTAGTATGTAAAGATTATGTTTTTGGTCCTTTGATCTGGGTGTATGTGTCCAGGCTACTATAGTTGTTATTAGAGATTTTTTTAGATAACTTTATAGGCTATGATGTTATTATATGATAATAATTGAAAATATTTGGAAAACATTAGGTGTTAATATTATAGTTTTGTATTAAAAGTTAAAAATATTCTATAATCTTAAAGGTTAATATTTTATTGATAAATATAATTAATTTTTGACAAATTTAAATGTTTGAATAAAATATGACATGGTTCATGATATACTAGTATTTCTCCTCTTCAAAAATGGTTTATTATTGTTTTATTTGATTTAATAACACTAACTATTTTTTTTTAGTAAATGACTAGAACCAACATGAACCAACTTAACAATGGATGTGAAGGAAAATGTGGTGTTTTTATAAATAATTAAAAAAGATGGGACATGAGATGAAATGAAAACTCTTTTGGTTATGAATCACCTTCTATCTTGAGTTTTGATTAATCGTTTTAACCTAGGTGGATTTCCTAACACAACAAATAAGATAAAAAATGAGTTTCACGAAAGTTTATATGATAAAGATTATTAAGTTAAAAATATTAAACTTACAACATGTTAATAATGTGGGAAGAACCACCTAATGAAATTTCTAAAATGAATAAAAAGATGTTTCATATGTGCTAAAGGATTCCATAAAAGAATAAACTACTAAATAAAAATTAAGAGTTCAGTTAACACAATGGAGGGGAATAAAATTCTTCATGAGGTATCCATTAAATGTTTTAAATGTGAGAAGTTTGAGCATTATTCAAATCAATACACTAGATGGAAATATCATAAATGAGATTAGAAAGATCATATTAATATATTCTTAGTATGTTTATGTGGTAAAGACGAAGAAACTATGAATAATATATAAAAGGTATGAATTATTTAAACAGTTTAGATTATATTTAACGTAGGAAACATGAATGTATTGTGATTTATGAATCCTAGAAAATAATTCATATATATTTTTTATTAATAAATTAATAAGGAATAATATGGAAAATCCTAGTTAAAGTTTTTTTAATAAAGATGAATAATTGAAGTGTCTACAGATAGGGTTTAATTAGTTATGATATAGTGGCATTTTATTTAAGGATTTACAAGATTTAGGAATGCACATAATTTCAAAAGTACAGATATAATTTTGAGTTGTTATACCATTTTATTTAAAGGTTATTAATAATAATTTGGGAGATATTTATTAGATTTTCAGAAAAATTAATGATTTAAGTGTAGATAATTGTTTTGGGTTAATATAGCCTTTGATATTGAGGTAATTATGTATCATCGGCATAAAAGGTTATTATATATTTGGGAATATATGTTTTATCATATAGTTAACCATGAGACTAAAACTTTTTTTAGTGATCTGGTAGAAAAATTTATTTTAGATAATTTTATTAGGGTTTAATATTGTTATAAGAATTAAGATAAATGGGAACTCATTAGATCATATAGGGATTTATGTCAAGGTGGTCAATATTAATTGAGGAATAAACATTGAGTTAAATTTTAAACATATTTATGATTTTATTGTTTCTTTAGGTGATTCTAGTTATTTTTGTAAAATATTAGTATATTTTAGAGAATATATGATTGGGGTATATAAATTTTTGGAATGTGACTTTATGAGTGATTAATTGTGTTTAGAGATAAATGTTAAGTTGATTTTAGAAGAATGTTTGATCAAATATTTCTGATTTTTTGTTTTTAATATTTGTATAAAATATTTTAAATAGTTTTAAGGTTATATTTTATTTAAAACTAGGGTGATATTGTTGAGGATTTAGAGAATAATGTATTATTTCCTTATATGAAAGTCAATTCAAATTTCATTTGGGTATTCTCACTACATGTGTTAACCATTTTGGTTCTATTAAATGTCAAGATATATAAGGAATTATTGACCATGTATTTTTTGGATTGTATTAACAATTAAAAATTAATTTTAGTGATCTTGACATGAAAAATTCATCATGATTTTTATCATTTAGAATATGAGATAAATCATAGGTGGAAAACTACTCAAAACACAACCAAATGAAGAAATTTTGATTATGGAATAGAAACAAATTGGTTAAGTATATCTTCCCTTTTTATCTACGATGATGGTAAAATAATTCCTCAACTTGAGTAAGAGGAATATAAAACTATTTAATATTATACGAAAAATAGTTCTCATCTATCTAGCGATTCTTTTGGAAACTCAGTAGGAGTCTTGTAATTCTACATACATTATTTAAGAAATATTTTATAAAGAAATACTAACTTTCCAAATTGTAATTTAAAAATTATTTATCTTCATCTAAGATTATAACTACGTCACGACACATTAATTTTTTTAAGATCAAGTAAAAAATTTGAAGGACCGTATTTATTTAAGGGGGAGTAACAACCTGAGATTTCAATATGTAATTTTCCATTAAATAATACTTTGTTTGATGGTTTACATTAAAAACAAAACTTAACAAAAAAATATTTACAACATATTTTAAAAAACCATTATTAATATTTGAAGTGCACAGTGTTGCATTTGTTGTCAATGAGGCATGTTGTTGTATTAGAATGAATGGATGTCAAGGAATGTCAAGATGTGAATGACAAAGGTTCTGATGGTGTAGGTGGTGAAGGAGAATGGCCATGGTACTAAGATGCATGTCACTTAGGAGATTCACTAAGTGGCATAGGAGATGTGGTTGAAACATTCTCTAGTCAAATCAGACGATTGTTGAGCTGCTCTTTAAGTTCAAAGAACTTTTATCAACTAGATACAATGTCACAACATGATTAGAAGACCATGCATTGTAGTACAATGCATGAGGAGTTGAAGAAGATCCATCCACAAGTCCTAAGTGGATGAAGTGAGCTGAAGAAGTCCATGCACTATCACTTAGTGCATGAGAATTAGAAGAAGATCCAATTGATCTCTGATTAGATCAACAAATATAATTGAAGAAGTTATTTGATTCAGGAGTTCGGTTGATGAAGATCCTTGAGAATTCTCTCCTAAGTAGAAAATGAGATGATGAAGAAGAATTATAAATTGAGGAGTTGTTTCTAATCAATAAGATTAATGTTTGAATTCTCAAGAAGAATGGAGAAGAGGAAGAATGGCTTGAAGGGCTTGGCATTTGGCTTATACTTATAGAGAACTTTGTATTTGACAAAGTCTTATTCATGGTCTTTGCCAAAAACTATGGCCAGCCATGGGCACCTTGAGGGTTCAACCCCAAGGCATGGGCGCTAGGCACCCACACACATGGGGGAACCCGTGGGGTGAGCCCAGGGCGGCAGGACGCACCCAAGACACCGCATAGGCATCTGGGGCACGCCCAGAGGAGTGCGGTAGGGGCGCATGAGCGCACCCGCGAGTGTCAAGCAGTACATAGTGGGCGCCAGTGGCGCGCCCGAAGGAGCATAGTGGGCGCAGAGCGCGCCCGCAGGGAGAACTCGGCGCAGGGCGGCACCGAGAGGGGAGGAGATTCAATTGAGCCGGTTGGGGGAACGGATGGTTGATAAACTGCGGAAAAACCGCTCGCCGTTTCGATGTGGGACGCGGAAAAATCCCCGGGAGCAAATCTCAGCCGTCCGAGCGATCTCGCGCTTGATCTGCGCCGCACGATTCATCTGCCGCGCGCCGCGATCTAATCCAGCCGTCTGATGTCATCTCAACTCCGGATCCGACGGTTCTGAGGCGTCTTCAACCTCGAGCTCAACCGAGGCACCCGCGACGTCTCCCGCTGAACCAGAGGCATCCCGACGACGGATTTTGAGTTCTCGGCTGTCTCTCTCAAAGCCGAAGGCACCCTCGTGCTCGTCTGGCCATAACTAACAGTACCATGCACAAAAAGATACTTGCATGCAACAAGTGAGAAAATTCGATGAAGGCCGAAGGCAAACGAAGTGTCGAGGCCTCGGGGTGTTCGTGTTTTGCATGGGATGGCCAAAACGGAGGTCGTGCATGCGTTCTAAGTCGCATGCACGTAGAGGAGAAAAATATAGAAGGAGAACCCGTGGTGAACCGAGGAGAAAATCAAGATTTTCAAAAATCTTGAAAGATCCGAATACTTCAGGGATTTGAGATTTATCCCACGCAGAAGTTTTGAGGCCTCTCTGCCTATAAAAGGAGAGCCCGTGCTCTCGTTTATGCTTGCTGATCCTTTGAATATTTGAAGTCCCGTGAGAGCCTTTTGTGCCTCGTGAAGTTTGGAGCTCCGCGCAACCCACTTGCGCGACGAAGCAGCCCGAAGCCACCCTTGGCTTCGTGAAGTCCCTTTTGCGCATATTTGCGCAAAAGAAGTTGGAGGAGACCCTGCGCGCATCCCTTGCGCGACAGGAAGGAGCCGAGCCGCACACTTGCGCGCTCAAGGCCATTACCCTCTCTGCCCGCGAGCTTACACGGCAGGAGGAAGCCACCGCGCCACCTGCGCGGTAGGAAGGTGTTGCCACACCCTGCTCAGGACCTTGTGCTCTTGCACCCCTGCGCGCTGGCCACACTCTTGTGCCTTGCGCGGTTGAGAAGAGGAGGAGGCCGCTGCACCCAAGCAACTTGTGTGCCTCCTTTGAAGATTGGGTTCGGGTGAAGTGCATTACACACTTGGTGTTGTGTGTGCCAAGTGGAGAAGAGGACCCAAGGCTTTCGTGCCTCTTGTGTGAACATTGAGAAGGCCGAGCCTTTGTGCTTGTGTGCCAAGAAGACAAGAACACCTACGGGCAGTGGCTTTTGCAAAGAGGGAGAACCCGAGGCCTTTAGTGCCTTGTGTGTGCACACTTTGAAGAAAAAACTAAAAGAACACTAAAGTGAGTGTGTGCAAGAGAAGGAGGCTTTGTGCTTTGTGTGCACAAAGAATAAAGGAAGGTCGAGGCATAGCTTGGGTATGTGCAAAAAGAGTGGAGGCCAAATATACACTCATTGTGTGTGTGCAAATCAAAGAACAAGTTGTGTGTGCAAAACAACAAAGTGAAGTGGCCGAACCTATGTGTGTGCTCTAAGTGGAGTAGACACACTTAGAAGAAGAAGAAGACTCACACAAAGTAGATCACACTTTTAAGTGTGTAAACACATTGAACAAAGTGTGAAGTTCAAGTGAGAAGGTGTGTGCTATAGTTGACTACACCCTCTGAGGGTTTATTGCACCAAGAAGAGAAAAAAGGAAGTGCATGCATGCATGAATGCACGTGCACACATAAACAAGTCAAATCTGCTTGTGTGCATTTGAGTTGACCAAGACCAGAGGATCTTGAAGAAATTGAGAAGGCCATGCTATCAGTGCATGAAGATGAAGAGTTTCCATGCACTCAGTGCATGATGTTGAAGTGAACTGAGACTGGACCAGACTGAAGTTAAAGATATCAGTTGTCTGAGTATTCAGTAGTTGGAGAGAAGCCAGGTCATCCTGAGAAGAAGGAGATAAATCCTGAGCAAGACGAGAAGACCTGATCAACTCAAGTGATCAGAGGTACAGAGCAAGGCCAGCAGCCTTTATCCCAGGCTGCTGAGGATACTTGAAGAACTTGAAGTGAAGAAGAGCTACTCGTGCGACTCGAGGAGCCAGGAGAAGACCCTGTGGGACTCAGGGAGAAGAAGTCTTCAGTGGGATTCTGGAGCAGGCCAGTGGGACTCTGGTAACACTGTGTGAAGCAGTATAAAGACCCTCCTGTGGGACTCAGGAGAGATACGGTGGGAAGCTGTATCGACCATTGTAATACTAACAGATTATAATGGGAGAATCCATGCTGGGAGAGCATGGCAAGGATGTAGGCCTTTGGTGCCGAACCTTGTAAATCCTTGTGTCCTGTGCCTTTTCATTACTGCATTATCCGGGAAAAGTTGAGAGACATAAGAAGAGTGGATCGAGGCCTTAACAAGCCATAGAGGTTTAACTGATTAAGAATCAATTAGTAAAAAGTTTTAAAGGATCACTGATTCACCCCCTCCCCCTCTCAGTGATTCACACTAATCTGGGCACTTCAATTGGTATCAGAGGGAGGTTACCTCTAAAAGATCCAAGGGAGTCTTTATGAAGTGCAGATTTGAGGAAAGGAGTGACCAGCCTCAAATGGAGATATCTGCCAAGACTCAGAAAAATAGAAAGACGAAACAGGCCAAGAAGATGAAGAAAGCCTGTCCTAGGTGTGATGAAGTTGGAACAATGAAAGATCTTCAAAGTGCAATCAAATATCTTCAGAAGACAGTCCCCAAGGAAGTGGAAATGTGTATTACTACTGGCATCCTTGATCTTCAAGAAGAAAAATTACAGCTAGAAGAAGAATCCAATGCAATGGAAGATCAATTGGCTAAAAGGGTTGGCATAACCAACACTCTCAGAAAGCTGGTGAAGGCTAAAGATGAAACAGTATCGCTTTGCAATGAAAGATATGAAGACACTATTAAAGAATGGCAAAGAAGCCTTTCTGAGAAATAATTCTTTAAGACTGTGGTCAAAGAAGTTTTCCATGCACTGGAAAAATTGCACAGAGTGTCAATGAATGTCAGAGATGCTCAACTCAAAGACAAAGTCAAAATGGTGAAGGAGCTGGACAATTCATTGCTTGAAATAAATAAGGTGCATGAAGACCAGATGAAGCAGCTGGAAGATAAATGGGAAGGAAGGCTAAGAACTGTTGAGGATGAGAAGAACTCCCTTAACATGAAATGCTTAGAACTAGAGGTGATATTGAAAAATCTGCAATCACCCAAAGCTGAATCCTCCCAGTCAGCTGAAAGTAGAAATGTTGCTACACAAGTGTGCTTTGAGAAGGATGATTCTAAAAGAAAGACATCCTCTAATGAAAGGGCAACATCTTCTAGAAATAAGGAACCATCCATACCATCTTGTACTCATGCTTCTAAAAGTGTTTCTACTAAAAGTGCAGGATGGAAGAATGAATCCAAAAAAGTATGGATGAAGACAGTGAAGAAAGAAAGCTCTCCTGAAGCAGCACAACAAATCAAGACAAGTACCCTACAATTAGAAGGAATCAAAAAGTCAAGATTTGTGGGTCAATGTTGGTGTTGTAACAAGTATGGGCATTGTGCAAAGGATTGTTGGTACAATCCACTGAATGCCAAATCACAGAGGAAGCCCATGCCTAGGGGGAGCAAGCCAGAGGAAAAGAAGCAGCATCCACAGGTCCAGAGACATATGTTTACTGCAAATAGATTTGGATTACTTGACAACATCTGGGATGATTGCAAAAGTGGTCAAAAAGATACATGTCAATCTCTAACTGTTTCCAGAGCTAAAAAGAAGAGAAGATCACTGAACCTGGCTCAGAAAGAATCCTTGGGAAGCAAGCAGAAGAAAGCTGAAGATGCTCCCAAGAAGATTATGAAAAAGGAAGATAAGACCTTGGAGTCTAAATCCAAGAAGGGTGATGCATCCAGAAGGACCACCAATAAGAAATGCTTCTACTGTGGAAAGAAAGGTCATACCATGGATCTTTGTGAACAAGCCATGGAACTGAATAGAAGCAGACTGGACTCCAACAGACAATCAATCCAGAAGAAGCAGAAGGGATTGGTTGAAAATAAGTTGCCTAAGAAAGGTATCTTAACAGCATCAAAAGAACCATGTGGAATTTCTAAAACTGAGTCCTCACTTCCAAATGACTTGTTAGTCATATGGCCTAATCAGTAGCAACTTGCCAGAGAACTGCAAAGAGCTGAAGATGAAGCACTGGCAATTGCTAAGGCAAAAAGGAAACAAAAGATTTCACATGAAGATGTATTGAGATCCACACCAGCACAAACATCATTAAAAATCAAATGTGCAAGTGTGAAGAATGGTGAAAATGGGACATCTCGGTTAAGAGACTCTTCTCAACCTTGTTGTTCACATTGATGAACCAAGGAGGTTCCATCTTATTCCCTTATACTATTGGTATTTACATGTGCTGACATTGCAGGGAATTGAAGATGATGATCATTCTCAACTGGAGGATGGTTTGGACAGAATGGAGTGCACCCCTTGAGGGGGAGCCAATCTGGAGAAGATGATGTTCTGAAATCAATATCATCTTGAGAAAGTAGATGAAAGGGGGAGCTTTATCTTTGCACCTGAACATTCTAATGTGTTTTGTGAAGTATGTGCAGGATTCAGCAATTCATTGAATATCTGAAAAAATTCAACCCCTAAGCATGATCTCACATGTTTACAGTGAATGTGGACAGCATTGAGTTCCTTGGTTACATCACTCTTGTTTTCTACACCGGGTTAGCCCAAGTAGACTTAGAGTTGATTTACTAAAGGTTCTTTGCTAAAGAGAACATGTGGCATCATCCCTCTCCTAGTGATTTTTAAAGAAGATGCTATTCGAAGGGAGGAAGAGATTTTTTTTTTGAAAGAGAACCACACCACACCTTTGCATTTGATTGCCAATAAGGGGGAGAAAATATTGGCATACATATTGACCCATTCATATGTGTTGAAGGAGTGTATTGACAACAAATACAAAGGGGGAGATTGAAGTGCACAGTGTTGCATTTGTTGTCAATGAGGCATGTTGTTATCTTAGAATGAATGGATGTCAAGGAATGTCAAGATGTGAATGAAAAAGGTTGTGATGGTGTAGGTGGTGAAGGAGAATGGCCATGGTACTAAGATGCATGTCACTTAGGAGATTCACTAAGTGGCATAGGAGATGTGGTTGAAACATTCTCTAGTCAAATCAGACGATTGTTGAGCTGCTCTTTAAGTTCAAAGAACTTGTATCAACTAGATACAATGTCACAACATGATTAGAAGACCATGCATTGTAGTACAATGCATGAGGAGTTGAAGAAGATCCATCCACAAGTCCTAAGTGGATGAAGTGAGCTGAAGAAGTCCATGCACTATCACTTAGTGCATGAGAATTAGAAGAAGATCCAATTGATCTCTGATTAGATCAACAAAAAGAATTGAAGAAGTTATTTGATTCAGGAGTTCGGTTGATGAAGATCCTTGAGAATTCTCTCCTAAGTAGAAAATGAGATGATGAAGAAGAATTATAAATTGAGGAGTTGTTTCTAATCAGGAAGATTAATTTTTGAATTCTCAAGAAGAATGGAGAAGAGGAAGAATGGCTTGAAGGGCTTGGAATTTGGCTTATACTTATAGAGAACTTTGTATTTGACAAAGTCTTATTCATGGTCTTTGCCAAAAAATATGGCCAGCCATGGGCACCTTGAGGGTTCAACCCCAAGGCATGGGCGCTAGGCACCCACACACATGGGGGAACCCGTGGGGCGAGCCCAGGGCGGCAGGACGCACCCAAGACACCGCATAGGCGTTTGGGGCACGCCCGGAGGAGCGCGGTAGGGGTGCATGAGCGCACCCGCGAGTGTCAAGCAGTGCATAGTGGGCGCCAGTGGCGCGCTTGAAGGAGCATAGTGGGCGCAGAGCGCGCCCGCAGGGAGAACTCGGCGCGGGGTGGCACCGAGAGGGGAGGAGATTCAATTGGGCCGGTTGGGGGAGCGTATGGTTGATAAACCGTGGCAAAACCGCTCTCCGTTTCGATGTGGGATGCGGAAAAATCCCCGGGAGAAAATCTCAGCCGTCCGAGCGATCTCGCGCTTGATATGCGCCGCACGATTCATCTGCCGCGCGCCGCGATCTAATCCAGCCATCTGATGTCATCTCAACTCCGGATCCGACGGTTCTGAGGCGTCTTCAACCTCGAGCTCGACCGAGGCACCCGCGACGTCTCCCGCTGAACCAGAGGCATCCCGACGACGGATTTTGAGTTCTCGGCTGTCTCTCTCGAAGCCGAAGTCACCCTCGTGCTTGTCTGGCCATAACGAACAGTACCATGCACAAAAAGAGACTTGCATGCAACAAGTGAGAAAATTCGATGAAGGCCGAAGGAAAACGAAGTGCCGAGGCCTCGGGGTGTTCGTGTTTTGCATGGGATGGCCAAAACAGAGGTCGTGCATGCGTTCTAAGTCGCATGCACGTAGAGGAGAAAAATATAGAAGGAGAACCCGCGGTGAACCGAGGAGAAAATCAAGATTTGCAAAAATCTTGAAAGATCCGAATACTTCGGGGATTTGAGATTTATCCCACGCGGAAGTTTTGAGGCCTCTCTGCCTATAAAAGGAGAGCCCATGCTCTCGTTTATGCTTGCTGATCCTTTGAATATTTGAAGTCCCGTGAGAGCCTTTTGTGCCTCGTGAAGTTTGGAGCTCCGCGCAACCCACTTGCGCGATGAAGCAGCCCGAAGCCACCCTTGGCTTCGTGAAGTCCCTTTTGCGCATATTTGCCCAAAAGAAGTTGGAGGAGACCCTGCGCGCATCCCTTGCGCGATAGGAAGGAGCCGATCCGCACACTTGCGCGCTCAAGGCCATTACCCTCTCTGCCCGTGAGCTTACACGGCAGGAGGAAGCCACCGCGCCCCCTGCGCGGTAGGAAGGTGTTGCCACACCCTGCTCAGGACCTTGTGCTCTTGCACCCCTGCGCGCTGGCCACACTCTTGTGCCTTGCGCGGTTGAGAAGAGGAGGAGTCCGCTGCACCCAAGCAACTTGTGTGCCTCCTTTGAAGATTGGGTTCGGGTGAAGTGCATTACACACTTGGTGTTGTGTGTGCCAAGTGGAGAAGAGGACCCGAGGCTTTCGTGCCTCGTGTGTGAACATTGAGAAGGCCGAGCCTTTGTGCTTGTGTGCCAAGAAGACAAGAACACCTACGGGCAGTGGCTTGTGCAAAGAGGGAGAACCCGAGGCCTTTAGTGCCTTGTGTGTGCACACTTTGAAGAACAAACAAAAAGAACACTAAAGTGAGTGTGTGTAAGAGAAGGAGGCTTTGTGCTTTGTGTGCACAAAGAATAAAGGAAGGCCGAGGCATAGCTTGGGTATGTGCAAAAATAGTGGAGGCCAAATATACACTCATTGTGTGTGTGCAAATCAAAGAACAAGTTGTGTGTGCAAAACAACAAAGTGAAGTGGCCGAACCTATGTGTGTGCTCTAAGTGGAGTGGACACACTTAGAAGAAGAAGAAGACTCACACAAAGTAGATCACACTTTTAAGTGTGTAAACACATTGAACAAAGTGTGAAGTTCAAGTGAGAAGGTGTGTGCTATAGTTGACTACACCCTCTGAGGGTTTATTGGACCAAGAAGAGAAAAAAGGAAGTGCATGCATGCATGCATGCACGTGCACACGTAAACAAGTCAATTCTGCTTGTGTGCATTTGAGTTGACCAAGACCAGAGGATCTTGAAGAAATTGAGAAGGCCATGCTATCAATGCATGAAGATGAAGAGTTTCCATGCACTTAGTGCATGATGTTGAAGTGAACTGAGACTGGACCAGACTGAATTTAAAGATATCATTTGTCTGAGTATTCAGTAGTTGGAGAGAAGCCAGGTCATCCTGAGAAGAAGGAGATAAATCCTGAGCAAGACGAGAAGACCTGATCAACTCAAGTGATCAAAGGTACAGAGAAAGGCCAGCTGCCTTTATCCCAGGCTGCTGAGGATACTTGAAGAACTTGAAGTGAAGAAGAGCTACTCATGCGACTCGAGGAGCCAGGAGAAGACCCTGTGGGACTCAGGGAGAAGAAGTCTTCAGTGGGATTCTGGAGCAGGCCAGTGGGACTCTGGTAACACTGTGTGAAGCAGTATAAAGACCCTCCTGTGGGACTCAGGAGAGATACGGTGGGAAGCTGTATCGACCATTGTAATACTAACATATTATAATGGGAGAATCCATGCTGGGAGAGCATGGCAAGGATGTAGGCCTTTGGTGCCGAACCTTGTAAATCCTTGTGTCATGTGCCTTTTCATTACTGCATTATCCGGGAAAGGTTGAGAGACATAAAAAGAGTGGATCGAGACCTTAACAAGCCATAGAGGTTTAATTGATTAAGAATCAATTATTAAAAAGTTTTAAAGGATCACTGATTCACCCCCTCCCCCTCTCAGTGATTCACACTGATCTGGGCACTTCAATATTAAATATAGTAACCAATTTTGATAATTATATTTTATTTTTTTATTTTGAATCAAGAAATTTCTCGATTATAAAAAATAAATAATATGATATAATTAATTTCATTCAATTTTCAAAATTGGTATTTTAATTGAATTATTTTTTAAGTGTTTTTAATTTTATAAAAATGATCACATTTAAATTAATTCAATGTATGAAATAATAAATTAACAATGAATTAATTATAAATTGATATGAAATGGGATTCTAGGCCCTTGAAGTATAAAAAATCATTTTTCTATAAAATTGGTATTTTAATTGAATTATTTTTTAAGTGTTTTCCATTTTAAAAAATTAATCACATTTAAATTAATTCAATGTATGAAATAATAAATTAACAATAAATTAATTATAAATTGATATGAAATGGGATTATAGGCCCTTGAAGTTTAAAAATTAATTTTTCTATAAAAGTGGGTTTTCTTTATATTCAACATTTTCTTTATATTTAGCTGTCGTGATTCATAGGAAATAACTCTATCATTCTATATAACAACACAACCAAGTCCTTTCTTTGAAGAATGACTATAAATAACAAACCCATCATTTCCCAATGGTAGATTCAATATAGGATCATTGAATAATCTTCTCTTATGTTCTTCAAAACATTCTTCACACTATTTTTTCCAAACAAATTTAACCCCTTTTCATGTGGGCTTTGTTAATGGGTTATCCAACCAGGAAAAATTCGGGACGAAATGACGATAATAACCTGCTAAACCAATAAAATTTTGCACCTCAGTTATACTCGTCAGTGCTGGCCATTCTTGGATTGCTCTTGTCTTAGAAGGATCAATAGAGATTCTATCCTTAGAGAAAATATGGCCAATAAAAGAAATCACCTGAAGCCAGAATTCACACTTGTTAAACTTCCCATATAATTCGTGTCTTCAAATAGTATTTCGGATAATGCATAAGTTATTTTCATGATCTTCATATCTTTTGGAGTATACCAAGATATCATTAATAAATACCACTACAAACTCATCAAGTTATTCCTTGAAAACTCTATTCATTAGATCCATGAAGACAGAGGGTGAATTTGTGGATTGAAAAGGCATTACTGTAAACTCATAATTCTCATACCTGGTTTGAAATGTTGTTTTTGGAATGTATTCCTTCTTCACGCACAACTGATTATATCCAGATCGAAGGTCAATATTTGAAAAGTATTGGGATCTGGGAACTTGGTCGAATAAATCATCAATGTGAGGTAGGGGATACTTGTTCTTTATTTTTATAGTATTGATCTCCCTGTAGTCAATTCACAACCTCATAGATCCAATTTCTTCTTAACAGAAAGAGCAGGGGATGCCCATGGAGAAAAACTAGGGTGAATAAATTCCTTATTACTCAACTCCTCTAGTTGTTTCTTTAGTTCCACTAATTTCATCATGGTCATTCTATAAGGGGTCTTAGATATGGGCCTTGATCCAGGAATTAAATCAATGGAAAACTCAATTTCTCATTATGGACGATGTCCAGGTAAATATTCTCGAAACACATCAACATATTCTTTCACAACAGGTACATACTCTAGTTGAACATTCCTTTCCTCAACCATAGTTATTTCATTCTCTTCCTCCCCAATAATTGAATTTAGTTGAGCTACTGGGGGTGGATCTAGATAAGAATTAGGAGGTGATGATTCTGCTCTAAAGATAAGGCGTTCTTTATCATCATCATAGAAAATAGTAACCTCCTTCTTCTTACAATAAATTTTTTCATCATGGTTGAAAATCCAATCCATACTGAGGATTATATCAAATTCAATCATGGGTATGATGATGAGATCAGCAGATAAAGAATATTTATATTCCCTAATAGGGACTGATTCACAAAACTTTATTGCAATGATACTTCCCTTAGGAGTTTTTACTGATAACACTCTTGTTAAAAAAAATTAGAAATATCTAATTTTCATAGAAAAATGGGAAGATATGAAATAATTTGATGATCAAGAATCAAATAAAGCATTTTCTAAACTTAAGGAAACCATTAAATTACCTGCCACTACGTCTTTCGGAGCTTCAACCTCAGCAGTATTGATAGCATAATATTGTCCTTGATCCCTTGGCCTTTTTTGACATATGTTCCCTTAACTCTTAAGAAATTCATTCACAAAAAGCCCCCTTTCTCTATAATTGTAGCATTCAACATCGACAGCCTCTTTCTTCCCCTTGAAATCACGATCTTGGTGGCCTTTTCACCACACTTGTAACATAATTTCATTCCCTTCAGGCAAGTACCAGGGTGTTTTTACCATATTTACAGCAGTATGGATATTCAACTTTTCCCTTCTTCCCCTTATTTCCATTTCCAAAGTGTTCAACATATCTCTTCTTCTCTTGATTTGCTTTAAAGTCAAAAGACTTAGAGAATTATTTTTCTATCTTGATAGCACATGGGACAATATCTTCATATGATGAGAAGAATTGTGAGACAAATGATCGATGGAGAAATGGTTTTAACCCATAAAATAAATGATCAATATTACTTCTAGGGTTATGTATATAATCTGCAGCACACCTCGCTAACCTTGTAAAGTTAGCCTCATACTTTGCGACATTATCATCCTCATTTTGCCTCAGACTTGGAAATTGTCTTTCCATATCTTCTTGATGGTTAGGAGGAAAGTATTTTTCTAAGAAAATCTCTTTAAACTCCCTCCATTCAATATTTGATACTTCATCAGCTTCCTTTGTGTTTTGAATCAATGACCACAATTGATCAGCATCTCCAGTGATGCGGTAATTTTCCATGACAACTTTTTCCCTTTCGCTACTCCCCAAGGCATGGAATATTTTCTCTAAGGAATTTATCCAATGCTCAGTTACAATTTTATTCGTACCCCTATTGATTTTTGGTGGTTGTTACATCATGAAGTGATCTAACATTGATCCTCCACACTTCGGATTAGGGTGCTCCGTATGGGTAAAGTTATTATTCATAGCCTGAGTGAGTTGTCCCAGTATGGTGATTATTTGTTCATCATCGGTTGCGTCATCAGCTCTACTATAATTATCTTAAGTAGGAGGGAAATCCCTACATGGATTGTGTGTATTGATATGGTTTCCATTACTTCCCCTAGGAGCCATTTCTAAACAATGGAATAAAATAGATTAGTTTATGAATCGCAATACATAAATCCAAACTTGTAAAACACTTAACATAAATAAAATTGTTTATGGATATAATCCATAATCATAAATATGTTTTGTTTTAGGAAGTATATACTCATAAACCCTTCATAATGGTTTGTAAAGAAAATGAGAATTATCCTAACCATATCCCCCGGGAGTGTCGTAACCAAGAGTGCAGCAAGTCTCGTTGTCATGCATCAGTTCTTGTTTGAGTCTATCTCAAAGCGATGTTTTGGAGTTTAACCCCTAGGTATATTTGTGTCAGAGTCGCCTCAACCTGCTAGTATCCGGATAGGTATACTAATCCTCAAAGTCTATCTTAGGGCTATGTTCTCTAATCATATTTTATCTAAATCTATTTTCTAAGGTTTGTACTAAAAATCATCTTATACCAACTATAACGCCTCGACCCTATTTACCAAGAGTCAGTGCACTATTACATAACATTGGCATGATCACAAAAGATCAAGTCTTGAAAGACCGATTAGTTTAGTATCCTTAGAAGTACTACATACATTCATAAGGTTTACAATACATCATAAAATGGAAAACTGCAACAATATTGTTTCCATGGACAACACTGAGATCCCAAAGACTATCCCTAGATGTTAGTCATAAAATACTTCTTCGCATCCTGTGAAAAATAAAACACAGAAATGGGTGAGCTTAGATGCTCTGTAAGGATAAAAATATAGCGGAAGATTTCCTAAATAAGCATAAACATTTAAGGCAATGTATAAAACTAAAAAAATCCTTTTCAACATAAACTTCACCATAATATGGAAAATATAAATCAAAATAATTCCATTTACTTACTCACAAGGATATTCTACTAGTCTAATAATCACAAGCAATATCAACAGCCACTTTCATAATGATGGAATGCATAATGCCAGACTTTCATAACCACATAGTCAAGGCCTTGTACCAAGAGTACAAATAATATTTTGTCAAGGCCTTGTGCCAAGACACTAGTTTGTCTCAGTAGACCTACCGATGCATCGAGGAGCTATAGAGGTCTCCACCCGTCTCTTACTAAGTCCATTGCATTCCTCATATAAAAATGTTTAAACATAACATAAACATTTTTATTAAAAATGTCATACGAAATTTCAATATGTTATCCACAAAAAATGAATGGTATGAAATAACACATCCACAGTCAAACATATCACAAAACCTTCATTACAATATGGATGTTTTGTATCATAATAAATCAACTTCAACCAAACTTAAAATCCATCAAAGGATGTTGACATAGATAAAATCAAAACCTTTTTAGAGAAATATCTCTTTCTATTTTGAAATAATTTAAAAGAAATGTAATTATAAAAGAAAACATTTATATTTGAAAATATTTTTATAATTTTGTAATGGAAACTTCGACGATGTTATAACGGTGGAAAATAGCTGCACTCGCTGTATAAGTTAAAAAACATTCTTACCTTAATTTTGTAAAAAATTTCATAAAGTACCCTGTTTGGAAAAAGACAGAAAGAATCCTCCAAAAACATCTTATAAAATTCAAACAAGGGTAAAAATAAATTTAACCCATAGTCTATAAAATATTAAAAATGTTTTGGAATACATTTTTTAAGAAACATGGATATAGATGATAAAGAGGTATCAGTAGATACTTACCTAAAAGTAACCTCTGATATTAAAGAGATTGTGAAATTAACCCTTACCATGTACTTTTCCTTGGTCGAGGGTAGGTTAACCTCCTGTATAATGGTGAAATAATTTTTCTTAAATTATATAAGAATAATATACATTAATATGATATCATATATTATCTTTTAACATTTCTTTGTTAATAATATCTTAGTATTATCGTCATTTCGGGTGCTAACTGATTCGTTTTTCTTTATATGATTTGTAATGTCAGTAATGTTTTTTATGGATAGGATGTATCTTATTCCTATTAATAATGATATTAAGTCTTTAAAAATTATTTTTAATCATAAAATGAAAATTAGTCTTTAATGAATACTATGGGGAGTGAATCTCATCGTGTTCGTGGAGACGGTAATCCATACGTTCACACGATCGACAATATGATTCTTAGGATATTAAAATAATATATAATTGGATGATATATCATATATAAATAATAATTATCATGTTATATTTATTATTTACATCAATTTTACATCATTAATATACCCACCCAAATAATAATGTATTAAATAAAAATTACACCACGACGCGGAGACGGTAAGCCGTATGTACGCACGTATGGTGAAATGTCATTCAAAGGGTGGATAGAATAATGAATATGGTTGTACCATATTTATAATAACATCACAGTATATAGAATATACTGGATTTATTATTCTATAAAAGAAACAACAAATAAATAGGAAGTGTAAGAAGAAAGGAACTTGAAAGAGGTGATGAAATATTTACCTCTTCTTCGGGTTCATTCTTTTGATTTGATAAAAAGGGCTCCTTAGGATGGCTTTATGAATAAAGTAAGGAATCTAGGATGAAGGTAGGATATTTGAGAGGGTTTTTGGGTCAGGTTTGTCTGAGCTAAATGGATTTTAAGTTGTGAATTATATAGAAGGGGGAGTGTCCTTTTATAAGGGGGTGAGGGGCACCGTGGAAAAAAGCTATAAATATTATTTTATAATAAACTCCTTTTCGTTTTATAATGGATCTGAAATGGATTATTTGAATTATAATGTGGGTATGGGTCACAAAACACTAAAAAATAGGTTTTAGATAGGTATGGGTTACTATATTAACCTTATCTCTCAGATTTAACTCTTAGTTAAATAGTTTGACATTTACCATGTCTCTTGGTATTTTTATATTATATGGAAAATAACCTTACTATATACTTTAAAGAGAACCCAAAGTGGTTAATTAATGATAAAAATCTCATTATATAATTCTTTTGACCTAACCTTATATTTTTAAGAATATAATATCAATTAATAATATAATTTTTTTTAAAACTCTTTTTTGTCAATTTTAACACTCTTTGGTATTTGGTTTTTTCTAAAATCATAACAGCATTATTACTTCAAACAAAATTAATATAACCAACCCTAATATGTCATATTAACCTATAAAATTAGTTTAATTCATAAAAATTATCAAATTACATTTATTTGGATATTTATAATATCAATTATTATAATATTTCATTAATTAGGTAATTATAGCAACATCATTGTGTCATAAATAAATTAAATTATTTAATGTCTAAAAACTATAAATAAAATAAAATTATGTATGAAATCATTTTGTCTTTCTAATGAATATTTATAGTTCAAAATATCTTATGTGCATCCCTATATTAAAAATATTTTAGTTATTAAACTTCGAATTTAACACTTTTCCCTCTTCTTTGAATTAAATAATAATAAATGTCCTAATGTAATCAAAGTGGACCTAAAGGATAATATTTTATTCCTAAGCTTATTTTTGGTCGAATTAAACTTATCCAATAGAATTAGGACATGTGTTAGGGAAATAATAATATCATTTTTACCTTTAATTACCCTATTTACTTGTACCTGTGGCAAATAAAAGTTAAAGTTACTATTCACCAAAAATTATTTTTATCTTATTGAACCAAAATTTACTCCTTGATATTAACCTTGTCTCTCAGATTTTTTAAATTCAACTCACAGAAGTGGAAAAATTAAGTTTTATGTAAATTTGCAAATGCTCCCTGGAGGTGGGTAAAGGACGGTGAAATGTTCAATAAAATTTTATATATCTAATATTATTAAAAAATTAATCTAATTAATTAATTTGAATATATAAAGGTATTATGTATCTATTTTGACCGAAAATAAATTTAAATAAAATAATTAATTATTTTAATAAAATTTCAGTTTAAACCTATAACTTAGTTTTTTCACTATTCATCAAAAATTGAAAGTTTTCCGAAAAATACCAAAAAATCACGCTAAGCTAATTTCGATATTTTCAATCCAAAAATTAAGTCCATTTTGAATGATAAAATTTATAAAATTTTAAAAAGTGGGTATTACTATTCAAAACGGCTAGTCTGATTGGTTTTGGTGTGTCAGGACTTGAAGTTGCGTACAACAAACGCTACTGTATTATTCAAAGAAAAATGTACCGTTGAAGCTTGGGGTGTCACATTATACCTACTTGAAATATTATATCTTGATCCACTCTTTAGTCATGGTAATTAATTTTTTCTCTTTCCGGATTTTTTGATTCACGTATTATAAAATCCATATAAGTTTTTGGTCTCAATTTCAATTCTTTAATACATGTTTCATGTTGTGAAATATAACTTATTTTATATGGTTTACTTGCTTAACCATGAATATATTTTGACATAATATTTTATATAATAAAAGTGATTTGAAAAATCATCTAATGCTTTAACATTCATTGGATTTTTTCTTGAGAGTTACCAAATCTGTAAGAGTTTATGTTTCAATCTCACTTTTAATTAGGATTATTTATGGTTGAATATAATGTAAGGAAATTATATTATCCTTATCTATTAAAATCAATTTATTTTCTTCTCCTTTTTTAATTTATGGGGTTTAAAAGTATTTTTTTCATTTTTATTTTCTATCAAAATAGAAATTTTCATGATATGTCACCATTCATGGTAATTAATGTTTCATTTCATGTTCTCTCTTACAAGAGGTTTTAATTCATGTTATAAAATATATAATGGTTCTTGGCTTTAATTTTGATTCTTTGAGAAATGTTTCAAATGTTATAAAATCCATAATAGTTCTTGGTATAAATATCAATTCCTCGAGGCATGTTTCATGTTTTTCACCATGTTTTATTTTATATAGTGTACTTACTTCCCCATTGATATATTTTTATATAATATTTTATATAATTAATATGATTTAAAAAATTATATGTTTTTATAACTTTTAATTCATTTTGACTTGGTAGTTAACTAATCCAAAAGAGTTTATGTTTTACTCTCACTTTAAATTAGGATTTTTTTATGCTTGAATATTATTTGAGAAAATTATAGGATCTTTCTCTCTTAAACGCCATCTATTTTATTCATATATGGTTATGTTTAGGATTTATAAGTATTATATCCATTTTTATCTTCTTTATAACTCAAATATATCATGATCAAACCACTTAATTCTATGAACCTAGTTATATGTATCTTACTTGAACATTGTCGAAGCCGGTCAAATTTTGATTATTTTTATTCCGACTAACTACTGTATATGTGGAATATAGGGTTAAACCCTCAAGGAAGGAAATTAGAACACTATTCTTCTAATTGTTTTTCAAAAATACCCCACTTTTGTCATCAGTGGGGTAGATTTTATTTTTTTAACTTTTTATATTTTTTTGTTATTATAATTCAGCAAATAAAAACCTCAGTCTATTTGTGTTTTTGTTCTGAACTATATTGATACCAGAACAATTCTAAAGGCAGTAAGTAACAGAGATATGAAACACTAATAAATGAACACTCAAAATAAAATTCCCAAGGAAAAACTTTATTTTAATGGTTTTAAACAAATATTACCTCTCACAATAATGATTGCAACCAAACCAAAAAATGTAATGACTTATTTCCCTCGCCAAGATATAAATAACTCGAGTTGAAAAATCATGGAGTTCACCACTCTATGAATGGTTCAACATCATTATTTTGAATTAAAAGGTACAATAGAACAGACTCACTATTTGTTCTAATGTTTTCATTTCAAATTTAATGTTTAAAAAAACTTATCCACAATCATACTTTTTGAATGAATGTGAAATTTGGAAATTAAGTGCTAGTGAAATGATGCAATTGAGTGTATTCAGAACTGATCTCGTAGATCAGTTCTGATCACATTAAAAATAATATTTGAGAAGACATAAGAAATATAACCAGAGCTTCGTCTCATGGTAAAGCCATGCAAAATCCTTCCCATCAAACTCTATATAAATAGGAGAGGGGGAGGGTAAGTAACGATCGTGGAATTTATGAAGGTTCATTTAATAGGAACCTTCTTCAATTACAACGACACTGTTATTTATTATTTTTTAGGTTTAAAAAATTAATTTACGTTGGCACAACTAAATGTCGACACATTTAATAAATTTTTGATGGCTCAAATAATTAAATGGGGAGTGGAAAGGTTTTCTCCCATTAAAATGGTTTCAGGTGGTCCCCACCACCATAAAAAATTGTAGTGAAGTTTCAATAAAAATAAAATAAAATTTTTACTTTATTTTATTTTTATTTCCATGTAAAACACGAAAACTAACTTTCACCCTTGACAAAATGCGGTCGAGGTGAAGATCTCCTTAAGTTAATATTGGTGTTGTGAGTTCAGTGGTATCTTCGTAATTCAATTCCAAGCATCTTTTCATAAGTTACAAAATCTCGCTCTCATGTTTACTGAATGTACCTGAAAAAAAGTTCATAAATTCACTCTGGGCACACCGGGCCCCGGAATCACGTGCTTTAAATTTTTGCGGACTCAAAAAATTCCAATATAATTAAAAAAAATAACATAGAATTTAGGAGTCTTTACACATATCACAAAACCTTTAATAAGATATGGAATATTTCATCATAATAAATCAACCTAAAACAACTGTAAAATCCATCAATGCACGTTGACATAGATGAAATCAAAACTATTAGAGAGAAATATATCTTTATATATTTAAATCATTTAAAAGTCTCAAAATTATAAAAGAAAACATTTATTTTAAAAATATTCTTATAATCATTTAAGGGAAGCTTTGAAGGTGTTATAACTACGGAAATTAGCTGCACCAGCCATATAAGTTAAAAAAAACATTCTTACCTTAATTCGTTGAAAAGGTCCTAAAGTACCTTTTTTGGAAAACAATGAAAAGATTCATCTCAAAACATATTATAAATGTTCTAAAAAGGGTATAAATGACTTTAACCCATATTCAAGGAAATAGTAAATATGTTTTGAAATAAATTTTTAAGAAACAAGGATGGGGATGATAAAGAATTCTGAGTAGATACTTTCATAAAAACAACCTTAGATAATAAAGAGATTGTAAAATTAACACTTACATTCTACTAATCCATAGTTGAGGGTATGTTAAAATCTTGTATAATATTTAAATCATTTTTATAAAATTATACCATAACCACATACATAAATATGATATCATATATGATCTTATAATATTTCTTTGTTAAAAATATTTCAATATTATCATTTTTTTGGGTGTTAACTGATTTGTTTTCCTTTATATGTTTTGTTATGTAAGTAATATTTGTTATGGATAGGATTCATTTGATTCATATCCAAAATGATATTAATTTCTTAAACATTATTTTAAATAATAAAATGAAAATTATTCTTGAATGGTTACGGTGGGAAATGGATCTCATCGCGTTCATGGAGATGGTAATTCGTACGTATGCACGAGCGAAAATATAATTATATTAATGGTGAAATTGTATATAATTTGATGGTATATTAAATATAAAAAATCACTAACATTTTATATTTATTATATACATCAATTATACTCATTATTATACCCATCCAAATAATGAAGTGTTGAATAAAAAAATACATTATGATGTGGAGACGGTAAGCCGAACGTACGCACGTATGGTGACTTTTTCATTCATAGGATGGATAGAATAATAAATATGGTTGTATCATATATATAATAATATCACATTATGTATAAGGTATTTTATTTATTATTTTTTTATGTAAACAACAACGAAATAGGATGTGGAAGAAGAAAAGAACTTTGAAAGAGGTGATGAAATTATTACCAGTTCTTCGGGTGATTCATTTTTATATGATCAAAAGGGATAATTAGGTTGGATTTATGATCAAATAAAGGAATATAGGTTGTTGTGAGGGTAGTTGGGAAGATAATTTAGTAGGGTTTGGCTGATCTAAATGGCTTTGGAGGTTTGATTTTGAGATGAGGGGAAGTACCCTTTTGTAATAGAGGTGAGTGTCACTTATGGAAAAGCATGAAATATTATTTTATTATAAAATAATTTATAGTTTCTAATGGAAATAAATGGATTTATTTCGAGGATAAGGTGGGGATGGGTAAAAATACTTAAAACCAATAGTTTTTATACAAGTTTAGGTCACCATATTAACCTTATCTTTTAGATTTAACTCTTAGTTAAATAGTTTAACTTTTACAATGACTTCTTGAATTTATATATTACATGGTTAATAAACGTACTATAAAATCCTAAAGTGGTTAATTAATGACATTTATATCATTATATAATTCCTTTGGCTAAGCCTTATATTTTTAATAATATTATATCATTTAATAATATAGTATTTGTTTCAAAAACACATTTATGTCAATTTTGACACTATTTAGTATTTGGTTTTTTTGAAAGTTAAAAAAACTTGATTACTTCAAAAACAATACATTAAATCAATTATAACATTTCATATTAACCTTTAAAATTATTTTAATTCATAAAAAGTATCAATTTATATTTATTTGGATATGTATAATATCAATTAGTGTAGTCATTCATTAATAAGGTAATTACCTCATAATCATTGTGTCAAAAATAAATATAATTATTTAATATATAAAAATTATAAATAAAATACCATAATTTAGGTAATCTTTTTACCTTTATAATGAATATTTATAGTCTAATTTATCTTATTCATAACCTTATATTAAAAATGGTTTATTTATTAAAATTTGAATTTAACACTTTTAACTCTTCTTTAAATAAAATAATAATAAATGTCCTAATCAAATACAAGTAGATAAAAAAGTAACATATTTTATTAATAAGGATTATTTTGGTCTAAATACACTTATCCAATAGAATTAGAACATGTCTTAGGGTAATTATAATATTATTTTTACCTTTAATTACCCTTTTTACTTTTAACCGTGGTAAATAAAACTCAAACGTTATTACGCACCAAATATTATTTTCATCCCATTGAACCAAATTTTACTTAATTATGTCAATCGTGTCTCTAATAGTTTTGAAATTCAATTCCAAGAAGCGCTAAAATTACATTTTTTACAAATTTGTAAATGTGCCTAGAAGGTGGGTAAATGACTTTAAAAGGTTCAATAAAATTTTATATACCTAATCTTGTTATAAAATAACTCTAATGAATAACATTTTACTAATATAGGTTTTATGTATCTATTTTTCTTTAAAATAAATTTAAATAAAAATAATTATTATTTAAATAAAAGTCGGTTTTAAACAATAACGTAGTGTTTTCACTATTCATCAAAAATTGAAAGTTTTCAGAAAAATATAAAAAATCCACCCTAAGATAATTTTGATATTCCAAACCCAAAAATGAAGTATATTTTGAAAAATAAAATTTATAGAATTTCTGAATTGGGTTTTACTATTCATAACGGCTAGTTTGATTAGTTGTTGTATGATATAACTCAAAGTTGCATACAACACAAGCTATTGTATTATTCAAAGAGAAGCGTACTGTGGAAGCTTGGGCTGTTACAATTTTGAGCTTATAAATCAATGTTTAAAATTTGGAAAATTTATGTAATATTTTTATTCAAATAAGAACAATTTTGGTACTTATTTTTTATTCAAGTATTCACAAGGTTTCTTTTTGTTTTTTTTTTAGTTTTAAATTCAAATAAGTTCCATTTGACTAAAAATAATCCAATAAATTTCATTTTAATCAACATTATACAAAAATTTGGTATAAAATCATTCGTATGCTTTAAAAGGGAATTTTCCTAAAATTGGTTTTCATTGTGTTTTGAGAACCAAAATTTAAATTAATTTATATAATATATATAAATTAAATCTTAGAAAAATTATCCCATTATTTAGATCAACATGTTATTATATGTAAATTAATTTAATTTCAATTTTAATTGTAATGAATAATTACCATAGTAAAAGTTTTTCACGATGGAAAATGTTAAAAGGGTCAATGAGAGGATTAAGCTAAGATATAAGGCTTCAAATATCTCTTAAATTTGTCTAAATGTTATTTTTTGAGTGTATTTAGATATTTAATAGCAATATATATAAAATTAGGCTAAATTACCTCAAATTTACTTGAGAAATACATTTATTATATTTTAACTTTCTTAATATTTAAAAATATTCTACGCTCCTCACTTATAAAAGGATGCCTCATGTCTTAACTTAAACACACACCTAAAGAACCACTATCTAATTCAGTATATTCCTAAATAATATCCCAATAACTTTATATATGAATTAGTTGTTTTTTCTTCTAAAAATACCCATACAAGAATGATTAAAGTGTAATCTAAAGGAAGGTATCCAAGGAGAAGAAAGAAGTCTTAATATAATTGTATTGTTTTTTCTTATAAATAATTAAAATATATTATAACCATGATAATATAATAACATAGTTATATTTACTATACTAAAATGTTATTAAGTTTAAGTAACAACTATTTCCTAACTCATTTCCATCCCATGGGAAATGAAAACCTAGCTCACACATATGTGCGGAATACTGCCTCCATGAAGCGATGCATTAGATTTTTTAACACAACCTCACATAGATGGTTATAAATTAATATTTAATTTATTTATATGATATTTATGAAATTAATATTCTTATAAAATAAAATATATTATCTACCTTTTTATCCTCTCATCTGTCATCAAATGGAAACATCATTAGTGCATACGTGTGGAAGAATGCCTCTATGAAGCAATGTAATTATTTTTTCATCACTAGATATCATGGATAGTTATATAGATATATTTAATGAATATATATATTATTTATTAAATAATTAAGTTTTTTAAAATACATATAATTATTTAAATTCCCCTATTTTCAACCATTGAAAAATAAAAATATCACTCGTCTGTATGTGCGGACTACCGCCTCCACCAAGTGACGTAATATTTTTCATAAATAATTATTTCAAAATTGTCTATTACATAAGAAGTTTGAATTTTTCTCACCATGGGATTCCAAGGTAAGGGTTTCTCATCTCAATCTTTATTTTTTGAGATATGTTTAAAATTATGATCTTTTTTCTATTATGTGGTAATTATGATAACTATATCAAATATTATTCCTTTATCCACACTTTAATAATAAAATTTGTTTTCCATTTAATTTTTTCTCTTTCAAAATTCTTGGATTCAAGTGTTATAAAAATTTTAAGGCTTTTTTGTCTCAATTTTGATTATTTGAGACATGTTTCATGTTATTCGACATGGTTTCTTTTATGTGGTGTATTTATTTACCCATGAATATATTTATAAATAATATTTTATGTAATTCATGTGATTTATTTAAAAATATAATGTTTTAATTTTAGATGAATTTTGATTTGAGACTTACCAAATTCGTAAGGATTTATGTTTGAATCTTATTTTTAATCAAAATTGTTTATGCCTGAATATTATTTCAAAAATTAATTTTCATTTCAATATTAAACCCCATATATTTTCTTATCCTTTGGTTAATTATATTTTTTACAAGTATTTTTTCTATTTTATCTTTATTCGGTACTCAAATCCACTGAAAGGTTGGTTTTGTGAATATCAAACCTTATTTCTCATTTTTAGTTGGGTACCTTTCCCTTCCATATATATTCATTATTTTGTTTCAAAAAATTATTTATTTATATAATATTAATATATTAATGTAATTTTTTTAACATTTACTTTCTATTCAAAACTATTAAAGGAATTATTTCCTCATTTTCTACATTGGTCATTTCATCTATAATTATAAAAGTGTGAAAAGAATGTTTTTTTAATGTTTACCAATTAACCAAAATATCTTTTCATCATATTTTTATTCATTATAAAGTTTCCTTTATAGGTTTATATACTTTTTAAAATAAATAATAATTCCATTATTTGAATATTCTCTCATTTTTAGAAGTTACCAAAAAGAAAAGGATGTTATTTTCTCAAAGTCATTAAAAGGGGGTTTTATTTTATTTATGTTTAATTTATATCCCGCTATATATTTTATTAATTAATAATAGTATATTTACAAGATTTGTCTTTTTAAAATTAATTTAAAAATTATTTTTTAAAAGTCTTTTTGAAACCATTTGAAATGAGTTTTAGAAGTAGTTTTTAATTTCATTTTTATGACAAAATTCTAAAAAAATAAGATATTTATTTGTTACTGTATGCTTCTATTTTCCTCTATAATTATAAAAGGAGTTTAATTTACTTCAAAAACATCATATATAATGAACTTATGGTTTCCTTTAATCTAGTATTTATTTATGGATTATACCTTATTTTTTCATAATTAAAATTCTCAGTTACTTGAAGTTATATTCTCTATCACTCTATATTATTATTTTGACCGTACATCTTTATTATTTTTTAGCAATTATAAATTTATAATTTTAGTATTATATGAACTATATAACATTAATAAATGTGCTATTACTTGAATAAATATTTTTTTAAAATCTATTAACTTAGGAATATTTACATTCTGTATTCTTAATTCAATAGGGATATTTATTTATTATTTAGGCATAATGATTTTTTCTTTTATTGATCATTCAATATATAATGAATGTATTTAAAATATTTTAGTTATGGGTGGGTGGTATAATTAGATACCCATCGATGTATCATTCGGTCTATTGATAAAATTAGTTTGGCATTCCTTAATTATTATTTGGGTATTTGTTATATTTCTTAATCAATTTTTGAAAGAGTCTTGATCAAGCCATTGACTGTAGAATTTAAATGTTTGGTATAATTCATTAAATCACTAAAAAAATAGTTTTTGTTATCCATGATATTACTATATTGATATCTTAAATGGATAAATTTCATGCTCAAATTATTGATTAAATGGAATATATATTGATTATTCGCTCTTCTATATTGTTTATGCCTTATGTGTTCAGGACAACTTCGATTGTATGCTTTCTCTTACTAGGTGTTTGAGCTACCTGTTTCATGTATTTTATATTTTTCTAGGTTATGAAAAATATTAATAGATATGGAATATCTATAAGGCTATAATGTGTATAGAATTTTCTGGTAGGTGTTTAAAACTTATTATATAATAAGTAAATCTGTGTATAATGGGAACCATGTCTATTAAATGGAAAATATATGAGTTTTTTTAAGTAGACGTTCTTCATAATTACTTAAATTTATAAATATATAAACCTAAAAAGGTCTTGGGTATTTAAGTAACTCAATAATTTATTTTAATGTTTTAATTATGAAATTTCAATATCTGATCACTTGAGATTGTATCAACGCTAGTATGTAAAGATTATGTTTTGGGGCCTTGGATCCGGGTGTAGGGTTCCAGACTACTATAGTTGGTATTAGAGAATTTTTTATATAACTCTAGAGGCAATGATTTTATTACATGATAATAATTTAAAATATTTATAAAACAACAAGTGTTAATATTATAGTTTTGGATTATAGGTTTAAAATATTCTATAATATTAAAGGTTAATATTTTATTTTTAAATATGATTAATTTTTGATAAATTGAATGAGTTGAATAAAATAAGACATGGTTAATAATAAAACAGAATTTATCCTCCTCAAAGATGGTTTATTATTATTTAATTCTATTTAATAACACTAACTATTTTTTTGTTTTATTAAATGAATAGAACCAACAGGAACCAAGTTATTAATGGATGTGAAGGACAATGTGGTGTTTTTATAAATAATTAAAAAAATGGTATATGAGATGCAGTGAAAACACTTTTGGTTATGAATCACCTTCTATCTTGAGTTATGATTAATAGTTTTAACCTAGGTGAGTTTCTTAACACACCAAATAAGATAAAAAATGAGTTTCTTTAAGGTTTATATGATAATGATTATTAAGTTAAAAATATTCAACTTACAGCATGTTAATAATGTGCGAAGAATAACCAAATGAAATTTCTAATATGAATAAAAAGATGTTTCATATGTTCTAAAGGATTCCAAAAAACAATAAACTACTGAAGAAAAATTAAGAGTTCAGTTAACATAATGGAGGGGAATAAATTTCTTCTTAAGGTATCGATTGAATGTTTTAAATGTGTGAAGTTTGAGCATTATTAAAATTAATACACTAGGTGGAAAGCTTATAAATGATATTAGAAAGATCATATTAATATATTTTTAGTACGTTTATGTGTTAATGATGAAGAAACTATGAATAATATATAAAAGGTATTAATTATTTTAACAGATTAGATTATGTTTAAAGTAGGAAACATGAATGTATAAGGATTTATGAATCTTAGGAAATCATTCATATATATTTTTTAGTAATAAAGTAATAATAAATAAGATGGAAAATCCTAGTTAATTTTTTTTGAAGGAAGATGAATAATTGAAGTGCTTGCAGATAGGGTTTCATTAGTTATAATATAGTGGCATTTTATTAAAGTATTTATAAGATTTAGGAATGCTCAAAAGTTCAAAATTAAAGATAACATTTTGAGGTATTATGTCATTTTATTTAAAGTTTATTAATGATACTTTGGGAGATATTAATTATATTTTTAGAATAATTATTGATTTAAGTATAAGTAATTTTTTTGGGTTAATATAGCCTTTGATATTGAGGTAATTATATATCATTGGCATAAAGGGTTATTATATATTTGGGAATATAAATTTTATCATATAGTTAACCATGATACTGAAAATTTATTTAGTGATTTGGTAGAAAATTTTATTTTAGATAAGTTTATTAGGTTTTAATGTTGTTATAAGAATTAAGGTAAATGGGAACTCATTAGATAATATGTGGCATTATGTTAAGGTGGTTAATATTAATTAATGAATAAACATTGAGTAAAATTTTAAACATATTTGTGATTTTATTGTTTCTTTAGGGTGATTCTAGTTAGTTTTGTAAAATATTAGTATATTTTAGAGAATATATGATTGGGGTATATAAATTTTTGGAATGTGAATTTATGAGTGATTAATTCTATTTGGAGATAAATGTTAAGTTGATTTTAGAAGAATGTGTGATAAAATATTTCTGATTTTTTGTTTTTAATATTTGTCTAGAATATTTTAAATAGTTTTAAGGTTATATTTGAGTTAAAACTTGGTGCTATTGTTGACGATTTAGATATTAATGTATTATTTCCTTATATGAAAGTCAATTCAAATTTCATTTGGGTATTATCTCTATATGAGTTAACCATTTTTGGTTCTAGTAAATGTCAACATATATAAATAATTATTGACCATAAATTTTTTGGATTGTATTAACCATTAAAATTTAATTTTAGGGATCTAGGCATGAAAACTTCACCATGATTTTTATCATTTAGAATATGAGATGAATCATAGGTGGAAAACTACTAAGAAAACAACCAAATGATGAAATTTTGATTATGGAATAGAAACAAATTGGTTAATTATATCTTCCCTTTTTATCTACCATGATGGTAAAATAATTCCTCAACTCAACTAAGAGGAATATAAAACTATTTAATATTACATGAAAAATAGTTCTCATCTATCTATTGATTCATTTAGAAACTCAGTATGAGTCTTGTAATTGTATGTACATTGTTTAAGAAATATTTAATACTGAAATTCTATGTTTCCTGATAGTAAATTCAAAATTACTTATCTTTATCTAAGATTATAACTATGTCACGACACATTCATTTTTTAAGATCAAGTTAAAATTCAAAGGACCCTTTTTATTTAAGGGGGAGTAACACCCTGAGATTTCAGTATGTAATTTTCCTTTATATAATACTTTGTTCGATAGTTTACATTAAAAACAAAACTTAAAAAAATATTCGCAACATATTATAATAAATCGTTATTCAAATTATATATAGTAATCAATTATGATAATTATATTTTATAGTTTTATTTTGAATCATGAAATTTCACAATTATAAAAAATAAATAATATGATATGATTAAATTCATTCAATTTTCAAAATTGGTATTTTAATTGAATTATTTTTTAAGTTTTTTTTATTTTAAAAAATCGATCAAATTTAAATTAATTCAAAGTATGAAATAATAAATTAAAAATAAATTAATTTTAAATTGATATGAAATGGGATTCTAGGCCCTTGATGTTTAAAAAATAATTTTTCTATAAAAGTGGGTTTTCTTTATATTCAACATTTTCATTTAAAATATAAATTTACGAATTTTAGAATCAATTTGTTTTTAAATTAAATCCATTATTGGATAAAACATATCAAAATTAAATGAGGTTAAAATTCTTGTATTTTTCTAAAATGGTTGGTTTTTGAGTGAAAAGTAAAAAAATAAAAAATTTACAAACAATTTTACTTCATTACATTATTAGGATACAATAATGACTATAAATTTTATTAAAAAAATTATATACCAAATAAACATTTAATAATTAATAAAATTAATTTAAATATATAATTTTTAACTTAAAAAACAATGTTTGACGTTACGGAAATCTAAGTGATGTTTACATTCAAATAAAAATTATTTTGGTTCAAGAATTTTAATAGAGTATTCATGATGTTCCTTTAGGTTTTACATGGGTTTAATAGTCAAATAATTTCAATTTTAATTAAAATTATCCAATTAATTTCATTTAAATTAACATTATATATTATTTTGGTAGAAAATCATTTTTAGGCTTTAAAATGGATTTTTATAAAAATGATTTTCATTACATTTTATAAAATTATATTAAAAATAATTTTTACCACCAATAGAAATTGAATATTAGAAAATTGATTCCCTATTTAGGATCATAATTTTCTAATTTTGTAATTATTTTAATTTCATTTTTAGTCAAAATGAATAGTTATAATTGTAAAATTTTGTCACCATGGTAAAAGTTAAAAGGTTAAATGAGTTTGTTTAACTAAGAGATACAGATTAAAATATTTACTGAAATTATCTAAATTTTATTATTTGATTTAATTTAGACATAGTATATTAAATTATACTAAATTAGAGTCAATTTCCAATATAATGGATTTTATTATATTTTAAAGTTCTTAATATTTATAAAGGTGACAACCTCCTTACTTATAAAAGGACACCTACTTTCCTAAATTATAAACACACACAGAGATCCATTATCCCAATAAATATCTACTCAAATACCCGGAAAATACCCTTACCTATGACTTATAGGTTCTTTTCTTCCTAAAATACCCATTCTAGAATGCTTAAGTTATAATAAAAAGAAAGATATTCTTGGATGAGGTATAAGTCTTAAACCTATTCTTTCAAGTTTATTTCTTATTATACCTCCTTAAATTATACTATAACCATCCAAATATATTTAAATTATTATAATTAAAATACAAAAAAAATTGATGGAACAAATATTTTTTCTTCTTTCCATATGGGAAATGAAAATATCGCTTGTACGAACGTGCGTAATATCGCCTCCACGAAGAAACGTGTTTCATGTTTCATCACCATCTAACATAAATGGTTATAATGACATATTTAATATATATATATATATATAAATATGATATTTATGAAATTATTATTATTCTATAAATATAATATAATATCTATTTTTAACCCTCTCTTCCGTTGGAAAAAGGAAACATCACTTGTGTGTACGTGTGAAATACAGGCTCCACGATAAGATATAATTTATTTGTAGTCATTGAATCCAATGTATTTTTATATAGATATATTTTATGAATATATATGATATTTATTATATAATTAAGTATTTTAACGATAAATAATTATGTACATTCCTTTATTTCCATCCATTTAAAAATTAAAACACCACAGGTGCATATGTGCGGACTACCACCTCGATGAAGTGATGTAATTAATTTATTATGACCACCAAAGAAGAATTATTATTAAAGTTTATTTAATATATAAATGTGATATATAGATATATATTATAATTTTAATCTTATATAAGTGATGAAACCAATACACAGGTGTGGGGACTGGAACATCCAAATTAAAACATGTATGAGAAACAATATAGTAACCACTAAAATAATTTATTTTAAAAAATAATTATGAGTAAATGGGTAAAAAAAATTTATGAATAAATTTTATCTAGTAATATAGATACAAATATATGTATGATATATGCTAATAAAAAATATAAAGTAATTATAAAATTGGTTGAATCGCGTCTAACCATGTGGGAGTACAACGTAAGGGTTTATCATCTCAAACGTCCTTCTTTGACACATGTTTTGAATTATGAATCTATTTCCATTATATGAAGTATATTATACCTATTGGAAATATTATATCTTTATCCACTATTTAGTCATGGTAATTAATTTTTTCTCTTTCAATATTTTTTTATTCAAGTGTTATAAAATCCATAAGAGTTTTCAGTCTCAATTTCAATTCTTTAATACTTGTTTCATGTTGTGAAATATAATTTATTTTATATGGTTTACTTAATTCACCATGAGTATATTTTGACATAATATTTTATATAATACAAGGGATTTGAAAAAGAATATAATGTTTTTACATTTATTGTATTTTTTCTTGAGAGTTACAAAATATGTAAGTGTTTATGTTTCAATGTCACTTTTAATTATGACTATATATGATCGAATATAATGTAAGGAAATTATAATATCCTTATCTATTAAAATAAATATATTTTCTTCTCAATTTGTAATTTATGGGGTTTAAAAGTATTATTTTCATTTTTATCTTCTATCGAAATAAAAAAATTCATGATATGTCATCAGTCATGGTAATTAATGTTTCATTTTATGTTCTCTCTTACAAGAAGTTTTAACTCAAGTTATAAAATATATAATGGTTCTTGTCGTTAATTTTGATTCTTTGAGAAATTTTTCAAATGTTATAAAATCCATAATGGTTCTTGGTATAAATTTTAATTCTTCAAGGCATGTTTCATGTTTTTCACCATATTGTCTTTTATATAGTGTACTTACATCCCCATTGATAAATTTTTATATAATATTTAATATAATTAATATTATTTAAAAAAATTATATCTTTTTATAACTTTTAATTAATTTTGACATGGTATTTAACTAATCCAAAAGAGTTTATGTTTTAATCTCACATTAAATTAGGATTTTTTTTATTCTTGAATCTTATTTGAGAAAATCATAAGATCTTTCTCTCTTAAAAACCATCTATTTTATTCATATATGGTTATGTTTAGGTCTTATAAATGTTATTCCCATTTTTATCTTCTTTATAAGTCAAATATAACATGATCAAACCTCTTCAATATATGAACCTAGTTATATGAATCTTACAAGACCATCATCTAAGCTAGGAAAATTTTAATTATTTTTATTCATACTAAATATTGTATATGTGGAAAGTAGGGTTAAACCCTCAAGGAAGACAATTATAATACTATTATTCTAATTGTTTTTCAAAAATACACCACTGTTGTCAGCAGTGGGGTAGATTTTATTTTTTTTACTATTTATTTTTTTTGTTATTGTAATTAAGAAAAGAAACACCTAAATATTTTTTTTGTTTTTGTTCTGAATTATATTGATACCAGAAAAATTCTAAATGGACTAAGTAACAGAGATATGAAACACTAATAAATGAACACTCCAAATAAATTTCGAATGGAAAAATTTTATTCTACTAGTTTTAAAAAAATATTCACTCTCACAATAATGATTGCAACCAAACCACAAAAGGTAATGAATTAGTTCCCTCTCTAGGATATAAATAAATCGGGTTGAAAAATCATGGAGTTCGCCACTCTAAGAAAGATTCAAATGTAGTATTCTAAAATAGAAGGTACAATAGAATAGACTGACTATTTGTTCTGAAGTTTTCATTTCAAATTAAATGTTTAAGAAAACTTATCCACAATCATAATTTCTAAATGAATATGGAATTTAGAAATTAAGTTCTTGTGGTATGATGTAATTGAGTGTATTCAAAACTGATCTCACTGATCAATTCTAATCACATTAAAAATTATACATGAGAAGGAAGAAGAAAGATAACCAACATACTAGAATTTATCCACTAACTATAAGAATTATTCTAACATTATCTCTATTATGTAACCAAAAATAATTCAATTATAAAGAAATAAAATTGAAGTAGAACAGAGGAAGAAATCTCCCTCTTCTAACTTGAATCGATGCTGCTCCTAATCCTCGGGTCTCCAACAAATGGTTATGTGAGAAGTCCTCAATAATTTTCCCAAATTTAACACTTAGGATGGAATTGGATGATAAAATTATTGTCTCCCCCCCCTTCCCAAATATTCTACTCTATTATCTTTAATCTACTGTCATAAACTTCATCGTCGCCATCGCCTTCCACTAACTCAATCTTGCCTTCTTGCGGCACACCGCACACGTGCACTATTTCATGAATCACATGTCATTTGAGAATAACCCTTGTAACTAACTTCAAATAAGTTATTTGGATGCATTTGGCTGTGTCTTGGATTTTTGAGTGAACCTGGAAAAGAAGAACACAACAGTACAGCCAAAACAGGAAGGAAGTTTAATAATAGTTAATTTTAAAATTTAATAATATATTACTTATTAAAAAGATAATTAATGTAAATTAATAAATATTTAGGTTTATAATTATTATTTACTTGTAAAGACATTGAAATTTTGTGAATTGTTTTTTTAAAATACATGGGAATTTTATGAGTCTACAGTTTCTGACGGCGCCTGATTCCGAGGCCCGGTGTTCCCGGAATCAATTTCTGAAGTTTTGTTTGGGTATGTTCAGTAAACATACGTGTGGGATTTTATATCTTTTGAACCAGTTCTTGGAATTTAAATCTGAGGGAACTATTGACCTTGTAGTGTTGGTATTCACTTAAGGAGACCTTCACCGCAGTTGCATTTTATCGATATTGGAAGTTAATTTTTGGGGTTTCTAAATAAATTAAATAAAAATATATCTACCATATTTTTATTTGAGTGGTGGTTTAATCCTCTAAGGGGAGGTTAGAGGTGGATCCCACCCACACATAACCTCAAATGGGAGGATATTATGTGGTGGGGCCCACACGAGCTCAAACCCACTTAAACCCCTTTAATCTCTTGAGTTTCCCATTAATGGGGGAAACTCTTTGTCTACCCTCATAATTGTGCCAAACTTCTATTCAATTAATTGAGACTCTTCACCTCCCTTATTTTGAATTTGAGTTTTGAATCCTTTCCTCTACATTAAATAAAATGTGTTGTCACATTTAATTAATGACAACTCTTGTGTTGTTGTGCCATAAAAATAATAGAGAACTTCCTCTATTATTTTTGCTTATCTTTATTTGGTGGGAACTTGGGGAGGATCCTTGGAGAATTATTCTCTCGAATTAAGAACCATCACCCGTAAATAATGCCACTTCCTACCAATGAAGAAGGTAAAGAACGCCGGAGACAGCCTTCATTCTCAGACTTCTTCCTTGGACATCATCTCCCTCTCCAACCGGGGTAAGAAAGGGAAGACGTCGCCCGTGGAGAACGTCGCCAAAGATGAAATCATATCTTCCCATCATCAATGAAATAATGTCGCCTTCTCGTGACTCTGCCGAGTGAACGTCGATTACAAGTTAGGGGGATTTGATTATTATTAATGTATTATTTATACCCTCGTTCCTCATTATTTATTTTGGTTCGATGATGGCCACTTGTTATCACCTAATGCGGAGGGCGCGGGCCGAACAAACACAGCCCGACATCCCTCCTATTGGTTATTGATTGGTTGACGAAGGAGGTGGAGCTGGAAGAGTGCAGTGCCAACGCACCGCGCTGGAGAAGAACTGCGGCCATACAGGCTATGGCGGACGGAAGAGGTGCGGTGTCGTCGCGCCGCACCGGAGGAAGGGGGCCGCAGCCATGCAGGTCATGGCTAACGAAGATGGTGCGGCACCATCGCGCCGCGCCAAGGTAGCCCCACGGTTAGGCAGCCCCTCGGCTAGGCCGCCTCGGCCGGGCAGACCCATGGCCAGGCAGCCCCACGGTCGGGCCTCCACGGCTGGGCCCCCACAGCCGGGCAGTCCCTCGGCGGGGCCCCCTCGGCTGCGCGTCCCCATGGCCGGGTCACCACGGTCAGGCCGCCCCACGGCCGGGCCCCCCCTCGTCCGGGCCACCCATCGGACGGGCCGCCCCACGGCCGCACCGCCACGGCCGCGCCTCCCCACGGCCGCACCGCCTTGGCCGCGCGGCCCCTCGGGCGGGCTACCCCTCGGGTCGAGCCGCACCTCGGGGATGGTCGTGCCTTGGAGTCGGGCCGCACCTTCGGGATGGGCTGACCACTTGGGTCGAGCCACACCCGCAGAACTATTCGGACCCTCAAACCAGGTCAGACCCTGATTCGGATGGGTCGGGCTGGGTCACTTCGACTGGGTCGGACCGGACCCGGACCCGCTATAGCCAGTTATCACCTTTTCGCCCCTATTATGGGCTTCAGGATTCCGATTGATGAACTGCCTATGATAATGGAATTCTTGAAGTGAGGTGATCTTTTCGGCATACTCCACTTGCGGTTTGGACGTAGTTGGGGTACGAACAGGTTTGTTTGAGCCTAAAAACCAACCGGTCCCTTGGAACGGTAATGTCAATAACTCACAGACCGGGCATCCGATTGACGCACTGTCTGTCATCTTGGGTTCCTTATGATGAGATGGAACTAAAGGATACATCAAATCAAGAATTAGTGGTATTTTATGTATCAACACTTGGCTCGAGGAGCGAACCCACCTGGAATCAAATGTGTTGTGTGCGGGAACCTTAGGGTTGTCTTCGACTGAGATGACAGTGATGACTTCTGTACTGGGATCCTCCATGGGTTCCACAGTAGTGACTACTATACCAGGATCCTCCGTGGGCTCGACAGTGATGACTTCTGTACCAAGATCCTTCGTGGGTTCGACAACGGTGACTACAGTACCAGGATCCTTCGTGGGTTCGACAGTGATGACTTCTGTACCGGGATCTTTCGTGGGTTTGACAGCGGTGACTACTATACTGAAATCCTCTGTGGGTTCGACAGTGATGACTTCTGTACCAGGATCCTCTGTGGGTTTGACAGCAGTGACTTCTATACCAGGATCCTATGTGGGTTCGACAGGGATGACTTTTGTACCGAGATCCTACATGGGTTCGATAGCGCTGATACTATTCCAGGATCCTACGTGGGTTCGACATAGAATATGATTCAGTGGCCACAACTAATCATCTCTACCCCTCTATATGAGTAGATTACCTGTGTGATCTGAGTCTTGACTTTAAGTCGATATCAACGAGATGATTGACTTTACTTTATTTGTGGAATGGGTTGTGCTTGGGCTCAAGAATTGGATTCGGACTGTGATTGATAACTTGAGTATATGTATGGGAACATACCTAATTAGGGTTGGTTGATACATCGTGATTTTATATTTCTCCTGTGGTTTATCCTTTGGGGATTATAGGAGACCTTTGGGGGTCTCGGGGTCCCCTACTGAGTATTGTTATACTCACCCCTGCATGGGATTCGCCTGCACCTTGTTGTGTTCTGTGCAGACAACGGACAGTAGTGATCGAGGTTGAGAGTGACGGACGGGATTCTGCTCAGAGATGGACTAGATGGACGTACCGTAGGGATGAGTTGTTCAAGTTCTGTACCTACCCTTCAGGTAGGATTCCCCGGTGGAAGAACAAGGAGCTATTTTTACCTTTTTACTTGTACTTGTATTTATTGTTCAGTTGGGTTTGTATACTAGACCACTTACTTCAGCACACCTTTCTTTCTCTATATTAGTACTTGCTGCCTCTACCTCTTTTTTTCATATTGTGTGTGTTACAGGTTTAAAGGCAATTACATCCCTTTTATCATGATTACACCATTTGTGCTAGTCGCCAGCCCTTGGCCAATGGAAGTCGGGCTTGGGGTAGTCACAGAACAGGCCCTGAGGAAGGGTCATGACAAATTCGTATCAGAGGAGTCGGTTCTAATTCAAAACTTAGGACTCTGATCTTTCTTACTATGAATAAATAGTGTTAAGAGTATTGAGTGTTCTTTTCAGTCCAGGGAGCCCAGTGTTGGTGTGGTGGCCAACGTATCCACACACCAGGACCCTGACCTCTGATTTCCGACTCAATGCACAAAAACATTGATTGCGTGTGTGTTTCAAGAGTTTCCTTTGTGATCTCTTTGAGTTATCTCACCAGGTATAACTTTTTTTGACCGTGGAGCACTTGTTTCTTTTCGGTATGGCCCCACGTAGGTAGCCAGCCAGGGTTTCGAGTTTTGTATGATATGGTAGCCCACCGAGAGACGAGATCTCGGTGTAGGGCCCCATTACAGTGGGGGTACCAGTGGTACCACTGCCCGCTGGGCCACCAGCTCTAGCAGCGGAGAGTGTACACCATCTGATTGTGTTGCACGAGTTCCAGCACCAATGGCCACCCAGGTTCCCGGGAGAGATGGACCTAAAGGCAGCTGAGGATAGGCTGGAGGCTATTGTGAGAGTTTTCATATTGATAGGGACACCAGCCGACCTCATGGTGATCCTTGATGCGAGTCCTCTGCATGCAGCAGCAGGAAGATGGTGGAGCCTGATGCTCCCGGTGCATAACGAGGCATCATTACTCTAGAAAGAATTTGAGAGCCTGTTTCGGGCAGATTTTGTTCCAGCCACCCTTCGTGTGGTGTGGATTCATGATTTACTTCATCTGTAGCATATCAGCTTGACAGTATCTCAGTACTCAGTGAGGTTCACCAACCTCTCGCGCTACTCCACAGATATGGTACGGGACCCATTCTTTAGCGACCGGACCTCCAAGCAGGGACTCAGGCATGAGATCAGGGCTTTGATGATCTCTCTCAACATTTTGACACAGCCAGGGGTGCTGGAATGAGCCCTTCTAGTGCAGAGTTTTATGGCTGAGCAGACACTAGCAGCGAGACCGACGACAGGGTGACACGTAGTGGAGTCTTCTGAAGCCGGTTGTAGACAGATGTCGCAGAGGTCCATGCTGACTAGTCCATCTGGTGGGTGACCCCAGGATACAAGTTTGGTTGTGCGGGGCACATGAGACAGAGCTAGTCATACGAGGAGTAGGCAGTGTTATGCGTGTGGTGGGTAGGTTCACATGGCACGTGACTGTCCGACCTGTCGTACATATGATCAGCAGACAGTTGAGAAACCACCCAGGAAGAGGGAGAGTTTTGACCCTGGTGGTCCACCAGGAGTAGGAAGATGTGGCAGAGGAGATGGTTGAGCAACAGGTAGACAGGAGCGGCACTATATCCAGGCATATAGGCCTTTGTTCATTATGCTTCTAGCTTCGTTGATGTCTTTGTTTTTGGTTTCTTTGTGTCTATATACTTTGATCTGTAATAATAAAAGACACTTGTCCTTGTGATGTTTTCTTTCCTGCCTTTTTGTGTGGTTGATACTGAGAGGTTCTGGTTAAAAGCATTGACTTGAGCCTCACGTTCAATATTCCTACTGGAGGATACCCAATGACCACACACCGATGCTGACATTGTGACTCAACCCCTGAAGGCAAGAGTAACAGTTGGATCTCTTGGTAGCAGCGTCGAGGCCTTACGACATAGTACATGGCCTGAATTAGTACCGTTCATGTTAGGATTGACTGTATTAGAAAAAGTACATGGTTCATTCAGGGGATGATACCAAATTTCTCTTTTCGACAAAAGGATAAATCTTAGCAGCTCTTGTAGGACGTATGAAAAGAAGGGTGCAGTCATGTTCTTTACAATTGTCTATTCTCACCCATAGTTCATTGAGTGAATGGTTTACAGTTTACTCTGATCACAAGAGTCTTAGGTATATCTTCTCTTAGAAGGACCTGGACCTGCGACAGCGACGTTGGCTTGAATTCCTCCAGGTTTATGACTTTGAGATAGTCTATACTCCTGGAAAGGGGAACATTGTAGCAGATGCTCTCAGTTGGAGATCAGGCATTCAACTGCTATCAGAGGCGATGGATTAGTTGTCTGTGTTGCAGCTATCCTTTATGGATAGAGATGGAGCAGCCTTTCTGTAGTCTCTCATAGTCAATCATCCACTTATTCAGTGAGTCTGAGAGGCACAGCGTGGGGACATTGACTGTGAGGCACGACATTCTTAGATATCCATAGGGCAGTCACCTGATAGATTTTCTAAAGTTGGGGAGCACATCATTCTATTCAGAGGATGTACCATGGTACCAGTTGCACTACATGAGAAATTGTTGAGGGAGTTCCACACATCTCCTTTAGTGGTACATCCAGGAGTGGTGAATATGTATCAGGATCTCCGATGACAGCAGTGGTGGATAGGTATGAAGAAGTCAGTAGTATATTTTGTCTCACGATGCCTCACTTGTTAGCAAGTGAAGGCAGAGCACCAGGTTCTAGCAAGATTGGTTTAGCCCTTAGAGGTCCTAGAGTGGAAGTGGGGCAAGATATCTACGGATTTTGTGATAGTACATCCACCTACATCCAGAGGATACGACTCTATCCGGGTGATTGTCAAACGAATCACCAAGTCGTCCCACTTCCTAACGATCAGAGAGCAGGATTCAATAGAGATATTATGACTCCTCTATGTACAGGAGATCGTATGGATTCATGGTGTTCCATCGACGATCATCTCCAATCTAGATGCCCGATTCACTTCACGGCAATAGAAGGGGTTGCTGGAGGCTTTCGGGACGCATATTCACTTGAGCACCGCCTTCCATCCTCAGACCAATGGTTAGACTGAAAGGACCATTCATACTCTCGAGGACATGCTCCATGCATGAATCCACAACATCAGTCGTAGCTGGGAGGATCAATTACCCTTGGTGGAGCTTGCGTATAATAGTAGCTACCACTCCACCATCGGGATGGCACCTTTCAAGGAACTTTACGCCCGACCTTGTAGATCACTTCTGTGCTGGACTGACCCAGGGGAGTTATCACTAATGGGACCGAAGATGGTGCATGCTACGATAGAGAAGGTCCAGATCATCTAGGAGCAGATGAAGACTACACAGAGCAGGAAGAATTCCTATGCTGATAGGAGACGGAGACCACTGGAGTTCGAGGATGGAGACCACGTCTTTCTATAGGTCTCACCTCGATGAGTTCTACGAAGATTTGGCTGAGGCAGAAAGTTGTCTCCATAGTTCATAGGACCTTTTTAGGTCCTTAGTAGGGTAGGAAAGGTGTCTTAATGCTTGTATCTTCTACCTCAGTAGCACCGGGTGCACGGCTTCTTCCACATATCTCATATGAGTAGATACGTGCACAAACCATCCCACATCATCGACCACGGGGAGCTGGATATCGATGAAGTGGCGACATTCACGAAGGTTCCAGTAGAGATTGAGGATCAACAGGAGCGGGTCCTGCATGGATGGTTGATTCCCCTAGTACGCATACGCTGGAAACACAGGAACCTCCAAGAGATCACATGAGAGTGGGAGACTCATATGCGTGCTCAGTACCCCCATTTGTTCCCTTAGTGTGTGTTGTAGATTACAGGCACGTAAATACCTGATGTGGGGAGAATGTTAAGACTCAGAAATTCCGTGAATTTTTTTTTAAATTACATGGGAATTTTACAAGTCCACAGTTTCTAACGGCATCAGATTCCGAGGTTCGGTGTGCCCAAAATCAATTTATGATGTTTTTTTGGGTACGTTCTGTAAGCGTACATGCGGGATTTTATATCTTTTGAACCGGTGCATGGAATTGAAATCTGAGGGCACCGTTGAACTCATAGCGCCGGTATTCGCTTAAGGAGACCTTCACCGTAGTTTCGTTTTATCAAGATTGGAAGTTAATATTTGGTATTTCTAAATAAATTAAATAAAAATATATCTGACATATTTTTATTTGATTTGTGGTTTAATCATCCAAGGGGATGTTGGAGGTGGGCCCCACCTGCAAATAACCTCCCATGGGAGGATATTATGTGGTGGGGCCCACATGAGCTCAAACCCCCTTAAAACCCTTTAATCCCTTGAGTTTCCCATTAATGGGGGAAACACTTGGTCTACCCCCAAAATTGTGCCAAACCTCTCTTCAATTAATTGATACTCTTCACCTCCCATATTTTGAATTTGAGTTTTGAATCCATTCTTCTGCATTAAATAAAATGTGTTGTCACATTTAATTAATGACAACTCTTGTGTTGTTGTTCCATAAAAATAATAGATAACTTCCTCTATTATTTTGGCTTAGCTTTCCTTGGTGGAAACATGGGGAGGATCCTTGAAAAATTATTCTCTCCAATGAAGAACCATCGCCTATGAATAACGCCACTTCCTTCCAACGAAGAACATGAAGAATGCCGACGACATCCTCCGTTTTTCGACTTCATCCTTGGACATCGTCTCCCTATCTAACCGGGGTAAGAAAGGGATGATGCCAGCCACAAATAACATCACCAATGAAGATGTTGTCTCCTCCCGTCGTCAATGGAACGACGCTGCCTTCCCACAACTCCATCGAGAGAACACCGATTACAAGGTAGGGTGATTTGATTATTTTTAATGTAAGAATTATAACCTCATTCCTCGTCGTTTATTTTGGCTCGATGATAGACACTTGTTATCACCTAGTGCGGAGGGCGCGGGCCGAACAAACACGGACTGAAATCCCTTCGATTGGTTTTAGATTGGTTGATGATGGAGGCAGATCCGGAAGGGCGCGGTGCCAACGCACCGCCCCGAAGAAGAATCGCGGCCATGCGGGCCACGGTGGACATAAGAGGCATGGCGTCTTCGCGCAGCACTGAAGGAAGGGGGACGCGGTGAATAAAAATTTCGCGGCGCCGTCACGCCGCTCCAAGGAAGCCCCACGGCCAGGCTTCCCCATGGCCAGGCTGCCTCGGTCGAGCAGCCATACGGCCAGGCAGCCCCATGTCCTGGGCCCCATGGCTGGGCAGCCCCTCAGCCGAACCGCCCAACGGTTGGGCCTCCTCGGCCAGGCAGCCCCACAGTTGGGCCACCGTGGCCAGGCAGCCCCATGGCCGGACTACCTCGGTCGGGCCACCCCATCACTGATCCGCCATGGCCGGGCCACCCCACGGCCGGGCCGCCACGGCCGGGCCCCCCCACGGCGGGGCCGCCATGGTCGGGCCACCCTCCGGCTGGGTCGTGCCTTCGAGTCGGGTCGGGCCGCGCCTTTGGGTCGGGCCGCACCTTCGAGTCGGGTCAACCACTTGGGTAGGGCCACACCCGCGGACCGAGTCGTACCCTCATACTGGGTCAGACCCTGGTTCAGACCGGGTTGTACTAGGTCGCTTCGACTGGGTCGGACCGGACCTGGACCCGTTATAGCCAGTTATCACCTTTTCGCCCCTATTCTGGGCTTCGCGTGTCTGATTGATGAACCGCCTGCGGCGATGGAATTCAGGGAGAGAGGCGATTCTTTTGGAATACTCCACTTGAGGTTTGGATATAGTTGGGGTATGGACAGGTTGGATTGAATCTAAAAACCAATCGGTCCCCTGGAACGGTAATGCCAATAACTCACAAACCGAGCGTCCGATTAACGCACCATCTGTCGCGTTGGGTTCCTTATGATGAGATAGAACTATGGGATATATCAAATCAAGACTTCATGGTAGTTTATGTATCAACACTTGGATCAAGGAGCGAACCCTCACGGAATCGAGCATACTGTGTGTGGGAACCCTAGGGCTGGTTGCGACTGAGATGACAATGATGACTTCTAACCAGGATCCTCCATGGGTTTGACAGTGGTGACTACTGTACCAGAATCTTTCGTGGGTTCGACAGTGATGAGATCTGTATTGGGATCTTCCGTGGGTTCGACAATGGTGACTACTGTACCAGGGTCCTACGTGGGTTCGACAGTGATGAAGTCTGTACCGGGATGCTCTGTGGGTTCGACAGCGGTGAGTACTGTACTGGAATCCTTCATGGGTTCGACAGTGATGACTTCTGTACAAGGATCCTCCGTGAGTTCAACAGTAGTGACTTCTGTACCAGGATCCTATGTGGGTTCGACAGTGATGAATTTTGTACCAGGATCTTACGTGGGTTCGACAGCGCTGATACTGTTCCAGGATCCTACCTGGGTTCGACAGATAAGATGATTCAGTGGATACAACTAATCATCTCTACCCCTATACATCAGTAGAATAACTGTGTGAGCTGATTCTTGACTTTTAGTAGATATCAATGAGTTTATTGACTTTAATTCCTTTATGGAATGGGTTGTGCTTGGGCTCGAGAGTTGGAGTCGGGCTATGATTGATATCTTAGGTTTATGTATGATCATATACCTAAGTAGGGTTGGTTGATACTTCATCATTGTATCTTTCCTATATGGTTTATCCTTTGTGGATTCTGGGAGAACTTCGGGGATCTCGGGGTCTCCAACTGAGTATTGTTATACTTACCCCTGCACGGGCTTCGCCCACACCTCGTTGTGTTCTGTGCAGATGACGGACAAAAGTGATCGAGGCTAAGGGTCACGGACGGAAGGCTGCTCGGAGATGGACTAGACAGACATACTGTATGGATGAGTTATTCGAGTTCTATACCTACCCTTTAGGTAGGATTCCCTGGTGGACGAACCAGGAGCTGTTTTTCCCTTTTTACTTCTACTTGTACTTGTTGTACAGTTGGGTTTGTATATTGGCCCACTTACTTTTAGCACACCTTTCTTTTTCTACAAAAATACTTGTTGCCTCTACTTCTTATGTTCAAACTATGTGTGTTATAGGATTAAAGGCAATGTCTTCCCTTTTATTAGGATTATGCCTTTGGTGATAGTTGCCAGCCACTGGCCTATGGAAGGTGGGCTTGGGGTTGTCACGGCACAGGCCCCGAGGACAGGTCATGACATTACTTTTATATTATTCATTAAAATAAATCTTAGTAATTGTAAAATTATTCACTTAATATTATTAAGGTAAATATTAAGTTTACTAAAAAGTTATTAACATAAATCAATTAATTATTATAATTATTAATTTATTTAGTGTATAATTTTTAATAATATTATAAAAATTTAAACATTATAAGTAATTAAAAATTGTATAAATAAAATTTAATTAATTATTTTATTTTTTTAATCTTCTTATTAAATTTATAATTATTTCAATACTTTAAAAGTCAAATTATTTTATTTATTAAAATATTTAAATTAATTTATTAGTTTATTTTTGTTAAAATTAATATTTTACTTTTAAAAATATATGAGTTATATTTTAAAGTTTAATTAATTTTTATTATTAATTATTTTTCAACTATTAATAATATATTAATTTATTATTATTATTTTTTATATTTTTTAGGTTAGATTATTTCTTCTCCCCCCAAATTCAGCATAATAGGGTGGTCTTCAAGATTCTTCTCTAGGGAAGCGATCGTAAGTAGTCTACATAGATCCAGTGGTGGTCTTCCATGGAATATCATCCTGGTCGGACGGTGGTGCTTCAGTCCAGTTCATGGGAGCAAGGCGGCACACTGGCTCAGATCTGCTCGCAGTAATTGGTCTTCTTCTGTGGGTGGCAGCTTCAGCTCAATCGACTACATCTAAAATCATAGTAGTAAATCAAATCTCTAAGCATTGATCATCTCGGACTCATGTGTAGTTCTTGTCTTCCAGAAGTACAAAACCCTCGTCTATGGGTTTATAGAGGATTAGATTTCATATTTAGTAAGTGAATAGTGTCTTAGGATCTCATCTATAGGGTGGAATGGTCGTAATTCTATTGATCTCGTGATGATATGTTGAAATATAGAGGATAATTGGTGAGATTCTGAATGGTGGTAGGAGGTTATTCGAATCTGTGATTTTTTTCTATGAATGATGGTGTTGAGGGAGAGGAGATATGGTGGCAGAAGAGTTTTGGGGAGAGTAGAAATGGTGGCTGAAGTGATTTGCCACAGTGGAATGAAGAAGATGCAGTGCGACCGTGTAAAGGGTGGAATAGTGAAGTAGAAGTGGTGCCACAACAAGGATGTTGAAACGCTGCAATAGGAGAGAAGTAGTGCGGAGGAAGCAGTGGCACCATGAAGGGGAGGAGTGGAACAGTGCAAGAGGGAAATGTTATCAAAGCAGATGCAGTGCGTGAAGTTGTGGTGCCACACTAGAATGAATAAAATAGTGTCAAGGGGTATGTTGTTGTGTCATGGATTATGGTGGCAAGATGAATTTGTTGGAGACATTTGTCCTGGCACCATGAAAAAGTTGAGTTTGTCTGTGGTGGGAGAGAAACAGTGGAGTAAACTTATTTTGCCACCATTTTAGGAGAAACCGTGAGAAGGTGGAGTGACGGTGGAAAATGTACTATGGCAGTGGTAAAGGGGAATAAGGTCACATGGGTTTCGGTGTCACTGTGAAGGAGAAACTGTGACACCACAAAGGAAATGGTGAAACTGAGACTTAACCTAAAAAATAAAATTAATTAAATTCATATTAAAATCTTAAAGTAAAATACATACTGAAAAATGAATTAAAAACTAAAATAAATTAAAACGATTATAAACAACATAAAAACTTTAATAAAAATAATGCAACAAATAAGACATTAATTAAATTATCAAAATCCTTATTATAAAACATTTAAATTATAACTAAATAAAAACTTCAATTAGGAGACCGTTACATTTTTCTAAAATTTACAATAAAATTTATTTTCATATTAAACAAACATAAAACAAAGTTAATTTTTTTAAAATAAATACTTAGCAAATTAAATTAATTAAGGTAAACAATTTTTTATTTTGTTACTAAATACTTAAGATAAATAATGAAATATAATTAAAGAAATTTAATAATATTAGTAAGTTTATAAAATTAAATTTATAATTAATGAATTGTTAAATGACGAATAATATTTAGATTATGTTACTTTGAATTAATTAGTACTTAATACATTAAATGTTTAATTTTTAACTACATTATTTAAGTGAAAAAGCATAATTAATTAATTAATAAATAAATGTTAAATTATTAAATAGGTGGAAAAAATCACCAAACAAAATAAAAAATTATTATACTATAAAATTATATTAAGACTTAAATTAACTATTTTAAAGCTTAAAATACATGATTAATTAAAAAAATTATTAAATAATAAATTTAATAATAAAAATAAAAAAGAGCACTTATATAGCAAAAAGTGTAATAATAATTAGTTAAATAATTAAAAATTAATTAATTGGATGTGGAAAAATGTATGTTTTTAAGGCCACATTATAATTCATTGGTATCCTATAATACTATGGTTCACTTCCCAGTGCACCACATAATACTACCCATAGGGGTCCCCTATAAAACCCAAGATTGTCCTCACTAGCTAACATTTTTTCTTTAAATGTGTTTTTTCCTTAGTCTCTCACACCATTGGAAAATTACCAAGAGTCTACCAAACCTAACACTACTCTAAGACATTCATTCTTAACACTGGAGTTCTAATCAAGTGGTTTCTTGAAAGGAAAGGTGAACCTTATTGACATGGGTAGTAACATCAGTATTTTAAGTCATACTTTTCTATGGGTGTTATACTCTCCACTCCAATATTTCACAGCATCCTCATTGGGTAACCCACACCCAAAACCCAGGTAGTTTCACTACACTTATGGTTAGGTATTTTATTTGATACCATTTATCATGAAATGAACTCCTCAAAGTATGAACCAGGTCATCAGACCAAATGGATCTCATGTAATACCATGGTTTCATTCCTAGAACTCTACATACTGTTATTGATTGGGTACACCTATCATACTAATGACTATACCCATATTCCAACACATGTTCTTTTAGTTTACTTTATCTACACTCACACACACCCTATAAAACTTCCTGAGAGATCACTCATCATATCACTACTTTAAGAAAAACACTCTTAACTGTAGATTTATAATCAGGTATTCTCTTTAAAATATAGTTAATCCTTTTGAACATGGGTATTAAAATTGATTCTCTTAAGTCACGCATTTCTCGGTTTTTATAAAATCCATTGAAAGTTTATTTATATGAAAATATAACCTTATTTCTATTATTTGGTAAATAATATTTATCTTCCATATCTATGTTATTTATTCTATTATAAGAAATTATTTTTTTATACATCAATGGTTTATTGAGGAAAAATTATATTAAATTTTTGTTTTTATTCAAGTTTTTAAGTGAATCTTTTCATTGTTTTCTACACGGGTCATTTTTTACTCTATTTACAAAAGTTTGAAAAAAATAATGTTTACCGTGTGAATATAATTTCCCAAAATCCTAGTAATTATTAATTATAAATATTTATTTTCATGTTTTCATTTTTTTCAAAGAAATCATATTCCAATTATTTTGAGAATTTTTTCTTTAAGATTTACCAAAAATAATGGGGTATTATTTTCTCAAAATCATTGAAAAAGTGGATTCATTTCATTTATTTATATTTTATCTTCCACTCTACATTTTTTTAATTAGTCATGATTTATATTTAAGATTAGATTTATTGTATATAATTTTATAAATAATTTTTTAATTTCTCTTTAACAACTTTTGAAAATAGTTTATAGGTTTCTTATAACTTCATTTTTACAAAAAAATTAAAAAGACTTATGAAAATTATTTTTAAAGTTTTGCCTCCATTTTCCAATATAATTCAAAAAAATTATTTTACATAAAACACTTTATTTATGATAAATTGATGGTATTTTTTCATCCATTACTATTTTATGGTTTATAACTCATTTTTGTTAGTTGGAATATTCCTAATTCCTTGAATTAGTCTCTTTCCTTCATTATTTTGACATTATATCCATACTATTTTTTATCACGGATATATTTATCACTTAAATGTTGTATTAAACATATAAAATTTCTACATTAGGTATTAATTAATGTAAATAAAAAATAATTATATTAACTATAGAATATCGAAATTTTGTATTCTTGATTTAATATGTATATATATATATATATATTATTAATCGATAATGATTTTATATTGTATTGATCATTCAATATATGTGGAATTCATTAGAAACATGTTCATGATGGGTGAGTCTTGATATTATAGATCCACTCTATTTATCAGTAAGACTCATGAGATAATCATTTTGGAATGAATTTAGTATAATTTGGGTATTTTTTGTATTACCTACCCAATTTTGAAAGATTCAAGGCCAACTCCTAGATGGTATAATTTAAATGTGTGGAATTATATATTCTATCATTGAGATATTGGTTATTATTATCTTGGTAACTACTCAATTGATATATTTCATGGATAAATTTCATGCTCATGTTATCGATTAAATTTCATATTTATTAATTATTCACTTTTCTATATTGTTTATTCCTTATTTATTCATGATAACTTCTGTTTTAAAATTTTCCTTACTAAACGTTTGAGATCTCTCTTTAAATGTTTCTATTTCTTAATGTTATAAAGAATATTAATTCATATGATATTTCTAAAAGGGTATCACATGTGTAAAATTTTATAGGATATGTTGAATACTTATTATGTAATAAGAAAATATGGGTACGACGGAAAAAATGTCCATTAAATATAAAACACATTAGTTTTATTTTGTAGATGTTATTCCTAATTATTTAAAAAACTAAACCTAAATAGATCTTGGGTATGTTGGTGACTTAATAATTTCTTTTGTTGTTGTAATTATGGAAGCTCAAAATTGGTTTATTTTATTTAGTATCAAATCCAATTTATAAAGAATGTGTTTTTGGGAACAAAATCAAATTTTACAGGTCAAGGGTACTACATTTACTTCCCCTCTGCATCCCTAATATTATGTTTCAAAATAATTGTTTGGAATTATCTAAGAGAATTTCTAGATACCATTAGTGTGAATTTCATATTAAATCATCTAATATAAATGTACTCTGCATAGGATAATGAAGAGCAAATCAATGTTTCATTATTTGATTTTTTTTAGTAAAATAAATAAAGTATATCATAATATTACCAAATTATCTTCAAAAAAATTAACTTAAAGTAGTAAAAAAAAATTTATATATATCAATATTATTATAAATATTAATTTGAGTACTAACCCCAAGGTAACTCATGAAAATGTACGTATTGGGGTTAATAGGATGACCACTTTCATTCAATACAACCTTGAATTTTTAACCATTACTTCTCACCTTAAAAAATTTTCCAACACTTTCATCCCATGTCACTCCTATATTTTTTCAACCATATCTATTTTTATTTCTTTCTCACCTTCAGGTTGTTTTTTACTTATATAATGTTCTTCACCTTCAAACATTTTCTCAATTTCAATGTCACTACTATGTTGTTCCTCGAGATTAGTAGCATCTCGGTTTCATAATACATTATCTCCTTAACTATTTAAAAATTTAATTTAGGTTATATAAAAAAATGTAGTGACCATATAATATTATATTCTTATTAAAATTGAATTTAGGTTTACAGATAACTCGTTAAAATTATGGTATATGAACCATCCTATAAAATTTTTATTATATTTATTTGATATCCAACGTTTATCCCTTGATGAATTAAAATACCTAATAATTATGTTTTGAGTTTCAACATAGGGAAAAAACTATATATTGTTATGTAAAATGAAAAGGTGTTCCTTCTCCCACTCAGTAATAGTAATTGCAACAATATCCCTTCTAGAAATTCCTACACCCACAGGGAACCCATTGTGATGAGATTTGGGAGACAAGTGTTTTCAACATAAAAATATTTAGTTAGTAAATAATTTCATATCTTCCTCACTAATATATATCCTTACAATGAAACCTTCTTTTTTAATTCAATTTTAGATACACTCTTTTAATATCTTCACATATCGTTCAATAGGATGCATCAATCTATAATATACATAATGACATTTTCAAATCTATCGAACCAAGTAAAAAATTAAGTGAACTATTATATAAAATACTAAAAGTAGGAAGAACATCTCTGATTCACATAATATGATAAAAAACCTTTTTAATATGTGGAAACTTCACTGGATCTATAACTTTACCTCAAATAACATTGAAAAGGAGGAAAACATTAGATAATTAGTGTTGGTTAATTTTAGGTAGAATTAAATGTAAATCCCCAAGATTTTAAACTTTTACAAAAACATGTCAAATGTAACACCCCAAACTTCCATGCTACGTTTCCCTTTGAATAATGCAATTGCATGCATTGTACGTAACATCAAGATTCTAACAAACCACGACCAATCAAACTAGCCTTTTTGAATATTAATACCCACTTTTTGAAATTTTATAAATTTTATTTTTCAAAATGAACTTAATTTTTGAATTCAGACTATCGAAATTATCTTAGGGTGAATTTTTGGTATCTTTCTGAAAACTTTCAATTTTTGATGAATAGTGAAAAACACTGCGTTATTGGTTAAAACCAAATTTTTTTTGAATAATTATTTATTTTTTTTTAAATTTATTTTATGTCAAAATAGATACATAATATATATATATAAGTTCAATTTAATTCATTGGATTCATTTTATAATAAGTTTATATATATATAAATTTTATTGATCTTTTTACCGTCTTTTACCCACCTCCTAGGAGAATTTTCAAATTTGATTAAAAGATAATTTTACCGCTTCTGTGAGTTGAATTTCAAAAATAATATAGGCATGGTTAATATCAGTAAGTAAAATTTGGTTGAATAAGATGAAAATATTTTTTGTGAATAGAAACTTTTGACTTTTATTTACCACGGTTAAAAGTTAATAGGTAATTAAGGGTAAAAATGATATCATAATTATCCTAAAACATATTCTAATTATATTGGATAAGTATAATTCTACCAAAAACAACCTTATAAATAAAATATGATCCTCTTTGATCTACTTGGATTAGATTAGGACATTTATTATTATTTTATTTAAATAAGAGTTAAAAGAGTTAAATTCAAAGTTTAATACCTAAACCTTTTTTAATATAAGGTTACACAGAATATAAATTCAACTATAAATATCCATTACAAATATAAGAAAATTTCCTTCATAATGGAATTTTAATTATAATTTTTAGACATTAAATAATATAATTTATTTATGACACAATGATGATACAGTAATTACCTTATTAATGAAATATTAAAATAATTGATCTTATAAATATTCAAATAAATGCAAATTGAGACTTCTGATGAATTCCAATAATTTTCTAGGTTATTATAACATTTTATAATTGGTTAAGTAAATTTTATTCGAAGTAATAAAGTTTTTATGGCTTTTAAAAAAAATCAAATTCTAAATAGTGTCAAAATTGACATAATTGAGTTTTTAAAACAAATAATATATTATTAATTGATATAATATTCCTAAAAATATAAGGTTTGGAAAAAGGACTTAGATAAGGTTATATATATTAATAATAAACCACATGTGGTTCTCTTGTCTTGTTATAGTAAGTTTATTAACCACATAATATAAAAATAAAAAGAGACATAGTAAATGTCAAACTATTTAACTAAGAGTTAAATCTAAAAGATAAGGTTAATATGATAACCTAAACCTGTCTAAAACCTATTGGTTGAGAGGTTTTCGACCCATACCCACCTTATCCTAAAAATATTTCACTTTGAATCCATTATAAACCAAAAATTATTTTATTATTAAATAATATTTCAATATTTTCCAAAAGTGACCATCACCTCTCTTGTAAAAGGCCACTTCCCCTTATCTTAATTTCAAACCACCAAACCCTTTTGGAATGGACAACACTTTCCCAAATATCCTCTAAACTATCCTACCTTCAACCTAGAGGCCTTACTTTGATCAGAAATCCAACCTAAAGAGCCTTTATTTGACCTTATATGTTTTGAAAGGAATGTTTTCGTCCTTTTCCAAACAAGGTGTTTTATGACCCTTTCAGCAAAATTAAGGTAAGAATGTTCTTTTAACATATACAGAGAGTGCGGCTGTTTTCTCCCGTTATAACATCATTGAAGATTCCCTTTCAATATTATAATAATATTTTCCAAATAAATTTTTTCTCCTATAATTATATGACTTTTAAATGATTTTAAAATAGAAAGAGATATTTCTCTAAAATAAGTTTTGATTTCATCTATGTCAACATCCTTTTGATGTATTTTAAGCTTGTTTGAAGTTGACTTATTATGATAAAAATCTTCCATATTGTATTGAAGGTTTTGGGATATGTTTGACTGTGGATGTGTTATTCTTATACCATTCATGATTTATGGATAAAGTATTGGTATTTCTTATGCAAGTTTTAATACGAATGGTTATGTTATGTTTAAAGCTTTTTATATGAGGAATGAATTGGACTGAGTAACTGACGGCTGGAGCCCGATATAGCTCCCTGATGCATCAGTATGTCTCATGAGACAAACTAGTGTCTTAGCACAAGGACTTGACAAAATCTTATTTTTATTCTTGGAACAAGGCCTTGACTATGTGGTTATGAAGTCTGGAATTATGCATTCCATCATTATTAAAGTGGATATTGATATTGAATATGATTATTTGATTAGTAGAATATCCATGTGAATAATTAAATGGAATTATTTGATTTTAACTTTTCCATATTATTCTTAATTTTATGTTTAAAAGGATTTTGTTTTAGTCTAATATATTTCCTTAAATGTTTATGCTTATTTATGAAAGTTTCTGCTATACTGTTATCCTTACAAAGCATCTAATCTCACCCATTTATATGTTTTATTTTTCCTAGGATGTGAAGAATTATTTCATAGTTCACCTGTAGGGATAGGCTAAGGATGTAAGTTTGTTCAAAATGGGACAAAAAAAATTTGATGTTTTTATTTCATGATGCAATGTAAAACTTATTAATGTATCTAGTACTTCCAAGGCTACTAAACTGATTGGTCTTTTGGGACAATATTCCTCATATCATGACAATGTTATGTAATAATGCACCAAATCTGTGTAATTGGGGTCAGGGAGTTATATCAAACATGTGATCTTTAGTCCTTTGAAATCAAATATATCATTTATGCGATATTATTGTAATTTGATGAATACCACTATGGAAACTTTACACCATTAAGGATGTCACAAAACTGAAACCTCTTTTGAATGGAATGATTTTAGCCAACTGGAGGAAGAAAATTATATCTTTCTCCCTTTATGATAACCAACTCTTCCCTTATACTTATATCAATCATATCCAACATAATATTAATTCCAACTTTTTTATGGGTGTATTTAGTAATGTTCGAATGACACTATCGTGTAATTTTTTTTCTATATGAAAGATATTAATAATATGTGATATATATAAAAAAAGTCCAATATAGTAATTCAAAAAAAAATAAAAACATTTTAAACCCATTTTTTTAATGTTTTTCAAAAAGGGTTTACAAAAAATTGGGAAAATATCCTTTACTTTCTTAAAATTTTAATAACTTATCAATGAATAATGTGTTGTTCCTGCATCAAAATTCTCCCAAAATAATGTTTTTCCAAGATTGGTATTTATATAATTGGGGTAAAAATTTATGATTCCATGGAAACTCAGAGGAATTTTTAAACTCAACTGATTTTGTACTTATTTATTAAATTGGACACCCTTACATTCCTTTAATGTTATGTCCTAAACAAATTTCATAGGAAGGAAATAAATTTATCATTCTAAAAAACTTATCTCAATTTGAACTCTTCATTTCTATGATCATCATTAATTATAACACATTAATCCCATATCAATTTTAGATATTTTATCAATAGAGGCATATAAAAATCAATATCATGAATAGGTTATTTTGGTTTTGATATAAGTAGATTCAACATGATATAATTATGCTCTATACATAACCGTGAAAGAAAGTTCTAATTTATAAACATTACTGGAAATGTACTATGAGTTCAAAAAATTTCACAAAAAAGTTTCATTACATATATAGATAGCACAAGACAAGGTTTTCTTAACTCCTTTAAAAAAATTTGATACACATGATCAATTTTCTTCAACTAAGGATAGTTTGATGGCTGAAAATGCTTTTAATCTTAAATTCTTTTTATCTGACTGGATCACATGAAGGGTGACAAACACTGAGAGGGTGAATTAGTATTTAAATTTTTTCACAAACCCCTTAAAATCTTATTCTTATTCAACACTTATTCTCTCAAGATACATACCTATAAAGATAAGTAAAGTAACATTGAAAATTTATTAATGTATCTCATCTCCTTTAATGACGACTATATCCCTTGTGTGCCATGGTTTTTATCTCATACACATTGATGTCCTTTAATTGTCAATAAGAACCCAAGAAAGGTAATTCCCTTTGAATCTTTGTAGTGTATAGTTCAAAACATTACATCATAGAACAATAATTCTTAATATGAACCAAATTCAAAAGCCTCTATAAGAGATCAAAATGTTTCTTCTTTTATTCTTCCTCAATACAGTCCTTATCATTGTATTCTTCTATAAATTAAAATGTGCGGCTATAGACACACAATACTTTTTGTGCTTGTGGTTATGTGAATCTATCTTGTTCCACTTGTAGCCTAATCAGTACACGGATTTTTCTTCACCCTGAGCACAAACTACAAGCACTATACATCCACTATAATATGATTCCTCCATGCACTCCCTATCGTGTTATTCCTCCTCCCCTATACTGCAATGGATGCCCAGGCATGGGTTTACTTCCATATGGTAGAGCCTATATCCAATATGTAGTTTAGATAGCCATTTTTGGGCAGTTGTGGTTGGAAGTATTTTTTAATAAAGTCTCACAAAAAAATACTTAAAACAATTCTTCAAATATTATTTAATACCCATATATTTATGAACATCCTCAATTAATCGTCAACAAATCTTCATAAAAAAATATTTTTTCATAGAACTCAAATAAATAATTCCATAAGAAATCTGAATTTATTCATGAAAATGAATATTTTCATCATCTTAAACCTTCTTATATTGTTATAATAAATGTGCATCTTATCACATGTTCCCAAATCAAAGAAAACCAATTCAATAATTGCCTCAATTTTTCGGTATTGAAAAAAAAAAGATCATCCTCACATAGATTCAACAATATCACCCTATGGATTTGTCTCCAATATATCATTTATCAAATCCTCCATTTTGGAATGAAAACAAAAGGTGACGAAGAGACAAAACAACAATTGAATAAAAATGAATCATGAATTGAACAACTCTAAATCTATATGAGCTAGCTTGGTGTTGAAAATAAGAGTGAAAAAAATGAAATCAGAGCTATCCTTAAAAAACTCAATATCAGTTTTATAGTTCTTTATAATCAACCAGAAGATTAATGTGTAATATATATGTATATTTATTTCATGGATCACTTAATAAAAAAATTAGAATAGTTCACAAGTCAAGGGGAACATATTTCTCCCCCTTTACATGACATCTCCCAAAGAATTTAAATATGAAAGAATAGTAGAGGAAACACAACAAGTATCACACATTAGGGATGGGAAGTGGATTTCACTTCAATTTATAGCCTTAATTTCTCAAATAAATCTATTGTAAAGGGTTTTGTGAGAATTTTAGTAATTTGTTACATAGAATGAAAAAACTCAAATTTTAAGATACTTTTATCCACCTTATAATTTAAGAAATGATACTTAATATCAATTTGTTTTGATCTTGAATGTTAAAATATATTATTTGATAAATTAAGATCGCACTTATTTTCACATAAAATGATCAGAATATATTTAACTTAAATATTCAAATATTCATGTTGTGTCTTCGTCAAAATCATCTGAGTAGTTACCTAGGATACAACCACATATTCAAATTCAGTTAAAATATATGTGAATTAAGTTTATTTATGATATTTTCATGATACAAAACATCTTCTAATAAATAATTCTCTACAAAATTTGAATTTTCTATCATCAATAGTGTCTTCTAAAGTATCTATAAACCATATTAAATATAGATCGTCCTTATTCTTATACATCAATCCATGATTGTATGTATTCAATATTTATCTTACATTATCGTTCTTGTCAATAGATTTTATTCTTTAGGATTGTATTGATATCTAGAATAGAGAGTGACAAAATATACAATATCAGGCCAATTTTTTATTAAAAACATTAGACATCTAATCAAAACTTCTAAGTTGTTTTTAATTAATATATTTTACTTCACCAAGCTTGCTCAGTTTTATACCTACTTGAATAATATTAGACACACATCTATATTAAAATAAGTAAAAAAATTTCAAAAAATTCATTTCATAATTATCTTATGAGATAGAAAATAGTTAACTTATTGGGTAATTTTTTATCCCAAGAAAAAGGTCATTTTATCGAGATTTAACATTTAAAATATCTCTTTTATAGGCATTGAAAAATCAATATATAAATTTACTTCATTTATAATATAAATAATTTCATCAACATACATAATCAAAAAAGTGATGTGTTTCTGGTATCATTTATATAAAAATTGTTTCAACTTATCCCTTCTTAAATTACATGATTATAAAGTATTTATCATTCCTAAAATACGGAGGCCTTTGAGATTTCTTCAAACCATAAAGATATTTCTTCAACTTAAATAACTCACTACCATATTAATATAGCATAAATCACTTTAGTTTTTCCATGTGTATAACTTAAATGTGATAATAATCTAGAAATACTGAATTAGCATCTATTTAAAACACTTTAAAACTTCAATGAGCTATTATAGTTAAGAAAATACTAATGGATCCAAGTATTTCCCTCAGAGAAAAGGTTTCATCAAATTCAATTTATTTAATTTGTGTGTATACTTTCCAAAAGAGTCTAGAATTATTTCTAGTCACTTATCCCATTCTATCCAACTAATTCTTGAAAACCCACTTTTCTATAATTATATTATTTTCTTTTAGAAAAATAAAAAGTTTCCAAGTTTCATTATTCTCAATATGGTCTTGTTATTTATTCATATCTTAAACCCTGACCTTATGCTCAAAATATTAATCAACCATTTGAGGATCAATATTTGATAACAAAATTTTATGGTTTGTTTCCATAATTCTTATCTTGGTTTGTACTCCTTGATTTTGATCATCATTAATATTATTAATATCAGCATGATTTTTTAAACATGTGTTATCTCTTTTTAATCTATAATTTTCATCATTATCACTTGATTACTGTAAATAAATATTTTCTATTTTAATATGTTTTCTTTATTTAATTTCTTAGACGTTTTGAGAAATAAATAACATTATCCTTATCGTCAAGAATGTAAGAATTATTGATTTATTCTTCATTTTTATAAACTATGAAATCTCATCACTATCCAAAATTGTCTCATATTTCTTATTATAGAATATGTAGGAACTCCCATTTAGTTTATATCAAATGATATTGTATCTTTATATTTTTTATCAAATTTTCCTCAACATTTATCTTTATTATTTATCAAATATAGACTCATAAACACTCTAATGTATTTAACATTTATCTTTTTATTGAACCACATATCATAAAGAGCCATATATATATTTTTCCTTAAGATACACATATTCAAAATTATTCCATCTAGTATAATAGCCTATAGAAAGTAGTATCTTGATGTCTCATCCTTAAATATCATAGTTATTTACAAATACACTAGAAAAATGTTCTTCCTTTAAAACACTCTATTCTACTAAGGTGTGTATGAATTACTAAACTCGTTTCTAATACCATTTTTATCAAGATATTTAGTAGATTTTCTATTGGAATACTCACTGACATTATCTAATCTCAGTCTTTTAAAGAGTACTCATGTGTACTTCTCAGTGGTAAAAAACCTTGAAACTGTATAGGGAATGTGACTTAAGTGACATGAACATGATGCATGAAATCCTTATGAAATTATATATTAAAGTAATAAAATATTTTTCTCTAATTATTAAACTTTTTTTATAGGTCCTCATACGTTTAATTGGATTAGCACAAGAGGTCTTGAAGCATGAATTCCAATCCCTTACTGAGTATTGTTCTCAATTATTCCATATTTAAAACTTTTACATATTGTGGTATTATATTCTTTCATAATAAATTTATTCCATACAACATCTTCTCTAATAATTTTCTTCATTTTATTTTTTCCAAGATGACTAAGTCTTCTATTTGAAAAATTATTTTCTACTTATTGGCTTGAATAAAAATATGTCTTGGATTCTCCAACTTGAAATTAATTACCTAGGGTTCTAAAACACATAGTTATAATTTTATTATATTTCAATATCTTAACTAAAAAACCATTTTTCATAAATATAACATAATTTATATTATCATATAGTTATGATACATTCAACAGATCATGCTTTGATCCATCAAAAAAAAGTCATTAATTGAACTCATTTGATTCTTCCCAATATTTATTATTCTAACTCCATTGATTTTTTTGAGAGATTTCACTCCAAAATTTCATGGCTCCTCCAATATACTTCTTAATATTTTTTAAATTGTTCACATATACCATAATGTGTTATGAAAAAACACTATTTATAATCCAATATCTTTTAAATTTACAATATTTAATTTCGACATCCACAATATTTTCTTGATTCTTGATCTGATTCTGATTTTCATTATTTTCAAGCCTTTGACATAAATTCAATTAATATATAATAAAATAAATATATATATCTAATGTATGTACTTCATTATCACATCTTCTACAAACCTCTTTCAATGTTTCAAAATAGTTTTCCCCATAAACTTTATTCTCAAGTTATTTTTTCTTATACCAAGTTCTTGTCTGATTTTTTTGTCTCCCCCTTGATTCATGATTCTTTATCAACCCTAGTAAAGACCTGTTTTACCAAAATTTGTTATCTTTATTTAAAAATATACTTCAATACCATTAGTAACCTTTAAACCTTCTTTTTTTATATAAATATAGAATTTATTCTTTTTTTATCTCTCAGTTGGATTTTTCTCATAAATTTTTCTTGTGAAGCCCCACTTTAAACTTCGGTGATAGAACTTGGTTGATTTTCTAAATACATATTATTACAACCTTGATGTTTTTATCCCATTCCATTATATTTTTTTATTGGACAAATTTATTAACTTTTTATAGTTTCTTTTGTAACTATGGATTTCTTCTGATTTTGATTTCAAATAATATTTTTATCAAAACTTTTATCCTTATGAATAATATTAATTTATGTAACCTATTGTTTGGAACACTCTGCCACTTATTTTATATCCTCATTTAAGTTTTACAACAAATTTTCATTCAATTTATTAGTTTCATCTATCCTTTTCATTATCTTATTGATTTCTTCATTACAAAGAACAATATTAAAAGTCTTGTCTTTAATAGTTTTTCCTCTCTTTTTAATTTCAAGATTCATCTTCTCAATTTCTTTACCAGAATTATCCTTCTAAACCCAGTGTTCAATTTTCTTATTTGAGATTTCTTTAAGCCGAGTATTATCTTTTATCATCTTTCCTTTCTCTTTAAATAACACTTTTATTTCCATTTTCATAGTGTATTCTTTAGAAGTATCACCACACTCTATAGAATTTTCATTGTTGCACTGTGAATCATTATCTGATGGTTTCTTTTCTTCTTCATGAGTGATAAGTACTCTTTTTGAGGCTTTTGTAAAAGTTTTCCCATCATCATTACTTTCTTAATAATAAAAAAAATCATCTTCAACTGATAGAAAATTATTCTCAATGTTGTGGGTGAGAATTTATTTTTTCCCTTTAACAAATTTTTCTTAACAAAAACTCTCATATTGGTCACCTTTGAAAAAGTTCCATCATATTAATTTTATTCTCAAATATTTGTGGGAAAATTTCTAGAAAAAATTCCAACCGTTACAAAATTAAATAATTTTAGTGTGATTTGACGTTTATACATACCTCTCTTACATGGGAAGCTTCTTTTCATTATAGAAAGTACTTCAGCAAAGTGTTCTAAATATCCATTTTCATCAGGAAAGTTATTCTCCTCATATATCTTCAAATTTTTAAAGTATTTGAAGGAGATATTTTTTTCCTTTTTTCCTTTGGTTTTTATTGCTACTCTTATTATCATCTCATTGTTGATAATTGTGTTATGAAGTTTATTAATATTGAAGTCATCATGATCTTATTCTCAAAGTGTTGAGATATTGGTATCAAATTTATCTAGTATGATTATCTTTAGTTTCTTCAAAAACATTGAGTTATCAAGGTTTTATATGAATATTGTAATTGTGTTAATAATTAGATTAACCCTTTTGAATAAATCATCAATTTATTCATCCTCTTACATTATCACATCTTCAAACTATTATCTATTGATCTAAAGTTTAGCTTATTTAAACTTTTTGTTTCCTTAATAAGAACTATGAAGTTCCTTCCAAATAGAATTGGTATTTCTAAATCCCATAAATTTTGTTTTTTCCTATTCATATAATGAATGAAATAATTAATTTCAACCTTTTTCATAAACTTTAATATTTTTATTGTCATCAAAAGTATAATCTGAGGTCTCACTTGGCACTGTAAATCCATATTGAGTAGAATCAAGAACATCAATCCCAAGAGAGGGGAGGTAAGGTTCCATGCTCTCTTTCTAGGTAAAAAATCATTTTCTATAGAATTTTGGAATACCATTATTGTTAATAAAAATTATATTGATCTATATGATCTACTTGAGAGAAACACCAAAGAGTAACCTCCCTTTGATCCCAAATAAAAGGATCACATGTACGGTGATAAAAACTAAGAGGGGGTTGAATCAATGTTTAATGTTTTTTACAAATCCATTCAATACTTGTGCTTATTCAAAATCTATTCTATCAAGACACTAACCATTTCATATAGATAAATAAACAAAACAAATTTTTTTAATGAGGTTAGTCTCCTTTAAGTATGACTATGTACCATGTATGTCATCATTTTTATCCCATGCATATTGATCTCCTATTATTGTCAACAAAAACTCGATAAAGTTAATAAAATTGTTCCTACTACAATGTCTAGTTCAAATAATTATATCTTAGAGAAAATTATGCTTAATATCCATCAAATTAATAGGCCTTCACAAGATCCTTAAATGTATTTTATTTTTCTTATGTGTTAACATGTTCCTCATTACTGTCTTCTTCTTTACAGGACAATGTTTTTCTATAAACTCACAAAATATTGTATACCTGCAGTTATAAGAATGTTTCTTCTTTCTCATGAATCCAGAGTGGAAAATGGATTCCTATTTACTCATGTTTTGTTCACAGAACCTATGTTTCACAAAGATGAGTGGCTCCAAAAACCCTTTTTTGTATAAGATGATAAAGATAATATTTCTTCGTGCACATGGGTAAAGTAGCGAATGTTTCTTATTCTTCAAGAAAACTAGATGATTTTTATTCTTTATTTCTCAATGAAGATGAGAACAGTGATCAAAACTAGTAAATATCAACCTCAAACCTTGTCCTTCCCATAATATTTATATAAAAGTTTTCACCATGTGTTTCCTGATACAAATTAAATTTCAAGGACTAATTTATTGTCCTGTAAAATATTTTGATTCGGGGATGGATATTAACACTACCAAAATATTTAGTATTTTAAAAAATTCCATGGGATTCCATCACATGATGCTGAATATCATGGAATCTTCATATATCTCTCTTCTTACATTAGGAGTTCAAACTCATATACATCAAAGAATATCACATGCATTATCTCATGCAAGAATATCTCTCAGTATCTTCAATTATTCCTTGGTAGAAACTCCATATTTCCAAAAAATGGTTTCAATATAATTGAATCATGCATATATGTTGATTTATATCATTCATTTTCTGAATTCTTATGATATTGAAATTGGTTTGATCCTTGTATGTTGCAGCATGAAATTTGTGGATGATTAGAAGCACCAACATTGTGATAAGGGTGTCAAAGTTTGAATAAGGAATAGTTGATTGATTGGATAGATATGATAAAACAAATCATATGAATACACTTATATGCATATGTTTTTAATTAGTGAATATTACACCCCGTGGATACCATCCCACATCTATCTTTTGTGCAGTTAAGATCATATATATAATGATCTTTGTGGTATCCAGCTCTCAAGATGGCACCCATAAAACCTTCACACACTCACCCCTCACGGTCCATTCCACACCCTTAAATAGTACTCTGGGTACCCCCCCCCCCCCCCACCTCAAACCTTGTGGTCCCTTTGTGCCCAATATGATACAAAACCTCTATGCACTCCCTATGGGAACTATTCTCCCCCTCTATGCGGAAACGGTTTCTCATGCATGGGATGGCTACACATAGTACATCTTAACTCCCATATGTGGTTGAGATGTCCCTCCTTGGGTATATTTAGTTGAATAAATTTTTAAAAAACATTCCACAAAAAATATTACTATGAATAATTCTAAGTGTGGTATTTAATACCAATCCATTTATCCACTTCCTCAATTCTTCATCAATAAATATTCATGAAAAAATATAATTATTTTTTCATGGACTTCAAATTAATTATTCAAAAAGAAATTTGAATTTCTTCATGAGAATGAATATTTTAATTGTCTTCCACCGTAATATTTTTTTATAAATAATATTTAAATTATAACATGTTGTAAAATCAATGAAGACTAGTTCGATAATTGTTATGCTTTTTCGGTACTAAAAACAAAGACAATATCACCCTCACGTAGATTAAATAGTATCTAGGTGTCATGTCAATTGTATTATAGTCTCCCCACTTATATATAGTCACATAAACCATAGAATTATTACAAAGTACCATATATATTTTGAAGGAATTGATTCATATTTCATTTTTCAAGACTCCCACACTTAGGGAATTTTTAAGAGAATAATTCTCCTTGAAAAAAATATAAAGTCACCTAGATATAAATGTATTCTTGAATAGATAAGACCCATTGAACAAAAAATCATTTATAATTGTATGTTCGATGTTGAAGCTCATTAACTTTTGGTAACATATCATTCAAGAGATCAAATAGTTTGGTAAAGTTGGTTTCACTAAATCTGTTGGAAACATTCAAATTATATAGCTTCAGTGCAGCTGGAAATGTTATATATTTAGTACAACCAGCATATATTGGAATCATTTCACAACTATTTAAATTCTCAAATAGATTTTTACAATCACAAAGATCATATTAAATATTCATTTCCATTTCCTCAATACAATATTTATCATCATTTACAATTATACTCATATCAGATGATCTATAAACCATAGCATTATTTTTTCACTAGCAATATACACTTCTTCCCCTTGTTTAGTTAAAAATCTATATATTTGATCTATTCTATGACATATATAATATTTTTCAACTCATTTGGAAAATATTATCTTTAATAAAAACAATGTAAACATGGAAACTGATTTGAGAAGGGATATTTCAATGCTCCGTTGTGAAACTTGATGAAATTTTTATCCCCATTATTATATTATTTTTATCATACTATTGGAATATAACCATTTAAAATTATAATTCATAATATTTGATTCAAAAATATTCATATTTCATAAAAATAAATAAATATACAAAATAAATTCATATAATTTATTATTGTTACATGTGTAAATAATATAAATTATAACTTTAAAAAAAGTAACTATAAATTATAATACCTACATATATTAAGTATATAAAATAATAGATTTAAAGCCTTCATTTTATATTACATTTATAAATATGTAAATTTTATATCAATTACATATGTTTTGGTTTAAATTGAAATCATTTTAAAACATAATTCATATTTTAAGAAGGATTTTTTATGTTTCTAAAAGAAATTATCCAAAGTAGACTCACATAACATATATTGAATTATTATAGATAAAATGTGTTCTTTAATTTTGAATTTAAATAAATTTAATATGTTATGTGATAAAAAATTTCATATAACTACGGTTCTATGATAAAAAAGTTACATTTCACAATTTAAAACACAAAGTATGCATAAGTAAAAAACTACATGTTAAATATGTTACGCATAAGTTTAAACTCATTTCATAATATAAAAAATTATTTCATAAATAAAATGCTTTGTGCTTCAAAACTATAATTGCAAACACATAACATATAAATCTATAAATATATATATGCACACACACACACGTAAATATACACACACAAACAAATTTACACACACACACAAATACACACACACACACACATAGATATATATATATGGTGTATATATATATATATTAAACATGAAAAACATTGTGTATATGTGTATACATAAATTTACAAATTAATATGGGAATATATTTATACATACACACACAAACACAGAGATATATGCATATATAGAGCAAGGATAGGGCAGTATGGTTTGACAAGGATGAATAGACAGTCGAAGATTGATGTATAAATGAATAAAAATTCAAAAAAAATCTAAAAACACATCACGGAAAAAGGAGATATCATTAAAACATAAGCATTGAATTGCATACCATCGATTTGAAAAGTGGAATTATCCATAAAATGATGCAAGGAGGGTGTGAAAAAGTTTAGATTTCCCAAGGGCTTAATTCGCAAGGTCAATAGGTAGTGCAGTTATGGTTCTCTTAAAAAGATGATAAATGATTTATTAGTACATACCAAATATTGTTGATAAAAGTCTCTATTATCAGTGCTAAAATTATAAGCATTGATAATTTAATATTTTATCATAGCTAATTTTATCATTGATAAATATCGATCTTTATGATCACTACATTTAGTACTGATAGTTCCTAGTTTAATATTACACATCCTCAGAAAATCAGATTTACTCTTATATAGTGTTGGTTTAATATTACACAGATATCTTTATCAGTATTAATTAGCATAGATAAATATCTCTGTGTAAGATTAAACTAAAACTCCATAAAAATAACTCTGAATTTCTAAAGGTACATATGATTAAATTGAGATTTGTGAGTGTGAAATTTTACACTGATACAAGTATATTTATCAATGCAAAAAGTAGCATTAATAAATCACATCAATAAAAAAATATACTAGAATAATTAAAATATGTATATTATTAATAATTATATAAAAGACATTAATAATTATTAATTATATTTCAATATAACTATTTTTATTTTTAGAAAAATATTATTTATATAAATTTGTAAATATGTTTTACTATACATTATTAATTATATAAATTCATGAATAAATATAAAAAATAAAATTATATTTAAATAAAAAATATTTATAATAAATTACTAATTATATAAATTTATATAATATTAACTATATACATATGATATTAATAATTACCAGTTGTATTTAATTATTTTTAATAATATTTAAAACACATTATTAATTTTATAAATGAATAATTATTTAAAATTATAAAAAAATATATATTTATATTTCAAAATATTAATAATTATATTTTATTTGAAAAAAGATTGTTTTCAATATATTACTAATTAATATTAATTTTATGATCAGTTATACTTTTAATAGTATTAAAATTATTATTATTTTAATAAATATTAAATATATATTAAATATGTAAAAATATAATATTTATATAAATGAATGAATATTTTTAAAAATATTTCTTTAATTATATAAATGTATAATTATATTTAAGAATAATTATATTTATACATTGAAAATTAAATCTCAAAGATAAAAAAAATATAAGAATAATTAAAATATGTGTATATTATTGATTATATAAAAACGTTGATGGTTAATAATTTCATTTCACCTGAATTGGGTTGTAAAAATATTGTGGTCGTAAAGCAGTTTTTTAGTAGTGTGAGAACTATATTAGGGTACTATAATAGTTATACTATTCACCCAAATTAGTATTTCAATGTAACATGTGAGCATCAATTATTGTATGTAAGGTCTTCATTCTAAAGAAACTATCGCATAATGTACATATCTTTATTCATGAATTTTATTAAAACCCAAATTTCAAAATTTTATAATTTGAATTTGATGAAATTAGTTTTATTTTTTATATTTTACACGTTAAAATTATCTTTGGGTGAATTTTTGATATTTTTAGAAGTAGTTTATTATTGGGTGAATAGACAAATATATTTATTTTATAAATAATGTCAATTTTATGACATTATTGGGAGATAATAATTACTTGAATGTTTATGAAACCTTTTTTAGAGAAATTTTTTTATTTACTAATTAATATTATTCATTTAAATTATAATTTTGAACTTATAAATTGATTCTTAACATTTTAAAAATCTAAGTAAAGTTTTTGTTCAAATAAAAACTATTTTTGTTTCTCCGCTTTAATCAAGTATTCACAAGGTTCATTTAGATTTTGGTTTGATTTTAAATTCAATTAAGTCTCATTATATTTAATATAATATAATTAATTTCATGTTAATGAACATTAAAAATTATTTTGGTATAAAATCATTTGTATGATTAAAATAGACTTTTTTCTAAAAATGGTTTTCATTGTGTCTTTTGAAATTATATTAAAATTAATTTCTACCAATTATAAGAATTTAATCTTACAAAATGGATTTTATATTTGGAATTATCGAATTTAATATTAGGTAATGAGCTCAACATATTTTTTTATCATAATGAATAGTAATGATGGAAAAAACATATCACTATAGTAAGGGTTAAAAAGAATTAATGAGGAGGTTAAACTAAAGGGATAAGGATTAATTTTTCCTAAAAACTTGTCTAAATATTATTGTTTGAATGGATTTTGGTTCTATATCATCCCATATTCAAAATCTATCCCATTTATATCCACTTTTCTAGGATTATAATTTTATTATATTTTAATGTTATAAATATTTACAAGTTTACCGCCCACCTCACCTAAAAAAGAACCCCTTATCATATACTCTCCAAACTTCTTAAGACTCTTAGATTTACGAATCCATAACTAAATACCTTAACAAATTTATTTTTCTCTTTCTATTGAATGACCATAGTAAGAATACTTATGGTTTAAACCAATGGAGGTTTCCCAAAGAAGAGGTATATGTTCTTTTTGATGTTTTTAAAGTTCCTTTCTTCTTAAACCATATTCAAATCATCAATAACCAAACCAACATAATTAAATAGTATATTTACTATATTCATATGTTTTTATAATAAAGGTACATCCATTTTCTAACTATTTTCCATCCTATGAAAAATGAAAACATTGATCTTTCATACGTATGGACTACCGTCTCCACATAGTTGTGTAATTTTTTTTCATCACCACTTCTCTTATATAGTTATAAAGATACAAATAATGAATAAATATGATATTTATGACATAATTATGATTAGATAAATATAATATATCATCTAACTTCTTACCCTTCTATCCCTTGAAAATAATATTGTTTCTTATGTGTATATGTGGACTACCACCTCTACGAAGCTATGTGATTTGTTTTCTAATTACCACCATGAATTGATAGTTCTAAAATTATATATAATGGATAAAAATAATATTCATGACATTGTCAAAATTGATAATATGATTGAACTATTTCATAACACCTTATACCATGATTAATATATCAAATTAATTTTGGATAAATTGAGAGACCAATCTTAATTGAAAAACATAAGCATGATTTATACAATAAATAGATGTCATGTGGTTATAAAATGACCTTAAAAATAAAATACAGATTACGAGGGTTATTAATCAAGTATTTAATAAATCTATATTTATTATTTAGGAGGATTTTCCATGTCTGGGAAATCAGTAATCCAAGGAAAGAGTATTTCGTCTCAATTCCACTCCATTGAGACATGTTTTATATTATATACTAATTTTGTTAATATGGTGAATATATAGACATTGATTGGGTTACACAGTGGATCAAAAGCGGGGTGAATCTATTTTTTGAAATTTTAACCCCAATTAAAATCATACCTTGAAGTTTTATTTAATCTTATATTAGATAAGAAAGAAAAATAAAAAAAAGATTAGAAAAAGAATATGATAGAGAGTATTTATGGTGGTTTGGGGAATAAGATTCCCCTAGTCCACTCCACCAATTCTCTCTCCAATATTGGTGAATTTTAGTATGTAGGTTCTTTTTCCTATGGACCTTCATAGTTTAATGCTAGCAATATAAACTTGTAGCAAAAATGTTCCAAGAGATGTTATAAGGATCTCCATTTTTATAATACCTATCCATGGCCTTCACACACTCAGAGAAAATTGTTTTCACATTGTAGAAGATAAAATTTATAGAAGTAGAATCCAAATTTAGCTCATAGTTGCAAGAGACAACTTGACCAAATATGAGAGGCTATTCTATAAAATTAATAAGGATTCAATGAATATATTTTTAAGACCTATATATAACATATTATGAGTTCTTTAAATAATAATATAAATAAATTTTTCTTCTTCTTATAAAATAAAGAAAATTCTGTATATATAGGAAATCAGAATATTTATTTTATTCTTTATATAGAGATCTACCTCATAAGTCTTATTCATTTTTATATATTTTATTTTGGATTTTAATTTTCATATACACTCTAATGGTCTAGAAAAAATATAATAATATTAAGAGACATGCTCTATTCTCACATGTGAACTTCATTTTCAAAAATAACAATCATAATGATCATCATTAAATGATATCAAGGTCCCCATTGGAACTACATAAATTGTTAGAAATAGACATATTATTTAATTCACCTTTCCTTATCTATCTAGCATAGTTATTGACAAAAAATAGGATTATAATTCGCTTGAATTACTAAAATGATACTAAATTCTTTAAAAGAGAGCATAAATAGCCATAAATTTAATTACTTCTAATAATATTGGCTTTGGAGTGAATTATCTTCTTCATAAGAATTTATTATATTTAATAATTCATAATATATAATGTAATACTAAAATCATAACTTAAAATAATATTTTAAATTTAAACAAAATCTTTAATTTTGTGGGATAGTCTATTGTATATGTTTTTTAATCTCTGCTCAAGATAACCCTATCGATGTAGGGTAAATTAACTTAAAACATTATACCGTAAGATAATTTAAAAACTCATAGGATCTTTTTGATATTCGTACGATAATTATTAACATCATATGATATTTTTCTTTTTCAAATATTAGTGCCAAATTTTTTGAGCTCGTTAGACAAAACAATACTTAATGTGATAATTTGATCTTTATATGATTAATTAATTTTCTAAAATTCATGGTTTGTATGCCTTTTCCTAAAAAATATGATAATTCTCATATATTACAATTTAATTGGATAATTTTTTTCTTTGAAATATGAAATATAGTGTAAAGTTTTCTTCCCATTAATAAGATAATTTTATTTGATAGAAAATGGATTTCATGCTAGCTTATGAAAATTAATAGCTATTATGATTTATGATTATCTTATATGATGATTTATTAAATCATATAACAATTTTCATTCAAAATTTATGCAAACCTAATAAAACCTGATTCTTTCAAAATATACCAATTAAAATTATTACTATAAAAATGTATAATTTCTAAAAACCCATTAAAATGAGTTTGCTATTAAAAAATTGGGATTTTATGAGCATAAAAACATAAGAAATATTGAGATATGTTGAAAAAACACTAGTATGTATAACAATATCCCCCTTTTTTATGATCACAAAACCCATGATAATGTAAATAAAAAATATTATAGGTTTTTATCATTGAAAATATAAAAGCCTAGAATCTTATCTTATGAAGAATAAAGTATAAACATAAATTTTTTGTTGATTTTATTGTAGCTCCCCTTGTTTTAGGAAATTAACCCTTAATTTATTTATTTTCATTATATAAAGTTATTAGCTTAGGTTTGGGAAGGTTTGGAGGAGTTTTAGAATGTCTTGGGGATTTTATGGAGGTACATGGTTTGATAATGGTTAGTTGAAACTATCAAACACCTAAAGGAAACCACTGAATGGGAATGTGGGTTTAATGGGTAGGTATAGGGTTGGCGTATGATTTGGAAAAACTGTGCAGCCACCCTACTGGAACAACACAAAGTGGAACGGCGGGGTTGACAATTATTGGCACATGGTTTTTATAACCATTTTATCTAACCATATAAGGGGTGTTTGCAGATAGTATATGGAACATATTTTGTACACGGTTTTCTTAATTGTGTTCCTAAACCATGCAGTGTTAAAAATTAGATCCAAAAATTGTGGATCAAAGTTGGTTTATCCCCATAACCCCTTATTTTCCCTTAATCTAACCCTGACTCGAAATCCTCTCCTCCAAAAGTCTTTATAAACCTTCACCTTTATTCTGGAAGTGATCCATTAACAAATATTGGTGCATTGGAGGACATATTCCTTAGTAAGTGCTCATCCTTGGTAGATTTTCCTTAGATTTATTCTTCTTACCTCTCTTAGATTCATCAATCTAATACTTTCACGGATAGATCCATGTATTGTGATGTCAATCACTATGAGATATGGTTATTTTAATGATAAGGAACAAGATCTAAGGTGGGTTTTGGAAGATCTAAGTCATGTTTTTCTAGTTTTTGTGTTGTTCTTCATTTTTACCTAAGTTTGTGTGGTAGGTGGATCCACTCTCAACACCACTTATTATAACTTGAAGGATTTATTTAAAATTTATTTAATTGGTTGAATTTAATTGTGAAATTTTTGTGAAAAGTTTTTTGGAAACCCTATTTAGTTATGGTTTGTGAAACTGTGGAATTTGGTTGGTTATGGAAAGTGAAATTTGTTACATGACTTTAAATTGATGATTTTAAAATGGTTTTTTGGTTTTTATGCAAGGAAAATAGGTTGGAAATTTTTTTTAATAAAATAATTGTTTATTAAAAAGGTTTTTTTTTAATTGGTTTATCATGATTTTTGGCATAAATGGTTGGTGTGTGTTCATGTTAATTTTTTATGGATAAGGGTACGAAGTTTTCCCCATCAAAATTGGGGCGGATAGGGGTATGAACTTTACCCCATAAAAATGTTTCACCAAGTGACAAGTTGGTGAAATTATGACTCCCCACTATCAAGTATAAGTATTTCCATGGTTTCATGCATGTGTGGATATGTGGAATGTAAAAGGTTATATCAAAATGGTATTTCTGAAATGATTTGAAAGACTTGTTGGCTTACCATCCATGGAAATTTATTTTTGTTAGAAATGGTTTTAGTTTTGACATATACTATTTTAAATTATTTTTATATTTTGTTTTATATAAATGTTCAAACATGTTATATCCTAGTAGCATGAGTGGGGAAGTCATTAGGGAAATCCTACTAAGTTTTATACTCACCCCATTCTTGGGTACTTTTGTTCATTTTTTAATGTTGTATATCGAGACACAAGTAAAGGAAAGGTATCCCAATTATTTAGTTATTCATAATGATACCTTGGGCGTGGATCATTATATCGGATCATGGATCTTGTTGGGAGTTACCATTGGTGTCCTGGAGTCTTTGAGTTTTTTTTGTTTTGGAATCTCATTCTATGCTTACCATGGTTTTAGTTTCCACTTTATACTCTGATATGGTCTGGTTTAGTGGTTTTTTTGGTATTACATTGTGTTATATTAAATTTTTCACATGTATAATTTAGTTTTTGTTTGGTTATTGTATTCTTGGTTTGGTTGTTTTATTTTAAAAGGAAAAAAGCATCCCCCAATTTTTATGACCCCTTTGGCATTTATTTCCATCCTTAAGTGTCTTGGGGATGTCACCTAAGGCTTGGTAATGTCACCAACTCTTCCCCACATAATGAGGATGGATGATAAATTAAAAATGCTATTATTATTGGTTGGTCCAAATATCTTTTGGGACAAATGGTATTGGTTTTTCAGTATTGGAGTTGGAAAATAATTCTTGAATAGTCCTCAAGCAGGGATTTTAAAAAGAAGTAGGATTATTAGGGCATGAAATGTAGAGCATAAAGAGGCAAGAATAACCTATTTTTGTTGAACATAAATTTGAAATGGAGTTGGTTATATAAGTCTTTTGATACACTTATAGGATTTGTAACCTCATCCTCATTAGTTTAGCTGAATATAAGAGCATGAAATGCATTGATAGAAATTAATTCCCACTAGGAGTGGAAATTTCATTTTGAGTATTTATTTAAGATATTTTAAAAAATGGTTTCTTTTTAAAATTCTTAAAAATGTTTTCAAATGTGAGATTTTGAAAAGGTATGGTAGTGGTATTTTGAAAATTATTTTATTTTCAAAGATCATGGGAATTTTCAAAATTGGTTTGAAAGTGGAAAATGGTGATTTTGGAAAGGATTGTTGTGATATGTGAGAGTTATTAAATTTTCAATTTCTAATCCTTTAGTTTCTATAAAGTGAGATTAAATGGTGTTTTGTTTTCATTATAGAATATGGAACATGTTAAGCATAAAATAAATCAATTGGAAATGGTTCTTAAAAATGTGATTTTACCTAATCCACAGGTGAACCAAAATCTGGTTCAGAGTATTGTATAGGTTTTTAAAGCCATGGATATAGGGAATTTGAAGGATGTACAAAGGAAATTGGGTCATTATATTCAGTTTTAGAAGCATAATCCACCCATATTTCAGGCTGATTTGGAACCATAGAAATCAGAGGTGTGGATAAATAGGATGAATCAAAACTTCTATTTCCAAGGTACACCAGTTAATCTAAAAGTCAAGTTAAAAATCTACCTACTGTAAGATCTTGAATGTCAATGGTGGGATTTAGAATTTCAATCTAAATCAGACTAAGGAATTGCATGGGAGGATTTTGAAAAATTGTTTATATTAAAATTATATCCTCACATGTTTGGGATTTCTAGAACAATGGAATTTTTCAGCCTGAAGCAACAGAACCTCAAAGTGATAGATTACACAAATAAATTAATGTATTTAATCTTCTTTTCACTAGAAGTTTCTAGAAGTGAATCCTTGAATGCATGCATTTTTTAAATCTGGATTAAGTCAATAAATTCGTTCGAAGACTATCATGCTCTGTATAACAGTTTATAGAGAGATAATCAAAATATATATGTTGGTAGAAAGATACATCTCAATAAATATGGCTGGAGAATGAATGCTGAAACCTATGGGAAATAGTGGGAACACTAATGTTTGGAACAAGAAGAAGAGGGACACTTATTTCCAAGGTAGTAGAATGTATCAGAATAAAATAAATGGATTGGTGAATCTCCCTCCAAAACCCAAGACAATGTATGGGTATTTTCATTGTAAATTCATTTATCACATGAATTGGGATTGTATGAAACTCCCTAGATCATGCCCCAATTTCAACCAGATGGGGCATCTTCATCTCTTTTGTCACATTGCTCCAAGTTCAGGTGCTTGGGACACATCTCTTGTTTTACATATGTTGAATGATTCGACGAGTTGAGGAAGGAATAATAATCCTTGATAGAAGTACTGAGGTGTCCATAGTGATTTTAGGAATACCATGAAACCTCAAGCATCCTATTATTAATAGGGTGATAAATGTTGAACTATGAAGAGTAAGAAATTGTATGGAGCTAAGAAATTGATTGGGTATGATTAATCTAGGCCATTGATAGGGAGAGGTATGATTCTTTTAAATTCTACCCTTATGAAAGATTTGTTTCATATGAATTCATACCATTAATTTATTACTTCTTATGTTGTTGATCTTTTGGGTTTGCATGTTAAGATGCTGCCTTCAGATTTGAAACTTCAAACTCCTCTTAGTAAAAGATAATTTATAGACATTATTTGAAAAATAATGTCCTATAACTATCAATAGGGATTAATTGATATGGGATTTATCTATGTTTTAGATGGTTGTATATGGAACAATCCTTGGTTTAGATCAGTTGACACTGTTCAAATCTCACATCGACTATTATAATTGAAGGGTTACTTTTACAACTGATAATGGAATTGAGTATTTCTTTAGAGAAGACCAGAATGAAAAGAAATGTGTATTAAGTTTGTTGGAACTAATAGTTGGAATGATATCATACTAGTTGGCATATGTGACCATGGTGTCAGTGGATGAGATCTAGGATTGTTCTTTTCCAGTAATTATTGATCTATTTCATGATTATTTCCTCAATAATTTCTCAATATTTCCACCCATAATAGAAGTAGATATTATGATTGATCTCTTACAAGGGACCAATCTTATATCCCTTATATATTACGGTATATAACCAATATAATTAAGGAAATTTAAATTATAATTAGATGAATTATAAATCAAAGGGTTTGTTCATCCTAGTACATCTCTACAGGAAGTGTCGGTTTCGTTTGTAAAAAAATGATGATAGAACTCTAAAGATTTTTTTATAATATTTTAAGCTTAACCAAGTTATGATAAATAATTGATATCCACCTCTATGCATTTCTGATCTATTAAATCAATTAAGGGGATCCTAATGGTTCTCTAAAATTTAATTTTCATTGGGAATCACCAGTTGTAAGGTCAGAAGGAGGAAATTCCAAAGATAGCTTTTATAAGTAGATATTGTTATTATGAGTATGTGGTTATTCCTTTTAGTCTTAAAAATATGCCAGAATTATTTATAGAATTAATGAATAGGATATTTTAATGGTATTTGTATTCTTTTTTTGTGGTGTTTTTTGATGAAATATTGGTATATTCAATGATATAGGATGAGCATTAGCAACACTTGGTGATAGTGTTAGGTATCTTGTGGGATCATTGTTTGTATTAGAAACTTTAAATGTGTGATTTTTTGATAAAATAAGTACATTTCCTTGTCCATTTAATCTCAAAAAAAATTGTTTTGGTGGATCCAAAAATGATAGAGGTTGTGATATCTTAGAAACTTCCAAAGAATGTCTTTGAAATATGTTGTTTCCTTATCCTGGCTTATTATTTTTGAAAATTTATTTATAAATTTTCATGACTAGATTCACCAATGAAAACATTGACGAGAAAATGTGTTCCATTTAAATAGAATAATGAATGTTATAATTATTTTCCAGAGCTTAAATTTCACCTTACATCCGCACCAATCTTGAAATTTCTAGAATCAGTACAAGGGTACAGGTGTATTTTGATGATTTAGGATCTGGGTTGGGATGTTTTCTCTTGTAGAGAGATCATGTTGTTGTTGATGGCTCATTTAATGTATGGTTTCATGAGTATAACTAATCAACACATGATTTATAATTATCAATTTTAGTCCATTATTTGAAGACTTGTTATCATTACCTCTTTGGTGGGAAATTTACTATGATTATGGATCATAAGAGTTTGAAAAAAATAACAAATATATTTGAAACTGATACAAAGAAGATAGATGGTGTATCTCAAAATTTTTGAATTTGAATTAATGTATACACTAGGTAAAGACAATTCATTGGTGGATTCATTAAGAATAAATTCATATAATTAGTTGGAAAAAAGCAGTTTCATAACAGTGGCATATGATTTCGTTGATAGATGACATGCATTTGGATTGTACATACCAAGGTGTTGTTTTAATTTTATTTCCAGTTTATTTTGTTCTTTATTTGGTTTAGAAGGTTAAAGAGGTGTAGAAATATGATTATGAATGTGTTTCTGTGAGGAGAAAACTCAATTGTTGGAAAGAACATTGAGAGATAGAATCTAGAATGGAGTTTGGTGTTGTTTTTTTTTGAGTTCAGATGGTCATAACTATGGTTTTCAAGAAAACATTTGTTATTTTTACCACCATTAGATATGGGTTTTTCATATTAAAAAATAGAATGTGTATAAGGAATTGAAATTGCAATCTTAGTGGGTTGTCATGAAAAGAAGATTGGTTGAGTTTGTGATGATATTATTCACATGTTAGTAGTTTTAGTCAGAGAACCAGCAACCATCGGGTTTGTTTCAGTCATTACCTATTCCTATTTGTAAATGGGAGTAGATGGTAATGGATTTTGGGATAGGCCTCCCAAGAAAGGTTTGAAAACACTATGTAATATGGGTGAGAGTGGATTGGCTAAAAAATATGACCCATTTAATCCCTATTCATGAATCTCATACAGTGGAGGACTTGACTAAAATCTATATCCGAGAAGTGGTAAAGAGGAATGGTATAATTGTTTTGATAATATCATACCAAGATCTGAGGTTTATATCTCGTTTATAGAAATCATTATCGTAATCCCTTGGGATGTATTTGACTATGAGTAAGACGTATCATTGTCAGATAGACGGAAAATATGATAGGATAATACAAACATTAGAAGACATGATTTGAGCTTTTGTTATGGATTTTGGTGGCTCATGGGAGGAGCACATATCATTAGTGGAGTTCTCATATAACAATAGTTATCAAGCCTCAATGCATATGGATTCTTTTGAATCATTATATGGGATTCATTTTCGTTCTTCACATTTTTGGGTGAAAAAAGGTCAAACTTCATTGGTTGGACCAAGCCTTGTGTAAGTGACAAAGGAGAAGATTCATTTGATCAGGAAGAGAATGGAGAAGGCTCAGAGTCATCAAAAATTGTATGTGTATCATCATCGATGACCAATTTCATTCAAGGTGAGTGATCATGTGTTCTTGATAATCTCTTCAAGGCATGGGAATCATCAATTTGGGAAGCTAGGAAAGTTATATCCATGATACATAGGCCCTTTTGAGATACTTGAATGGGTTGGTAAGGTGTAATAAAGATTCAATTTTTCACCATGGTTTATTTCAGTGCATAATGTGTTTTCAGTATCTCAACTAAATAAGTGTCAACCTGATCCTAACCTTATGATTTTATGGGATCATTTTAACCTAGATCCGGATGCTACATTGCCCCATGTTCTTGTGTAGATTTCTGATAGGTAACATAAAGTCTTACATGCAAAAATCATTGTTCTAGTGAGAATTTTATGGAAACATAGTTGGATTCATGAATAAACATGGAAGTGTAAGAAGGAAATGGTCAAGAAATTTCCCAAACTCTTTAAGTATAATAGTTGTTTTAAACATTATAGTGGTGGAAATACCAATGGTGGGGAGAATGTATTACACCTAGTTTCATGTAACTAACCCTTTATTTGTGTATTTTAAGTATATAAAGTTATTAGGTTATGTTTGGGAAGGTTTTTAGGAGTTTTTTAATTTTTGGGGGGATTTTAGGGAGGTACATGGTTTGATCAATATTAGTAGAAACCATTAAACACATCTAGGAAACTATTCAAAGAAAAACATGGTAAACTGGGCTAGCGCACGGTTTGTCCAAAATATGTGGCTGCCCAGATGAAACTGTGAAAATTAGAATAGAGGTGTTTTTTATGGTTGGTACACAGTTTATCTAACCATGTTAACCAACCATTAAAAGGGTGTTTAGAGATACTGGTTGGTACACAGTTTGCCTAATTGTGCAGCAAAATAGTGTTGTGTTAAAAATTAGTTTTAAAAATTGTGGATCTAACTCGGTTTAACCCATTATACCCTATTTCTTTCCTAAATGTGACCCTAACTAGAAATCATCTCCTCACAAAGGTTATAGAATCCTTTATTTTTGATCGGGGAGTGATCTCTTGGTGAATCTTGGTGTGTTAGAGGCTAGATTTCTTATTAAGTGCTCGTTTTTTTGTCTATTTCCTTAGTTTTCTTCTTCTTCTAACTCTTTTATTCACGAATATAATCCTTTGGGGAAAGATCCATGTTTTTTTATGTCAATAATGATTATATATGGTTGTGTTAATAATAGGGAACAAAATATAAGCTGGGTTTTGGAATATCTAAGCCATGTTCTTGGAGTTTTTGTGTCGTTATTTGTTTTCACCTAAGTTTGTGAGGTTGGTGACTTCACTTTTGAATCCTATAATTTGAACTTGAAGGACTAATTTTGAATTGATTGAATTGATTAAATTGAATTTTGAAATTGACTTGAAAATATTTGTGGAAACCCTCTTTAGTGATAGTTTGTGAAATTGTGGAATTTAGTTAGTTGTGGAAAGTGAAATTGGTTACATGATATTAAAATGATTATTTTAAAAATGGTTATTTTGTTTTGATTCATGGAAAATTGGCTGGAAAATGTTTCTAATAAAATGATTTATTCATTGAAATGGTCTTCCATAATTAGTTTGGAATGGTTTTTGGCATAAATGGTTCGAGTGTGTTGATGTTAATTTTATATTGATAAGGGTATGAATTTCCCCCCATCAAAAATGGGAAATATAATGGTATAAACTTTTCACATCAAAATGGTTCACCAAGTGATGGATTGGTGGAAAGATGAATCTCCGCTCATGACTATAGGGAGTTCATTGGTTGAATTCATGTTTGGATATGTGGAATAGAATGGGTTATGCCAAAATGGGATTTTCGAAATGATTTTAAAGGCTTGTTTGGTTTCTTTCCATGGAAAACTATTTTGGTTAAAACGGATTTAGTTTTAACATAAATAGTTCTAAATTGTTTTATATAATTTGTTTCAAATAAATGTGCTAACATGTTCTATCCTAGTGATGTGAGTGGTGAATTATTTGGGGAAAACCTACTGAGTTTTATACTCACCCCATGCTTGGGTGCTTTTATGAATTTATAGATATTGTATATTGAGACACCGGCAAAGGATATTCATCATAGTTCTTTAGTTATGCATGTTTATACCTTGGGAATGGATCATTGAGTTGGATCTTGGATCTTGTTAGGAGTGACTATTAGTATCTTAGAGACTTTGAGTTTTGTTGGTTTTTGATTCCACATTGTACGTTGACCCTGGTTTTAGTTTCTGCTTCAGACTCTGATATGGTTTGTTTTAGTGGTTTGTTTTGTATTGGTTTGAGTTGTATTACATTTTTCACATGCATCATTTATTGGTTTTTTTGTTATTTTATTCTTGGTTTGGTTGTTTTATTTTCAAATGGAAAACCATCCCCCAATCATTATTAACCCATTGGAATTTATTACCAGTCTTTGGTGTCATGGGATGTCACCTAAGGCCTAGTAATGTCACTGCCTCTCACCAATCCAATGAGTAGGGGTGGGATATTAAATTTATTCTCACCCTTTTTTGATATAAAAAGGAATAACTAGAGACTGAGAATAAACATATTCAATATTGTATAGTGAAATATGAACTAGAATAATATACATCACTCTAATGAATGGAATTTGGAATTTATTTGGATTAATTTAATAAAATTAGAAATAAAATAAATGTGAGGATAAATGAATCACTAGGCACTGAATTTCATTAATTAAAATAATATAATTTTATTATCACACCAAAATATAGTCAAAAAATAAAACAAATAGAAAATTTATTATTCTTGTTTCTTGTGGGAGGATTTAGAGAGTAGGTCCAGGAATAAAGTTCATAAGTTTAGGGATGGATGTGGAAAGATCAAACCCTTCTGAACCAAGACCAATAGTATCTCTTTAAGGTTTCTGAAGAATAACCATAATATCACCATATAACTTTCTAGATATTTGATCATCAAATTTATCATCATCAAATAATAGTAAGTGGAATATAGTAAATGTAATCTATGGATCTGATGAATATTCTTCCTTCTAAATTATTTCATCAATTGTAGCATTATACCTTATAATAAAATGGGGAAGAATAAATAAACCATTAATACTCCCATTAATGTTTTCAAAACAAATAAGAGGATTATTTCTCAATAGTCACCTTCCTCTAAGTTAAAATATGGTGTTTCTACACACTTATTGTCATGTGATAATAGAATATTGATATAAATCTAATAAGGAAAGTGATATTTTATTAATCTCAATCTCAAATTATTCTTGAAAATTAAGGATATTATTATTGCAGACTATGTGGTTCTCATTTAAGTTATTATATAAAACTTCAATAGAATTATTGGTAAATAATAGAAACCCAACTAAATATTGAAGTTCATGAAGGAAACTATATAAAATGACTAAATTAGTTAAAACATTCTTTCCCTTGACAAAAACTTTCACAATAAATGTAAGTCTCTTAGAATTATCACTAGGTGAAACTTCCCTATCAGACTATGTATATTTAGAATCGGAATATTAAAATTCTTGAACTTATTTTATGATATAATGTAATGAATCTTTCCTAACAGGTAGGACTTTTTTTAGATAAAATGATCATTGGGAAATTAAGTTGACAACCTTACCAGTCAAATCATTGGGTTAGACCAAAGTTCCCTTTAGGGAGGTAAAACAACTTTATTAAAACCAATGAGATCATTTATATTTGACTAGAGGACCCCTCTACATTTCTAAGAATCGGTTTTGAAAAGAGGGACTTCATAGGTGACATATTTTTTCAGTTCTTGAATGGTTTCCAAAGATATTATATCAAATTTTAGTTTTCGAATTCTCACATCTAACATGAAAAAATTTGAGAAAAATTTCTTCAGATTAACAAAAGAAAAACTAGATTCCTTTTCAACTAAGTATGAGGCATAAAAAGATGTAATCTTCCTTATAAACACAAATTGAGAGATTATAAGCCTCTTAAAATAATTAATGTATGTTCTCATGGACTAGGTTTCTTCCATAACTAAGGTAGAGATATTTTATTAGATAATTGGAATATTTTTTATCATTTATAATTGATTTTTTTACATTTCTTTCATTTCATCAAAATATGACATTAAAATAGAATTCGAGGTCTGATTTTCCACTTGTACCTTTATCCTATCAATATCAAAAGTTATCAAATTATATTAATGAATAAACTTGTTGGTAAAGTTTTCCATCTCTTTATCATCTTCAAAACTTTTAGTATTTTCCACTCAGGGGGTTGAAATTCTCCTATACAAAATAAGGGTAAGGTTCCTTTAGGGGTACTATTCTATTAGTTTTCATAACCAATGAAGGTTCTTCATTAAATTATTATTCTTAACCAACATGTTCATAGATTAAAAAACTTACTCTTTAAACGTTGACATATTGAGGAGCTTTATCAATTAGAAATTCATTAAGATAGTCTAGTAGAAGGTATTGACCTTCTTCTAAAGTAGGATAATGGAAATTAGAGTAAACATCTACATCAAAGGAAAGAGTTCTTAACTCACCAACATCTAAAAACACCAAACTTTTGGGAGAATCACCAAGGTATATTTTTTATTATTTACTAAGAAACTTATATTTAACAATAGAACTCTCATTATCATATTTATGAGGTGGGGAAACCTCAATAATATGTTCTTGATTCTCATGTTTTGCAACAATAGATTCAACTCCTTCATCAAACTCATTACCCTCCAAAGAACTTATAATTACAGTAGGTTTCTCCTTAATTTGAAATTAGGAAACAATTGGAGAAATAATTTATTTAAATAAAACTATTATTCCTATTATTATTATGTTCATAGTTTTATCATCCATTGATTCCTCCAATACATCTTTAATAGTAGTGGTAACAAGATTCTACCCGTTAGTATGACAACGTATTTCATCTATATATTTATCTCCAATGGGTAGTAACTTTAATAGATAGTGCCTCAATAAGTATAAAATATTTTTAAGCATCCCAACTCCAGGATTAGTCAGCCTGTTGCACATAGTTTTTATAACGTCACTCCTCTCTATTCTAATTTTCTAAAGAAGAAAAGTGAGAATTCCCCAAAAGGATAAGTTATCCAAAACTTATAGAGGTAATGGTATATATAACTAATGTCGTACCTTCATATATTAACTTTATTTTCAAAAAATATATAATGAAAATGAACATCCTTCTGCAACACTTTCTCAAATTCACTATTTCTCTAAGAAATCCTAGTTTTGATAAATTTTTACTATAATATTTACTTCAGCCTTTAAATCCTTGACTATATTTTTCTCTATGATAAGAGATAAAAAAGTAAATGTCATTATTTTAGTACTTTTCACATCATCTACACTAATAGAATATGGGTTAAACTCAAATAATTATTCATATGGGAAATAAAAAACTTCAACAAACTCTAAAGGTTATGTTGTAAAGCTTGTCTAATTGAATTTTGGTATGCCTATATCTTCCACATATTTCATTCCAGACTTAGAATTATCATAAATATATTTTAATGAATTATCATAGAATAAATTATTTCTATTTTCATCAAATACATACTCCCATCCTTATACGTTTAATATGTATTCATTAACAAATATGTTCGGTCTATGTAGGAGAAATCGATAGCTTTTCTGCTCATAAATATGTGCAAAAATTTTGGAATCATTAAAATTTATAAGATGATATATTTGTATCTTTCCATTAATACCTTATAATAAATAATGAATTTGTTTGAGGTTTGATCTATTCAATTAGGGAAATAAGGGTTTGGATTTGGGAGAGGAGTTCATAGGTTCTCTAAGGTTCAAAATTTTAAATCTAATATTGATTATTTCCTATGGAATATGTATATAATCCTTATAATGTGAGGTTATAAAATAAATAAATAAAATTCAAAACTAGATAGGTTTGTGTGTCACTTTATTACTCGACTAAAAAACAATACCTTTAAACCTAAATTTGGAAATGAAAACAGCTCATAAAATATTAAAAGTTAAAGAAATAAATAACAAAATTTATAATTAAAATTTTAATTTTAATGATATCATTTAAAATAAAATAAACCTAATTCACTTTTAATAAAATCAAAAATATCAATGCAAAATAATTTGATAAAAAATTCTACTAACAGATTTGCAGTGAAAATAAATTTAAGAGATATAACACCAGTTTGGGAATAATCACTTAAGAGATGATGTGTGAAATTTTTATAATTACTCCTTGGATGATTTAAACAATTTTTAGAAATTATGATAGTACTAGTGTTTTCAAAAAAAATTGGACATCATTATATTAAATTCTAAAGAATATTATGGTCTATTTAATCTACAAAACCTAAGAAAAATAACAACTGGATGTAATGGGATCAGCTTTAGCAGTTGATAATGCAATAGAATATTTTTCTTTTACTTAATTAGGAAAGAATATATTTTCCTAAAATGTAATATGTTCCATACGTACATTTTTTATCAAGTATATAACCTCCAAAATTAGCATCATGATATGAAATTAGATCAAAATTTTAAGTTTTTATAAAAAGTAAATGTTAGTAAATTATTCCTTTTAAATAAATTAAAATTATTTTAGAATTTTTTAAATATTATTCCATTGGGTTTTCTGGAAATCTTTCATATAAAAAAACTGAAAACATAATATCAGTTCTTCTTACAATTAGATAAAGAAACCTTCCAATTATTCCTCTATATATCTTATTGTAAACTATTTTTTATAACTTTATCCAAGTCAAGATTAATATTATAACTCATATGAGTTGAAAATTTCTTCCTAATTTTGAGTCAAAACCTTTTTAATAAATCATTTAAAAATTTTATTCTTCTTAAAAAATTCCCAAAATCCTCTTGGGAACTCTGAAATCTAATTAAAAAAATCAACTCATTCATCATTATAATTTCAAATTCTTTTTTCATGAAGTTTAAAAAATCATTATAAAGATTTGGATTTTTATATCCAAAAATAATATCATCCATATATATTTTAATAAGTAAAATATCTTTTGGAAACATTTTCTAAAATAAAGTCGGGTATGATAAAAAATAGTAAAAAATTTGATAAAGGAAATGGACTTAGTCTTTTATACCAAGATATAGGTTCTTATTTAATACTATAAAAGGATTTGTTAAGTTTGAAAATAGAATTTTGAAATTTCGGGTAATAAAAACCTGAATATTGTTCAATATAAACTTCCTATATTAAAAATTCATTTAGAATGGTAAATTTTGCATCCATGTGAAATAACTTAAAATCCATATAAGATATATATGCTTAGATAATTATAATTGATCCAAATCTAGAAACCATGGAAATGGTTTCTTTATATTATATTACTTATTCATTATTATAACCTTTGGAAGCTAACCTAGACTTATTCCTAGTGATCATACAATGATCAGCCTTCTTATTTATAAATACCCACTTAGTTCTAATAATAGGATAATCATAGTGTCTATTAAATAATTCTCATACCTTGTTCATTTTAAAGTATTTTAACTCTTCTTCTATGGTTATAAACTAACTCTAATAACCTAATTCTTTTTTTTTGTATTAGGTTTAAGCCGGTATATAAAAAAAAGAAAAAAAAGAAAGGTTTCATGCACTAATTTTAGTCTAAACACCCTCATCTAGATTTCCTTAGATTATTTCTTAAGGGTGGTTTTTAATGGTTATATGTTATTAGGGAATTAAACATTCAGGTTCATTATAACCCCATTTAAAAAATTAATGGAATAATAATCTCGATAGCTTTCTTAACAGGCAACAATGAGCTATAAGCTAATTGAGATATATTATATAAATATTTTTATATAAATGTGACGTAACCATTGAATTGGTGGCTATGAATATGGATAACCATGTTATAAAATATATTTATAGTATTCCTACCCAATATAAATGTATTGAATAATTCTTAGGAAATAATCTATAATTTTTAGTGAATTTATTTCATGCTTCAGAAATTCATTTTCTTCAAAAATGATTTTTATTGCATTTTGTGTGTGGAAATTATAATTAATTTTTTACCATTTTAGAAATTGTATTTTAAAAAATTAATTTAATTTTTAAAATCAGAATATAAAATTTTCTTAAGGAGAAATTTTTTGATTGCTATAAAAAGATTAATTTTTCAGTGAATAATTAAAAAATATCTATTTTTACAAAATTGTATTATTATTTCATTTAAATGTGTCATTGTGATTAAAATTTGATTTTAAAGTAAAACAAATATTCATTAATTATATATAATATAATTAATTATGCAAGAATCATAATTATACTTGATTTTGGTATATGTTCATTTCTTTAACTTAAAACGCATTTTTTCAAAAAATGGTTTTTCGTTGCTTTTTATGTATTTATATTAAAATGTATTTATAAAACTTATAGAGGATGAATATTAATAAATGGGTACCATATTTGTAATCATTATGTTCAAATTTGGTAAGTATGTCCCTTTTATTTTTTGTCATTGTGAATAGTAACCTTTGTAAGTATTGACGCCACGGTAATGGTAAATCAATTAATTAAGGTTAAGAATAATATGATAAAGAATAAAAATAACCCTATAACTTGAATTTAATCTATTTTATAAGTGTTTTTCAACAATAATAATCAAATATTTTAATTTATGGCAATTGTTTCTATTTTTCTTTGAAAATGACATATTATTTAGAGTAAATGTAAAGTCAAAAGAGTTAATCTATTGATTTTAATATATATAAAATTTTGTGACTGCGATAAAAAACATATATTTGGTTCTAAGTATTTATTTAAAATAAAAAATATTTTTTATCATAATAATTTATTTTTAATTTTCAGTGTTGAAATAATTACCTTAAATTTTTATGCAATGATGACTCGGTGTTTGTGCAAACAGTAGAAATATCAAGTAAATAAATTTTAAAACTCTAAAAGTAATATTTTTTAGGTGATTAAAAGTGCCTGCTGAATTTTTAGGATATATATAACATATTATATATTATTTAAACAATTATATTCTAATTATATTATTTTCATGTTGTTTTCATAGTCAAATTATGTGATTACTTATTAAAATGACATTAATTGTATTTTGTGTTAAATAATGTTTTATTAAATTATTTAAAAATAATAAAAATAGAAAAATAGAAAAATTAGGATGAATAATGGTATAAAATATCATACCTTGTACATTTATTTTCCAATTTTAAAATTATATGTAAAGTTATGACCCTTTAATATTGAAAATTCATTTTCATTGTTATGGTTAAAATATGTTAACAAATGGGTTAATCCAAAAGATAAGGTCAACCATGATAGACAAAAGTTGTGAAAACATTATTTGGTAATTATATTAAGATTATATCATAATTATATTAAAATAAATTTCATTTTTAACCATTTTTCAAGAGTTAGACACATATTATATTATATCATTTCATGTATTTCTAAAAATGACTTTAATGATATTTTATAATAGGATTTATTAAATGATTTAGGATTCATAAAACTCATATATTTAGTCAATTTATTTTTATAGGGTGTAAAATATCAACCATGTTACATTTATAGGTTACTTGTCTTTTTATGTAGCATTATTTACCCTTAAAGAATAAAAAACATTGATATAGTGGTTATTGTCAAACGGGATAATGTGGGGTTAAAAGAAAGAGATAAGGGTGGAAAAATCACCTGAACATTTATAAATTTAAATTTATGAGAGTATTTAGACTCATAATCACCATATATTCTAAATATATCAATTTATAAAAACTTTTATCTGGTAATTAATTTATATTAATTTAATACTTTAAGTAATTCTGAGAGTACCCATCTCCTCACAAATAAAAGGGAACCACTTCTCATATCTCCCTCACACCCTTCTAGATAAAAATAGACACCAAAAACTACCAAATTTTTAAAATAAAATTATATATACACAAATTATAGGTGATTATCTTATTAAAATACCATTCCAAGGGTCCTTAAGAAGGGATATAAAAGGAATCTACCGAAGAATAGGTAATCATCTTAACTGATTATTAAATTTATTTATTAAAATACTTCTAATAAATATACTATAAAAATAATAAAATAAAAAATATATGGTCATAAATATATTTATTTGTTATTATTATTATGTAATAACCATTTTTCATCATTTTTTCTCAAAATAAAAAATGAAAACATTGATCGTATATATGCACGGCTTACCATCTCCACGAAGCGGTGAAATTAATTTTTCCTCACCACTTTATTTGGATGGTAATGAATATGTAAATAATGAATATTTAGGATATTTAAAACATAATTATTAATTTTTAATTATAAAATCATATTTACCTTCTTATCTTCTAATCCATTGGAAAATGATAATACTGCTTGTGTGTACGTGTGGATTGCCACCTCCACGAAGCGATGTGATCTGTTTTTTATTTCTTGTTTATATGGGTGGTAATAAAAATATATTTAAAAATATATATAGAATATATATGATATATTAATTAATCTATAAAATTGAATTATTATTTAACTTTATTTCTTTCCATCCATAGAAAATTGAAAACAACTTCATTCATATGTACGACATACTATCTTCATGAATAGTGTAATTAATTTTTCTATCTCTGCCTTTTATGGATAACTCAAAATATATAAATAATGAATATATATTATATTAATATCATGATTAAAATTATGTATATGATTTAACCATGATCAAAGTACAAGGATTATAACAACCTAATTGAAACTCTCATAAAAAATGAAACAGTTAACACCCAGAAACGATGATTTTAATAAGGAATTATTAATAAATGGGTATTGAAATTATATATATAGATCTTTTATTATATTATAATTATGTAAATGATTATTTTATATAATTATAATCCATTTAAATTTATTATACATGATATTAGAGTGCTTTCTAATCAATTCTAACTTGAGGTAAGGGTTTATCATCTCAAATTGTCTTCTTTGGGACACATGTTATGTTATACACATATCTTCCATAATGAAGTCTATATAAAAAAAATTATATGTTATATCATGAATATTCTTATGATAATTATATTTTATTTTTCATTTGATGTTATTATTTCATGGAGCTTATGATTCAATAGTTACCAAACTGGTATGGTATTTTTGTCTCACTCTTATTTCTATGAGACACATGTCAAATTCAACAATTGTTTCTTTTATGTGGTGTATATACCCCCCATATATGTATTTTATAATTATTATAATGAAAATTATTTGGGTATACATATCCAAATAATATTACTTCTTTCATGGTTCTTATGACTCCAAAGTTTCCAAAGTGGTAAGAGTCTTATGTTACAATCTCATTGTGTACATGGATTGTTTATTTGGGGAATTTAAGATATTCATGACAAAATTATTCTTATGGATTTTTTTATCCTATGGTTAATTCTTGAGAATACATTTATTCATTTTATTTTCCCCACTTTATGTACTCAATAGATCACAAAAATATTTTTAAGGAAAATCGACATTATTTCTCTCTTTGGTCTAAAATATTTTCTATTTTATATCTAGGTTTTCTAAAAATGTTTTCAATAATTATTTTAATATTATCCTATGATTTTTTAAAAATGAAAAGGGTATTTTCTTTAAAAAAATATTTGATGATATTTTAAAGTAATTTTTCATTTATGATCACATCATTTGATATTACTTAGGTATATGATCCAATGATAACATATTTATTATTTCTCTAGGTTTTTTATGGTTATAATAATCAAATATCAATAAAACCCATTTTATTTACAAAGGGTTATGTTTTGATGAATGTTTTTATGATGTCTTGTCATATATATGAATGGATTTATGATTTTTGGATGGGTTTGAATGAAATTATATATCCCTCCAACGAATTGGGTAAATATTAATGTTCTACGAGCTCAAAGGGTACATGTGGGGTTGTCCTAAACCTAAAAAAAGAGGGTACATAGGATGTTATCCCAAACCCAGAAGAGGGTATATGGGAGGTTGTCCCAAGACCAATACGGGTACATGTGTGTTTATCCTAAGACTAAAATTATATGAATTTATTCATGGGTAACCTTGATATAATATTTCCATGATAATGATTATGCCACAATTTATTCCATTCTTTCATGACATGATCTCGTGTTAATTTCATGTTATCATGTCTTGTGTTCTTTGATCACTTTTATTATTCATGCCTTATGACCTTTCAAGATATATTCTATGACTCATGTTTATGATATAATAATTTTTTGGTGTTATTTTAAAATTTTAATCTCATATTATTATACCATTTATGATCATGTTATGTTTAAATGATCAATGATATTACACTTGTTTGCCCTCTCTGGGCATCTGAGATCACCCTTTATTATGTTTTCTTTTTCCCCATTGTATGAAGAACAATTTCAAGTATAATTTTTCTAAGTAAGTTTACACTTACGAAGATATAAGATGGAGATTATGTGGATATTTTACAAACCATTTTTTTATATATCCAAGTTTCTAAATACACAAAACTTTTATAGTTTTGGAATGGATAATTAAGTTGTGTATTGAATATTCATCTAAAAATATGTAATATTTATTTATGAAAAGTATGGGTTTCTATAATTGGTAATAGAGTAGGTTTTTTCCAATATATGGAGATTAGGATTAAATAAATTTATTTAAAACCCTAAGTATAATTCTAAGTATATGATAAGATTCTAATGTTTTTGTATGGAATAGATTATGTAGTTTTTCTAGTAATACATCCATATCTGGATACTACTGAAGGACCCTGGAACACCCTGAGGGGGGAGGGGTGAATCAGGGTGATAAATTTTTCTTTTTAAAGTTGTGGATCTTGTTTTCACATTGATAGAAACTTGGTAAACCTATTAAACAAACTAAAATAGGAAGTTGACACAGCACCTTTACATGGTTCACCACAAAGGGCCACATCCAAGGAGCATACACCGACAGGTTATCGGTCGGACCTAATTCCACAAAAATTCACTAGTTGTGGATTACAATGTTCAGGTACAGTCACTCTGTCCCAGGCACACTGCCTTTACAAAAGTTCAAGGGTAGCTCACTGCGTCCCTCGAGTCACTCCCATTAACTCCCCCTAGCTCACTGCCCATGGTGAAGTCCCAGTCAGTTTATAGACGTGAAGGTCTCTTTAATAGATTTGCATTGAAGTATTTTCCTCTGCTTAGCATGAAACTCTGCTTTCATCTAAGTCTGGAAATTATGCACTTGAATTCCCTAAACCACTAAACGAGATAGTCAAAAACACACAAATAGGTTTCAATGACAATTTCACGCAACACCAAGTTTAGTGCATGACCTCAAGTTTTTCACGCAACTGCACCTTTTTTGCACAAGCTGGAATTTTTTGCGCAACTTGGAATATTTCACGCAAGCCGGAATATTTCGTGCAACTCTCAATTTTTCCGCACGAACTAGAATCTTTCGTGCAAGTCCAAAATTTTCACACCGCTCTAAATATTTCCACGTGAGCCATAAAATTTCGCACAGCACAGAATTTTTTGCGCAACTCATAATTTTTCGCGCAGCTCGGAATTTTTCATGCAAACCCCTTTACATGAACCTTTTACTTGCATCAGACCTCGAATCTTCTCTAAGTCTTCAACCATACAGAATTAGGGGAGTCACCTCTTATTTATAGGCGTCTCAGACCCCCGACCGCAAAACCCCTTGTGGCGCGAAAAACCTATCCTTTGGCACATAATATTTAGTACAGGTGCCATTTTTCACGCACATCTCTAGATTTTTCGTGTAGCCCATGCCTTTTCCATTTTTTGACGTTCTGATTCCGAAATACTATTTGTGTGAAAAACCTTGATCCATTATTTCATGCACCACACTGTTTTTCGCACCCAACTAAAATATTTCATGCACATGCCTCATTTTTTTTACACCACTTCCTCTTTGCGTGCACCTCCTTTTACCAATAATCAATGTCTTCATTTTTCGATTTTTAGGCCCAAAAATTTGGAAAACACTGGGAAACGGCGCCACCTTTAATACTGTCGTCTTCTTGAGCTGTATGATCACATTACTGGAACACATTCTAAACTTCCACTATTGATTGACAACATACACAAACTATACTCCAATTCATGCAAATAACATCCATGGTTCCAAAAATCTCCCCATGTGAGTTTTTTTGAAATCACAAGATAAATTCAATAGAGCACCAGCCATATGTAAACCAAAAACACAAGAATCAACTCAGCCAATTCTCTAAGTCTACGTGAGTAATGCTCGATGTAGAAAACAAGTGGGGAAGCATGAATTGGGATCCGATGTTTTGGAGTTCTCAATGATGCCCAAGAAATCCTCTTAAAAATTTTCCCAGAAGCATTACATGTCTAATTTATTCCTTATTATCCTATCACCGAAATCTCATCGTGATACCAAACATGTCATAAATTTATTCCTTCTCTCCCATTGGAAATAAACCAAAATATCGGTATTTTCTCATTGAACATCTCAATACACCCATTGGATAGTATCTCCCCCATAAACCTTCACCATATCCACAAAAAGATTAAAAATAGTTAACATAACTGGAGAGAGGGATATTTCGTAACCTCTTTATGCACTGGGAGGTGGCTGAACACTGAGGTTCAACCGATGATTCTCAAACACAACTGCAAAAAGTGGCTTGGTTAGGATATCATCCACTTACTCATCAGTTCCCACATTATCCATTCTAATCACGCCTTACTCAACTTTTTCTTTGATAAAGTGATACTGGATTTCAATATGTTTTGTATGATAATGCTTAACAACATTCTTTGTAAGATCAATTGCACTCTTGTTATCACAGTAAATAACTATTGTTTGCTTCACCTCATCACCAATACCTGTTATTCATTGATTCATCCATAGCGGTTGAGTGCATACCATTGTGGCAGATATATACTCAGCTTCAGCAGTACTAAGAGAAGTACTTTATTGTTTTTTTGCTCAACCAGACAACACATTTATTCCCAATATAGAATGCTCCACCACTGGTGGACTGTCTGTCAACTACATCATCATCCCAGTTAACATCAGAAAATGATGATAATTCATTGTCCCTTCCTACAGCAAAGTATAAGCCACAATTGTGAGTACCTTGAATATACCTCATGATTCTTTTTACTACTGACATATGTTATTCCTTCAGATTACTCGGAAAGCTGGCTACTAAGCATGTTGCAAAGACAATATCTGGTCGTGTTTCTATTAGGTACAATAAGCTTCCAATAATCCTCCCATACATTGTGGGATCTACAGAGGTCCCATCCTCATGCTTTCCAAGTTTGGTTCCAAGCGTAATCGGAGTTGAAATCGGTTTGGAGTCATGAATATTAAACTTCTTCAGTATCTCCCTTGCATAATTTTCTTGAGAAATGAAAGTGTATTCCTTCTTTTGAATCACCTTTATTTCCAAGAAATATGTGAGCTCCCCAATAATAGACATTTCAAAATATGATTTCATGTTATTGGAAAATTCATCCACTTATTTCTGCCTGCTGCCACCAAATATAATGTCATCAACGTAGACTAGAACCATGAAATGATATTTTGGATAATTATTCACATATAGATTGTGATCTAATCCTCCTATTTTTAATTCCATCTTCTTAAGATAAGAGTCCATGTGGGAATACCATGCTCATGGAGCCTTCTTCAAACCATATAGATCCTTCTTTAGTTTGCAAACCTTTGTTTCATCAGTACCAAGAAGAAAATCCACTGGTTGTTCAATGTAGACTTTTTTTTTTGAGTACACCATTCAAGAATAATGTCTTGACATCCATTTGATATACTTTATATCCTCTCTGGAGTGCCATGGCAAGGAAAATCCTGATTGACTCTAGTCTAGCCACTGGAGAAAATGTTTCTTCAACATCAATACCATCAATCTGGGAGTATCCATTACATACTAGTCATTCCTTGTTTCTAATAACACTTCCACGCTCATAAAACTTGTTCTTGAAGATCAATTTTGTACCAATCACATTGCGACCTTCGGGTCTCTGGACAAGATCCCATTTCTGATTCTTGTCAATCTGATCTAACTCTTCATTGATAGCTTTCACCCAAGATTCATCCTTTGCTACTTCTTAAAATGAGGATAGCTCCACAACTGACAGAAGTGAAGATTGTGTGTTATTCCTCATCCTCCTTGTTTGTTTGGGTGCACTCTTATCCCCAATTATGTTAGACGGATCAATATCATCTCTTCGATTTCTCCCGTGTGGTTCAGTTTTATTCTCCCCAGCCAGGGTTTCTTCTTCGGATTCTTCTTCTGAGTCAACATCATGATGTGAATGTTGAGATTTTTGTACACATTCCTCTACTTCTATATTTGTATTTTATCCGCGTTAACTTTCTTCCCCACTTTCTATCACATCAGCATATGAAATCCTTGAAGAATTTGTGGTTTTCTCTTCAATGATCTTAACATCTCTTCTTTCTATAATCTTTCCTAGTCTCTTGTTGAAACACTTGTAGGCTTTGCTGTTAATTGAGTATCCAAGGAAAGTTCCTTCATCTGCATTGTCACCATACTTCCCTTGATTTCCTTCTTTGTTACTGATGAAGAATTTACTTCCAAAAACACTAAAATATTTCAAAGAGGGCTTCCTTCCATGCCACAATTCATATGGTGTCTTGGTCTCACCCATATAAATACTTGTTCGATTTTGATTATACATTGTAGCTTGAACAGCCTCTTTCCAGTAATGTCGTGGAATACGACTCTCAATCAGGATAGTTCTTGCCGTGTTGTTCACCTATCGATTCCTACGTTCTACAACTCTATTTTGTTGTGGAGTTCTCACTGCTGCTACCTCATGTTGTATCCCATTTTTTCTCTAGATAGTTTTCAAATTCAATGGACGTGTATTCCGCTCCATTTCAGATCGCATTACTTTTACTGTTCATATATTATCATTCTCAGCAATTCGATGATATGTTTTCATGCAGTCAAGCACTTATCGTTTCTTGTGAATAACCATTACACATGCCATTCTACTGTAATCATCTATGAAAAGGAAAATTTTCTTTCTTTGTGAGCTCCAGCAAAATTTATCGGCCCGCATACATCTGTATGAATTAGATCAAGAAGATGATATTCCCTTAACTTCTTTGGCCGATATGAACTATAGACCAGCTTCCCATGAATGCAAGAATCACAAGACTTTTCAGGATCATGCTTTAGGTTGGGAATGTCCATGACAATCCTCAATTTTGATATTTTCACCATGTCTTGTTGATTGATGTGTCTGATTCTCCAATTCCACAAGATGTTTTCTTCTTCAACAGTCATGTAACAAACATTATCTTTACTATCAACCTGATACAAGTTGTCTTTTGTTCTTCATCCCTTCACAAGTGAATTTCATGTCTTTCCTTTGATTGTGCAGCCTTTCTGATTAAAAGTAACTGTAAGTCCTGAGTCACTGAGTTGACTCACACTGAGTAGATTATGATGAAGGCCATCTACATAAAGGACTTTAGTCTTCTTTAGCTCTCCATTATCTAATTTAGTACTTCTACTACCTTTGATTTTCAAATCTCCATAATTACCAAATCGTACTGTACCATCAACCTTCCTTTTGATATCCGTTAACAATCCAACATTACCTGTCATATGAGACGAACAGTCGCTATCGAGAATCCAGGTCCTGTTGCTTTTTGTATCTTTGAGGGCCACCTCTTCAAGGTTGGATTTCTCAATTTTCTTCTTTTACTTCCACAAGACATTAGATTGAGTGTAGAATACTGATGGACTTTCAATTCTTTCTTCCGTGTACACGGTTTCTTCATAGTCTAAATCTTCTTCCAAAGGAGAAAACCTGTTTGAATTAGATACACTAGCTTTTTGATGATATTTGACTTGTCTCAGACTCTGGTATGAGGTGTCCATGTCCCTCCTCAGCCTACAATCAATGGCCTTATGACCAAATTTAGAACAACGAAAACAATATCCATAGAAAGTGTTTCTTATAAAAGAAATAGGATATGAATTTGTTCTTCTTTGTTGAACTCTCATATCTTATTCATTCAAATAGCTTCTCGCCTCTTCATAATAAGACATGTTATGGCCCAGATATCCATAAAACTGACACTTCATGAGATTAAATTTCTTATCAATTCTGTTTATCCTCATTCCTTCTTTCGTGGGATAATAGTTTGAGTGCCTCTTATTGCTGGAGGCTCGAGGAAAGTCTTCTGTTATTCTTTTATATTGAACTTGAGGTTTCTTTTTCAGTACTTCATGTGACTTTTCTACATAAACCACTTTAATCTTGCCTTTATTTTGGTCCCCATTGTTTGTGGAATTTTATGATTCAGCCTCACAACCGATTCCAATATTTCCCATGCAAGCAGGTCTTTGATCATTAAAAATATTTTCAACTCCATTGGAATTGCATTTTTCTCTTTCCAACAACTCAGCATCTAAGAACCTTCCAAATTCTATTTTCTTCCTTGATTCTTTTTAAATTGATTAACTCTCAAGTTTACTTCTAAGAGTAACAACTTCTTCTTTAATACTCTTAGTATTCTTGGTCTTTTCTTCCATTCTAGTGGTGAGGTCATTGATTTCCTTTGATTTCTCTTCAATTTTCAGCATTAGATCCACTACATCATCAGTGCTTTCAAGAATCTTAGACTACACTTTCAAAAATTCTTCCAATCGTTAAATTTTAGCTTTGATTTGATCAACATAATCATATGATTCTTCAACAATTGATTTCCACTTATTACAACTCTTACATTTCATCTTAAGATTACAAATAGAATCTTTTAGTTGCAACTTATGATTGGAATTAGTTGTCAACTGATTGTCTTTACCATTATCTTTTAATGGTTCTAATTTTTCAATCATTTCCATCATGGAAGCATGGTTTTTAGTTTTAAATTCTGGTTCTTCTTCTTCACAGGATTCCTTATCATCATCTTCCTTTTCACAGAGAAAAATCTTCTTCGGCACATTATTTCAAGATTTCAAGTATCCATTTTGAAAAACCTTTTCTAAGGATTATCAATGTTTTCATCTTCACTGTATTCATCCTTGATCTTTCTTAAACACTGAGGGGAAATTTTCCCGACTTTTCCTCAATGAAAACATGTGAGAGGTAACTTTCCTTTGAATTTCCCTTTTCCCTTCTGGAACTTCTTTGCAATGAGAGAAAGAATTTATTTTTCCTCATCATCTTCACCACTACTATCTTTTGAAATTTTCAGTTTATCCATGGATTTTAATGCCATTTCCTTGATCACACGAGTCATAGCATCTTCTGGTTTGACTCACATTTCATATCCTACCAAGCTGCTCAGTAGATCACCTAGAGATAGTTTGGAAAGATCGCTTTCCTCAAGGGCTGACACCTTTGCATTGTACAGGGGTGGATGTCTTCTTAATATTTTCTTTACAATGTCAATGTATTTGATTTCTTCACCTAGACCCTGAATTGATCCAACCACTTCTGTAATTTGATTGAAGAATGTGCCTGTATTCTCGTCTGGATGAATCTTCATATCATCAAACCGATTGTGTAGGACTTGTAACCTCCTTCACTATGTTATCTCCTTCATAAATATTTTCAAGTTTATCCCATATGAATTTTTCTGAGGTTCAACTCGTCACCTTTAGATAGATCTGATCAATAAGGGATGCGGTGAGTGCATTTTGTGCTTTAGTATCCACATCAAGAATTTTTCAGTCTGCGTTAGTCATAACCAGGCATGTTGGATCAGTGACTTGTATTCCTTGAATAGTAGAAAAAAGAACTTCCATTCTAAGAGATATTAGATTAGATCTCATTTTGTTCTTCCAGATCTAAAAATTACTTCCATCAAATAGAGGGAATCCTCTGATATTGGATGAATTGTCCATAATGGTAAATGACAGATCAAACACCAGTTAACCTCCCTCTAATACCACTTGAAGGACCTCGGAATACCCTGAAAGGGGAGGGGTGAATCAGGGTGTTAACTTTTTCTTTTTAAAGTTGTGGATCTTGTTCCCACATTGATAGGAACTTGTTAAACCTTTCAAACAAACAAAAGTATGAAGTTGATACAAAACTTTTACATGGTTCACCACAAATGGATACGTCCAAGGAGCATACGCCGACAGTTTTTCGGTCATACCTAATTCCAATAAACTTTATTTGCTTTGGATTACAATGTTTAGGTATAGTCACTTTGTCCCGGGAACATTGCCTTTACAAAAGTTCAGGGATATCTCACTGCGTCCCTCAGGTCACTCCCGTTTACTCCCCCTGGCTCACTGTCCTTGGTGAAGTCCCAGTCCGTTTATAGACATGAAGGTCTCCTCAATATATTTGCATTGAAGTATTTGTCTCTTTTTAGCACAAGACTCTACTTTCTTCTAAGTCTGGAAATGATGCATTTGAATACCATGAACCACTGAACCGGATAGTCATAAACGCACAAATAGGTTTCACTGACAATTTCATGCAACACCAAGTTTTGTGTGCGACCTCAAGTTTTTCGTGCAAATTCACATTTTTTCGCGCAAGCCATAATTTCTCATGCAACTTGGAATATTTCGTGCAAGCCGGAATATTTCGTGCAACTCTCAATTTTTCTACATGATCCAGAATATTTCGTGCAAGTCCAAAATTTTAGTGTCGCTCTAAATTTTTCCACGTGAGCTGGAATATTTCGCATAGCGCGGAATATTTCACGCAACCCCGAATTTTTCACACAGCTCAGAATTTTTCATGCAATCCCCTTTACACAAACCTTTTACGCTCATCAGACCTCAGATCTTCTCTAAGTCTTCAACCATACGGAATGAGGGTGGGTCACCACTTATTTATAGGTGTCTCATACCCCCATGCGCAAAACCCCCTATGGCATGAAAAACCTCTCATTTTTTGTGTAATATTTCATGCAGGTACCATTTTTCACGCACATCTCCAAATTTTCGCGCAGCCCATGCCTTTGCAATTTTTTGACGTTCTGATTTCAAAACACTATTAGCACAGAAAACCACAATCCACTATTTCGCGCACCACTCTATTTTTCGCGCCCAACAAAAATATTTCACGCACATACTTTATTTTTCACGTACCACTTCCTCTTTGTGTGCACCTCCTTTTACCAACAATACAAGTCTTCACTTTCCGATTATCAGGCCCAAAAATTTGGCAAACACTGGGAAACGGTGCCACCTTCAATACTATTGTCTGCTTGAACTGTATGATCACATTATTGGAACACATTCTAAACTTCCACAGAGGATTGAAAACAAACACAAATTATACTCCGATTCATGCAAATAACATCCATGGTTCCAACAATCTCCCCCTTTAGGTTTGTTGGCAATCACAAGAAAAATTCAATAGAGCACCATCCACATGTAAACCAAAAATGCAAGAATCAACTCAGCCAACACTCTAAGTCTAGGTGAGTAATGCTCGGTGTTGAAAACAAGAGGGGAAGCATGAATTGGGATCCTCTGTTTTGGAGTTCTCAATGACGCCCAAGAAATCCTCTTAAAAATTTTCCCAGAAGCATTACATGTACAATTTTTTCCTTCTTATTCTATCACCGAAATCTATTCTTGATACCAAACATGTCCTGAATTTATTCCTTCACCCCCATTGTTAATAAACCCAAAGATCATTATTTTCTCATTGAACATATCAATACACCCCTTGGATATTATCTCCCCCATAAACCTACATCATATCCACAAAAAGATTACAAACAGTCAACATAATTCAGTAGAGGGGTATTTTGTTACCTCCTTATGCACTGGGAGGTGGCTGAACACCGAGGTTCAACTGATGCTTCTCAAACATAGATGCTGATAGTGGCTTGGTCAGGATATCCGCAAATTGCTCATCAGTTCCCAGATGATCCATTATAATAATGTATTGCTCAACTTTTTCTTTGATAAAGTGATACCTTATTTCAATATGTTTTGTACGAGAATGCTGAATAGGAATCTTTGTAAGATTAATTTCGATCTTGTTATCATAGTAAATCACCATTGGTTGCTTCACCTCATCACCATTATCTGTTATTTGTTGCTTCATCCATAGCAGTTTAGTGCATGCCTTTGTGGCAGATATATACTCAACTTCAGAAGTACTAATAGAAGTACTTTCTTGTTTCTTTCTCAATAATCCAACACATTTTTTTACAATATAGAATGCTCCACCACTGGTGGACATTTTGTCAACTACATCACTAGCCCAGTCAGTATCATAAAATGATGATAATTCACTGTCCTAGCCTACAGCAAAGTATAAGACACAATTTTGAGAACCTTGAATAAAGCACATGATTCTTTTTACTACTTCCATATATTGTTCCTTCGGATTACTCTGAAAGAGGGCTGCTAAGCATGTTGCAAAGACAATATCTGTATTTGTTTCTGTCAGGTACAATAAGCTTCCAATAATCCTCTTGTACATTGTGGGATCTACAGAGGTCTCATTCTCATGATTTCCAATTTTGGTTCCAAACACAATCGGAGTTGACATCGGTTTGGAGTCATTCATATTAAACTTCTTCAACATCTCTCTTGAATAATTTTCCTAGGAAATGAAAGTGTGATCCTTCTTTTGAATCATCTAAAATCCCAAAAAATATGAGAGCTCCCCAATCATAGAAATTTCAAATTTTGACTTCATTTTATTGGAAAATTCATCCACTGATTTCTACCTACTTCCACCAAATATAATGTCATCAACGTAGACTAAAACCTTGAACTGATATTTTGGAGAATTCTTCACATATAGATTGTGATCTACTCCTCCTCTTTTGAATTCCATCTTCTTGAGATGATATTCTAACCAGGAATACCATGCTCTTGGATCCTGATTCAAATCATATAGAGCCTTCTTTAGTTTCCAAACCTTTATTTCATCAGTACTAAGAAGAAAACCCACTGGTTGTTCAATGTAGAATTCTTCTTTGAGTACACAATTCTAGAATGTTGTCTTGACATCCATTTGATATACTTTATATCCTATTTGGTGTTACATAGCAAGTAAAATCCTGATTGACTCCAGTCTAGCCACTGGATAAAATGTTTCTTCAACATCAACACCTTCAATCTGGGAGTATCCTTTATATACCAGTTGTTCCTTGTTTCTAATAACACTTCCATGCTCATTAAACTTGTTCTTGAAGATCGATTTTGTACCAATCACATTGTAACCTTTGGGTCTCTAAACAAGACCCCATGTCTGATTCTTTTCAATCTAATCTAACTCTTCATTCATGGATTTCACCAAAGATTCATCCTCTGCTACTTCTTCAGATGAGGATGGCTCCACAACTGACAAAAATACCGATTGTGTGTTGTTACTCATCCTCCTTGTTTGTGTGGGTGTACTCCTATCCCAATTATGTTATATGGATCAATCTTAGATCTTCTATTTCTCTTGTGTGGTTCAGTTTCATTCTCTCCAACTAGGGTTTCTTCATCGGATTCTTCTTCTGAGTCAACATCATGATGTTACTGGTGAGCATTTTGTATACCTTCCTCTATTTCTGTATTTTTATTTTCTCCATGTTCACTTTCTTCCTCACTTTTTATCACATCAGCATACGAAATCCTTGAAGCATTTGTGGTTTTCTCTTCAATGATCTTAACATGTCTTCTTTACACAATCTTTCCTAATCTCTTTTTGAAAAACTTATAGGATTTTTTGTTCATTGAGTATCCAAGGAAAATTCCTTCATCTGTATTGTCACCATACTTCCCTTGATTTTCTTCTTTGTTCCTGATGAATCATTTAATTCCAAAAAACAAAAATATTTCAAAGAGGGCTTACTTCCATTCCATAATTCATATGGTGTCTTGGTCACACCCATATAAATTCCTATTCGATTTTCAATATACACTACAGCTTGAACAGCCTCTTTCCAATAATATCGTGGAATACGACTCTTGATCAGCATAGTTCGTGCCATGTTGTTCACCAGTTGATTCATACATTCAAAAACTCCATTTTGTTGTGGAGTTCTCACTGCTGCTACCTCATGTTGTATCCCATGTTTCTCTAGATAGTTTTGAAATTCAATGGACATATATTCCCCTCCATTTTCATATCGTAGTACTTTAATTTTTCATCCAGTATCATTCTCAGCAATTCAAAAATATGTTTTTAGGCAGTCAAGCACTTGTTGTTTCCTATGAATAACCATTACACATGACATTATACTGTAATCATCTATGAAATACACAAAGTACCTTTCTCCCTGAGGATCGGAAACATTTATCTGCCTGCATACATCTGTATGAATTAGATCAAGAAGATGAGATACCCTTTTCTTCTTTGGTCGATATGAACTGTAGACTCGCTTCCCATGAATGAAAGCATCACAAGACTTTTCACCCTCATGCTTTAGTTTCGGAATGTCAATGAAAATTATCAATTTTGATATTTTCTCTATTTCTTGTTGATTGATGTGTCTGAGTCTCGAAGGCCACAAACTGTTTTCTTCTTCAATAGTCATGTAACAAACATTTTCCTTACTATCAACCCGATACAAGTTGCCCTCTCTTATATATCCCTTCATAAGTGAATTTCCTATCTTTCCCTTAATTGTACATCCTTTCTGATTAAAAGTAAATATAAGTCTCATGTTTTTCTATTTCCAAAAACTTTGCATCTGACAACCTTCCAAAGTGTATTTTCTTCCTTGATTCTTTTGAAATTGATTCACTCTCAATTTTTCTTCTAAGAGTAAAAACTTCCTCTACAAGACGCTTAGTAGTCTTGGCCTTTTCTTCTAGTCTAGTGGTGAGGTCATTGATTACCTTTTCTTGCTCTTCAATTTTCTGCTTTAGATTCACTTCATCATCAGTGCTTTCAAGAATCTTAGACTACACTTTCATAAATTCTTCCAGTCATTCAATTTTAGCTTCGAGCTGATCAACATAATTAGATGATTTTTCAACAATTGACTTCCACTTATTGTAACTATTACATTTCATCTTAAGCATACAAATTGAATCTTTAAGTTGCAACTCATGATTGGAATTAGTTGTCAACTGATTTTCTTGACCTTTATCTTTTGATAGTTCTGATTTTTCAATCTTTTCCATCATAGAAGCATGGTTTCCAGATTTAAATTCTGGTTCTTCTTCTTCACAGAATTCATTATCATCATCTTCCTTTTCATAGAGAAAACTCTTCTTCGGCACATTATTTCTATATTTCAAGTCTCCCTTTTTGAAAAACCTTTTCTGATGCTTCTCAATTTTTTCATCTTCACTATCTTCATCATTGATCTTTTTTAAACACTGAGAGGCATTGTGCCTAACTTTTCCACAATGAAAACATGCAAGAGTTAGCTTCCCTTTGAATTTTTCATTTCCCTTATAGAACTTCTTTGCAATGAGAGAAAGAGTTTCTTTTTCCTCATCATCTTCACCACTACTATCTTTTGAAATTTTTAGTTTATCCATGTCTTTAAATGCCATTTCCTTGATCACATGAGTCGTATCATCTTCTAATTTGACTCTCATTTCATATACTACCAATCTTCTCAGTAGATTATCCAGATAGTGGATGGAAAGATCTCTTTCCTCAAGGGATAACACATTTTCATTATACATGGGTGGAAGTCTTCTTAATATTTTCTTTACAATTTCAATGTCTTTGATTTCTTCACCTAGACCCTGAATTGCTCCAACCACTTCAGTAATTTGATTGAAGAATGTGTATGCATTCTCGTCTGGATGCATCTTCAGATCATAAAACCGATTCGGTAGGACTTGTAATTTTGCCTCATTCACTTTGCTATCTCCTTCTTACATATTTTCAAGTTTATCCCACAAGGATTTTTTTTGTGGTGCAACTCATCACCTTTAGATAGATCTGATCAGAAAGGGCTGTGGTGAGTGCATTTTGTGCTTTAGCATCTACATCAAGAATTTTTTTTGTCTGCATCAGTCATAGCCTGGCCCGTTGGATCGGTGACTTGTATTCCTTGCACAATAGAAAAAAAACTTCCATTCCAAGAGATATTAGATGAGATCTCATTATGTTATTCTAGATATGGAAATTACTTCCATCAAAGAGAGGTAATCCTCTGACATTGGATGAATTTTCCATAATGGTAAATGATAGATCAAACACAAGTAAACCTCCCTCTAATACCAATTGAAGGACCCCGGAACACCCTGAGAGGGGAGGGGTGAATAAGGGTGTTAACTTTTTCTTTTCAAAGTTTTGAATCTTATTCCCATGTTGGTAGGAACTCGTTAAACCTGTCAAACAAAAGAAAGTAGGAAGTTGACACAGCACCTTTAATTGGTTCACCATAATCAGCTACGTCCAAGGAGCATAGGCTGACAGGTTGTTGGTCATACCTAATTCCACTAAACTTCACTAGCTGCAGATTACAATGTTCAAGTACAGTCACTCTGTCCCAGGTACAATGCCTTTAAAAAAGTTTAGGGATATTTCACTGTATACCTCAGGTCACTCCCATTGACTCCCCCTAGCTCACTGCCCTTGGTGAAGTCCCAGTCAGTTTATAGACGTGAAGGTCTCTTCAATAGATTTGCATTGAAGTATTTGCCTCTTCTTAGCATGAGACTCCGCTTTCATCTAAGTCCAAAAATGATACACTTGAATGCGCTGAACCATGGAACTGGATAGTCAGAAACGTGCAAACAGGTTTCACGGACAATTTCATGCAACACCAAGTTTTGTGAGCAACCTCATGTTTTTAGCACAACTTCATCTTTTTCATGAAAGACGGAAAATTTTGGGCAACATAGAATATTTTTCACAAGATGGAATATTTCATGCAACTCTCAGTTTTTCCGCGTGAACCAGAATCTTTCACACAAGTCCAAAATTTTTCCACCGCTCTAAATTTTTCTGAATGAGCCGGAATATTTTGTACAGCGCAGAATATTTTATGCAACTGGGAATTTTTCACACAACTCAGAATTTTTCACGCAATCCCCTTTATGAGAATCTTTTACGAGCATCAGACCTCGGATATTCTCTAAGTCTTCAACCATACAGAATGAGGGGTTTGCCTCTTATTTATAGGTGTCTCAGACCCCCGCGCGCAAAACCCCCTCTGGCGCCAAAAACCAATCATTTGGCGTGTAATATTTTCGGCAGGTACTAATTTTCATGCACATATCCAGATTTTTCACGCAACCCATGCCCTTTCCATTTTTCAACGTTCTGATTCTGAAACACTATTTGATCAAAAAACCTTGATCCACTATTTCACGCACCATGCTATTTTTCACGCCCAACTAAAATAGTTCACACACATGACTCCTTTTTCGTGTACCACTTCCTCTTTGTGTGAACCTCCTTTTACCAACAATCCATGTCTTCATTTTCCGATTTTCAGGCCCAAAAAGTTGGCAAACACTGGGAAATGATGCCACATTTAATTTTGTTGTCTTCTTGAACTGTATGATCACATTACTTGCACACATTCTGAACTTCCACTAAGGATTGACAAAAAACACAAACTATACTCCCATTCATGAAAAGAACATCCATGGTTCCAACAACTACAAGTGGTTATTATTTTGGAATAGATTCATCTAGGGTTAATAAATCGAAAAATATTTATTCAAGTATATCTCAACAATCATCCTGGTTTTTTGGTGAGTGTTCCTTTATTGTACACCTATTCTGACACTATTAGGTGATATTATTAGGTTAATTCACATTTTTATTTTGATCCATTATGAAGGATTTGAATAAATGATGATCATGGATGACCAAGGTTAAACCTAATGTATCATAGATTGAAAAATGGTGTAATGAATTATACATCCTATAAATTATTTTCTATTATTATGATTAAAATTTCTCACACCATGATTTTTTTATTTTAGTCAATGGATGGAACAAGGAAGATTCATGATAATGTTAAATCTAACTAAAAATGTGGTGATTATAAAAAAACAAATAGAATTATGATTTATGTGAAATATATTGTGATTATTTCTAATTAGTTATCATTATATATGATTAATAACATGTACTTTAACCAAATCTTAAACTCACCAAAGAAGATAAGAATAGAGTTTGTTGAGAGCTCGTGTGGTGGAGACCATATAGAAATGAAGGATTAATTTCCTTCCTATCAGAAATGTGGAAAGTGACACCTAATAGAATACCTCAAAGGAATAGTAAAATGTTTTATGTGTGGAAAAGAATGTTATATAGCAATGAATTTCTATGTAAAAAATAAATATTTTGATTAAGGAAAATAAATTTATCCTAGAGATCCATTTATAATTCATTGTAGTAGATTCTAGGATCCTGGTAATTATATAAGTCAATGCCCTTTTCTAAATTTTAACTTTTAGAATAAGGAAGGACCTAAGTTATGCCAATAATTCAAGTGAAAGTATTAAATTTTTATGCATTGGAATTTAAGAATTGTGTTGTATAAATTATTTTATCAATGGTATTTTTGTTATAAGAATTATGAAACATCTAAGGATTTATTTGTAATAGTTTTACTTTAATGATTTATAAGAATATGTTTAATGGTACTGATGACGTAGAAAAGTGATTTAGTTTCAGGATATATTTTTTGAAAACACATGATTAAGTGAAAGATAACCCATAATATATGCCCAATGTTGAGATAATAATGTTTAATTGAGAAAAATAAATGATAGAAACTAATAAAGTAAATGGGATAGTATTGGTGACCTTGAATTTTTTTCTTTGATTTGATGAAAAAATGATTTAGTTCATATTTAATAAAGTTTGTTTCATTTTTTGGATTTATGTAATACACTTAATAGTATGTTATTTTAATTGAGGAATAATTATTGTGTTAATTTTTAGAAGAACATATGTTTTCACTAAGGTTTATGGTGATTTAGGTTATCAATATGTTTTAAGAGAATATAAAAACAAGTTATTCACATGTTTGTTATGTAACATTGCTAGTTACTTTATATTGTTTGTGGATAAATGTTAAATTTTATATTAAAAAATTGATCAAATCTTTTAGATTTTTGGGTCTCAAATTTGGTTAGACGTATCTTGGATGAATCTTAAAGTTAACTATTTATGAAATTGATTAAGTTGAACATTAGGGGTTATTAGAGAGGTTTTAAAGATTAATGTATTATATTGAAAAATATATGATAACCACTATGGTTTTGTTAAATATTTAAAGAAATAAGTAATTATTTTTCATTATTTTTTGGTTTTAATGATCCGTTAAAAATTAATTCTAGTGATTTATGCATGAAAAATATATCTTGGAATAATATACGAAGTATAAATTCATCAAAGTACAACTATAGGATGAAGTTGTGATTATGAAACGGAATAAAAAACAAGTAAATTTTCTTATGATCTCTATATTGACAGTAAATTAATCCATCAACTTTAGGAAAAAAATCTTGAAATAAAACTTTTATCCTTTTATCTTTATTTCTGACGAATTGATGGCCTTTTACATCTCATTGATTTATGGTTTTTTGGTGATTATATTTCTCATAACCATGTTGTTTCTCAATATCCATCTTTATTTGGACATTAATTATACCTCCTTGAAGATATTATCACGTCGCACTACTGTTATCATATTTGGAAACCTAGTTATGTGTTATTACATATTTCCTTCATATTTCCAATTCCCTATTTCTAAGAGAAATTTTTATTAACCCTTTTTATGATATGGGTTTTAAAAAAAAGTATTTTCAAATACCAAACCCTTGATTACTAGTATCAAGTTAAAATTATGAGAATGTAATTTATTTAACATGTAGGGGGATGTAAAACCCCATAAATTTAGTTTAAAATAATAATAATCTTGAAAAACATTTTAACACGCAACACCGAGCTTTAAGCGAATTGAGATGTTTTATAAAAATATTGATATTTTAATATGACCTAAGCATTAAATTTTTTGGTATAAATATGATTATCTGAATTATGAAATATTTTTATAGTATTCATACTCAATAAAAATTTATTGAACAATTATTAGGAAATAAGCACTCATTTTTTATTAAAGTCATTTTATGCTTTAAAAATTCTTTTTATTCAAAAATGATTTTTATTGCATTTTTTTAAATTATTATTAATTTCTACCAATTTTAGAAATTTTATTTTAAAAAAAGGGATTTAATTTTTTAAATTATCATATTAAAATTGGATTAATGTGAAATGCTAGGATTTTCCTAAAAATTTTATTTTTCAAAGAATAATCGAAAAACATTGATTTTCTTAAAATTGTACTTTAATTTAATTTAAAATAATCATTATGATTTTAATTTGATATTAAAGTAAAAAATATATTATTTAATCATACATAATTTAATTAATTTCATTATAAAATTTATTATACTTGATATAGGTAGATGTTCATTTTTGGGCTTAAAAACACATTTTTTCTAAAACATATTTTTCATTCCATTTTACAAATTGATAATAAGATTTATTTCTAACACTCCTAGAAATTGAATTTTAAATAATTTTATGAATATTTGGAATCAATAGGTTCATATTTTTTAAATAATTTCTTTTTATTTTTTGTTATTATGAATAGTAACTTTAGCAAATATTATCACCTTGATATAGGTAAATCGATTAATTATGGTTAAAAATAATATTATGAAGACAAAAAATAACACTAATAATTATATTTAAACTAGTTTATTATTGGGGTTTGAACATCCTCATTCAGGATTCTAATTTATAGTAATTTGGAACAATATTTCTTCGAAAATGACATGTATTATTTTAAGTAAATATAAGGTAAAAATGTCACTCTATTTCTTTTAACATCTATAAAATTTTATGAGAGAGATAAAATATAAATATATTTAGTTATAAATATTTATTTTAAAGATAAATTATTATTTATCATTATTATTTATTTTTATTGATTAAATAATTAACTTAAATCTTAAGGCAAATGTGACTCAATTATTATTCAAGCATTAGAAAAATCAAGTACATAATTTTAAAAACTCTAAAATTAATATTGTTTGAGTGAGATAAAGTACCCAAAAAATTTAAAAAATAAATATAACATATTATTTATGTTTTAAATGTTTATATTTTAATTCTTTTTTTTCATGTTGTTTTCAAATTGAAATTATGTGAATTATTCTTAAAATGACATTAATAATATTTTATGTTAAATAATATTTTATTAAATTATTTAAAAAATATTAAAATAATTAAATAGTAAAATTAGGATGATAATAGGTCTAAAAAATCATAATTTTTCAATTTATAATTAAATTCTCAACGTATAAGTAAAATTATAACCCTTTAATATTGAAAAGTTCATTACCTCATTTAAGGATAAAATTGATTAACCAATGGGTTAATCTAAAGGATAAGGTCTAAAGTGATATCAAAACCTATGAATTTTTTATTGGGTAATTATATTAAAACTATATCATCCCTATATTATAATACATGTAATTTTGGAAATATTTTACATGAGTTAGACACATATTATATCATAATATTTTATGTACTTTAAAAAAGACATGAATGGTATTTTATAATTAAAAATATTTTATTAAATGATTTAAATTTGATTAAAATAATATATTTAGGATAGTAAATGTTATATTGTTTAAAATATCAACCATGTTCTATTTATGGTCACTTTATTTTTTATTGTAAAATTCCTTACACCTAAAGAGTAAAAAACCTTGATATTGTGGTAATTTTCAAAATTTGTATTAGGGGTCAAAAAAGGAGATAAGGATGAAATAATCAAATACAATTGTCCAAATTTTATTACATGATAGTATTTGTACTCATAATCACAATATATTAAAAAAAATTAATTTTTATACACATTAACAAGAAAATAAATCTATATTAATTTAATACTTTATGTCATTCCTAGAGTGCCCCTCTTCCCACTTATAAAAGGGAACCTCTTCTCTTCTCTTCATCACACCCTTTTAGATATCTAGATAAAAAAACCTGGAATAATTATCTTCTAAAATTAACTATATAATAATTATAGGTGATATTTTTCTAAAAATATCATTCCAAGTTTCTATAAACGATCTAATGGAAGTCTACTGTAGAAGTCGTAATCGTCTTTACTGGCTCTTTCAGATTTAATTCTTCTTCTACTTTATCAAAATATATTATAACCATACTATAATAATAACTAAAGTGTAATAAATATAATTATATATTATTATTATTATTATGTTACAACCATTTTTATCTCTTTTTAATCCTACAAAAAGAAAAAACATCACTCGTGCATATATACGGCTTACCGTCTCCAGATAGCGGTGAAATTCACTTTTCATCACCTTTTTATTTGGATAATTATAAAGATATAAATAATTAATATATATTATATTTATGAAAAATTATTATTCTTTAATTATAAAATCATATATTCCTTCTTACCGTCCAATCCATTGGAAAATAATAAGATCGCTCAGGCATATGTGTGGACCGCCACCTACAAGAAGCAATATGATTCATTTTTCATTACTGATTCACATTAATGGTAATAATGATATATTTTATAAATATATATGATATATATCATATATTAATTATTATTTAAATTTTAATTATTATTTAACTTTCTTTTTTTATCCAACGAAAATTAAAAATAAGGTTCATACGTACGTACGACCAACCATATCCATGAATTGTGTGAATCATTTTTCTATCTTGACCTTTTATGGATGAATATAAATATATAAATATTGAATATATATGATATTAATATCATTATTAACATTATGTATATTATTTAACCATTATCCAAGTACAATTATTGGAACTACTGAGCTAAAAGTCTCATAAAAATGAAACAGTTAATACTCGAAAACAGTGATTTTAATAAGTAATTATTAAGGAATAGGTGTTAAAATGTTATAAGTGGATCATATATGATAATATAAGTATTTAAATGATTATTTTATATAATTATAGTAAACTAAAATTTATTATAAATTATTTTAGGGTTCTTTTGAAGAAATTCAAACTTGAGGTAAGGTTTTATCGTCTCAAATTTTCTTCTTTGGGGCATAAGCTATGTTGTTTACGTTTCTCCCTTTATATGGTGTATATAAAGAAATTTTACATGAAATATCATGAAATTAAATATTATAATGATATTTAAATTTTCATTTTAAGTTATTCTTTCATGGGGCTTCTAATTCAAATGTTACCAAAGTAGTAAGGGATTTTTTTCTAACTTATTTTTGTGAGACACATCTCATATTCAATAAATTTTTTTATGTGGTGTAAATATTGTAAATTAATATATTTTATCATTATTATCATGAAAATTATTTTGATCTAAATATAGATATATGGTTATTTATTTTATCATTCTTATGATTCAAAAGTTAACAAAGTGGTAAGGGTTTTATGTTACAATCTCATTATTTACCAAGATTGTTAATGATTAAGTTTCTAATGATAAAGTTTCATGATCTACCTCTCAATAATATAATTTATTTTATTTTTTATGGTTATTTCTTGAGAATGAATTTTTTCCTTTCTTTTTCCTCAATTTCAGTACTCAAGAGATTAAAAGAACATTTTTAAGGAAAACAGACATTATTTATTTCTTGGGTCAAAAATATTTTTTATTTGGTATACGTGATTTATAAAAATGTTTTCAATAATTTTTTTAATATTCTTATATGATTTTTTAAATTCATTTTTACCCATGTTTTAATTTTTACAAAAAATTTTAAAAGGAATTTCCATGTTGTTTTTTGAATGTGGTGCTTTTTACTTTTCATTGAAAATATGAAAGGAATTTTTTTTAGAGTACACAACATGAATGGAATTTCTCTTCATCCTGATAAATAAATTATCTGAATCTTACTTTAAAAGTTTCTGTGGTTATTTTAAAATAATATTTTTCCATTAATATTTGTGAAAATTTTAGATTTTCATATCCGATTCAGAAATGAAAATGTTATTTTCCTAAAGAAAAATTCCAGTGATATTTTAAAGGAATTTTTCATCTATAAAAACAACCTTGTATGTTACATAGGTATATTATCCAATGATACCGTATTTATTATTTCCCTATATGTTTTATGGTTATCATGATAAAATAGTGATGAAACCTATTTTCTTTTCCACTGGTTAAGTTACGATGAATGTTTTTATGATCTTGTAGCATACATATGAATGGATTTATGATTATATGATAGGTGGGACCATAATTATATATCCCTATAATGAATTAGATAGAGATTAATTTTGTATAATCTTAAAGGGTAGAAGGGAGGTTATTCTAAGCTATAAAAACGGTACATAAGAGATTTTCCCAAACTCGAAAGAGGGTACACAGGAGGTTATTCGAAGAGAAAAATAGGTACACAGGCAGTTATCCCAAGTCTAAAATTTTATGAATTTCTTTGTGGGTGGCCTTAAAAAAATTCCATAATTATGATTATTTCACACTTTATTCCACTACTTTATGACATTATCTTGTAATAATGTTATGTTCTCATGGATCATGTTCTTTGATAATATTTTTATTCACGTTATATAAACTGTCATGATTTATTTCAATACTTATGTTAATAATATAATAATATATGGGTATGGTTTTAAAGGGTTAGGTTCATGTTTTCATACTCCTTATGATCATGTTTTGTTTAAATGATCATTAATATCTCCCCTGTTTACCCTTATAGAGCATTTGAGCTCACTATTTATTCTGTTTTAGTTTCATCAAGATATGAATAGACCTTTAATGTATGATATGTATAATAACAGCTTAAATTATAAAGAACTAAGTGGGAGACAATATATATATTTATGAACCAATTATTAATATAACCATATTAACAAAGACACCGAACTTTTATTATATTATAATGGATAGTTATGTTATGTATTGAATAGTTATATAATAATATGTAATATTTATATATGAATATATGGGTCATTATATTCATAAATTTCTTCCATTTCAATACTGTATTGTTACTGGTCATGTATCAATTATTCATCCTTTTTTTCAATGAGGGAAAAAAGCCTCAAGTTATACAAAGAGTCACTCAAATATTTAATTTCTGTTTTCTTGTGATCAAAATAATCACTTTCATCAAATTTAACATGATTATATACTTCAATTATCCTTAAATTTTTACTTAAAACTCTATAGGATATATAATTAGTAGAATAAACTAAGAATATTCATTCCTCTTCCTTTTGATTGAACTTACCAAGACTATCCTTGGTATTCTAGATGTATATTTTGCATCTAAAAACATTAAATTATTCAACCTTTGGATTTATATTATTCCATAGATCATAGGGTTTTTTCATTAAAATAGTCCTTATTAAAATTATATTGATGACATAGCAAGTTTTTTTAATATCTTTATGCTAAAAGTGAGTGGGAATGATATATCACACAACATAGTCCAAGAAATTTCTTATAATAACAAGTTTCTCCTTTCAACTAAACTATTCTATTGAGGTGTTCATGGGGAAGATAAGGTATTTTTAGTACCTTATTTTCAGTAAAATGAATTGAATTCATGATTCTAAAATTATCCCCCATGGCCATTTTTCAAAGACACAATTTTAGATCCTTTCCATTTTAAATAATCATACAAAAAATAATAAAAATAGTATAATATTAACTTTTAAGTATTAAGAAATAAACCCAAGAAAATCTTGAAAAATAATCAACCAAAACCTAAAAATTTACTTACCATATAGGTTGGTACTTATATAAGGACCAGAAAAAATCATATGAATAAGTTCATGTAGTCTAGATGAGGCAAATTCTTTAATTGGTTAAAAATATTTTTTTATGTCTTCCCCATTTAGCATGTATCACACAATTAATTTTATCCAATTTGAGTTTAGTAAATTCATAAATTGGATTTTTATTAGACAATTTATTTAGTGAATGAATATTACAGTATCCCAGAATCCTATTCCAAATCCATATTCATTAATTTTATAATTTAAATAGTTCAAAAAAATTACACAATGAATGAAGATCTAGTTTTTAAACATTTTCAATTATTTGTGTTCTAAATTTAAGAAACTTATATTTAAAAATAGAGCATTACTTAATATAAAAATAAATATAATATCCATCATCAAAGAGTTTTGAAATAATTATCAGGTTGTTCTTTAAGACTTCAATATGAAGTACTTTATTTATGAGGATTTAATGGGGTTATCTAATATATCCAATGCCAAAAAAATTACATTGGTATTATCCAACACACAATCATTGAAAAGTAATATCAATAAAAATAAGTAAAATAGATGAAAATAAAAATTCAACCAACTATATGTAAATAAGAAGTTACAATGTTTCCCTTTTTCTTGTGAAGTTGATTTATGTGATGGTATGTGTAATTTCTAGAATTATGGTTGTGTTTTTTGTTGATTTTGAATTGTGGGGTTATGGTGGGGATGTGTGATGTAGTAATATAAAACTGATATGGGAATGGTTTGTGGAATTATTAATTGGATTTGTAGATGCTCAGTAGCTATAAAATGCTTAAAATAAAAATCCTATTAATATGAAAATGGTTGGGTATTGAAATAATTAATGGTAAATTGGATGATGATGATGTATAATTTGAATATGGAAATGTGATAATGGATATGAAAATGGTTTGAAATTGAAAAGGTTAAATGAGAACTATGAAATTTTTGTGTGGTTTTTAGCCTAAAAGAACTGAAATATAAACAAATGGGTTCTGTTTGTGATGGAATAGAAATTGAATGGGTCGAAATAGATAATGAACTCTTTTATTAAAGTGGGATGTTTTGATAGAGTGGTTAATGTTTCATATGAAATGAATGGTATGGATAAATGAAATTTTTTTTAATGGGGAAATATGGAAATTGGATTAGCGTGAAAAGAATTATGGAATGTGTCTTTTATTTTTTGGCATGCTTGTGTGGTGTTATGAATTTATAGGTTGAAAAAAAGTATTGTATGTTGTAAGGCCTTAAGGTAGATTTTTGGAGTTATTATGGTACTCATGTAACAAATCCATTGGTTGGTCTTTTGTGTGTGACAATTATATACTATTTTTTCATTATGATTCTTATATTCACCCCACCTATGTGGATAACTATGTGATCATGACCAAATGTTTTGGTGGTGTTTTTTCCAACATCTAGATGGTGAGAATGGATATCTAAATACCGACTCTTCCTCTCACACACATAAATAGGAGATTGATATGCATGTAATGTGACCGATAGAATTCAAAAGTGAACTAGTGGTGATGTTTTATGAGACTTATTAGGTTTTTCATAGTCGGGTGGATGCATGGTAGGAATATGTAATGAGGTTGTTGTCTTTTATATTAAAATCACCCTATTATTCTGGTTACAGTTGTGGTAGAGATATTATGTGATGGAAGAGGTGTCATCAGGTGAGATGTGATGTGATGGCCCAAGTGTCTTTGGGTGAGATGTGATGAGATGAATAAAGTGTCTTCTGGTGAGATGTGATGTGATGGCCCATGTATTTTTAGTTAGGATTATCTATAATAGATGGTATCGCTATGATATAGTATGATAGGGTGTGAGTGTGAAAATTTAGTGAGAAAGTGGTGTGAGGTACCAACTTTATTGATATTCTTCAGATTATATTATAATACTTGGATGTGTTATTTAGTGAGCATGCCATAGTGAGTATGATATTGGTTAGTTTACCTACTTTGATGTTGTTGGTTCTATTGGTTTCTCATTGTTGAATAAGTATTCCCTTTTCACATGTTCATGAGAGACTTTGGGTATGATCTTATTTATCATACAAGTTATGTTCACCCCACATATATTAAAACTATTTTTTAGGTTTCTAGGAGTAATTTATTGACTATTATAAACATTACTATATCATAATTTGGGTTTGTTGTTATATTGTTACCTTGGTATTTTATTTGGGGTATTTATGTGAAGACTCTTTGTATTTGTTTAATTTAACAATTCATTGTGGGATGGTTTTGGTTTCCTTTACTTTCATATTATGTAATAGAGTTTCATGGTGTTTTTTTATCATATATATTAATCATATAATATTATAGAGGTTATTTTCTTCTATATGTGATATTTTATACTCTTAGTGATTTTCATTAACCTAGGATATCTTTAAGGTGGGACTTGAAGATCATTATATATCTTACTTCATTATCAGTCTAGGAGGGGTACCTTTGGAGGCGTGGATTCATAAAATAGTATAATTACCCCATTTATTTTATATAGTGAGTGAAAGTTGTAAAAATCCCCACTCATATGTCTTGAACACCCACTGGTACATAAATTCTCCTGGGTCCAAAGGTACTATATATAAAAGTTTTGGGAACCAAAATATTATTATACTTTCTAGAATGTCCATTATTTTTTGAATTAAAATTAGATAATTTTAGAGAAATAAATACCGTCTATAATCAATATTCCTAAGGATATATTAGGTAAAATTTATTTTTAAAATGTCCCTTTATTCCATAGTGTAAACAATCAATTTTAGTCATGTTTCTATTTTTTTAACTGAGAAAAAAAATAATCCTTATTTATTTTGAGTTTCTCTATCTTACTTCCTACGGTATATTTTTCCTTATGTGATTTTTTATTACCAAATATTTTATTTATTTAATTCCCCCTTGGTAATAAATAAGTATAATCTTTAAATTATTTTACTTTATCAATTAATTATTTTATTTTATATGATAGAAAACATAATTAGATGTAGATTTTTCAAATAAAGATTTCCATTTTAAAATATATTGGTTTAGTTCCACCATTTTTTAACACAAAATAATTATATTTCTTAAGATACTTTTTATTTTTCCTAAATGATTCATATTTACCATATAACATAGAAAAATATTTATTCAACTATTTGAAAGAATAATTTTCATATTCAAAATCAAACGAAGAGTAATAAGCATAAGGTACCTCATCAATTTGTGCCATAAAAAACATATTTTATTTCTAATTCGAGACTTACGTTTTCTGAATTAGAACCAAATTCATCATAAGAGTCTTCTAAGGCACTCTATATAGCCTTTATTTATTTTCTCTTCTTATTATAATCTCATCACTTACTATAATTCCTTTCATAATTTTTCTTCTCTTTATGTTGAGGGTAATTAGGATTGATATGCCCAATCTTCTTGCACTCATAAAACCTAACTTATTTGTTATTTCCATAAAACTTTTTATAATTGTTAAAGGATTTCTTGACACTTCTTCTCTTATTGTAGAAATTCTTAAACATTTTTGAAAATTGAGAAAGCACATCACTTGAATATGAGTTTTTTAATGTATATTAATCATATGAGTGTGAAAATTATTTCTCATTATTTTTATTATCATCTTTTTAAGTGGATTATTTTAAAGTAACATTCTATTTTTTTTATCATCTTATATTCACCAATCTCAGATTCAATATTAGCTTTATACCAAAAAATTATGCCAATAAAATATTCTATTTATTAAATCTTTCATTGTAGTATATTTCATAATATAATATTAAATTCAACTCCATTTTCATAGTAGAACTCCAAGTACTTTGAGATCTTGATCGAGTTCATAAATAGGATATCCTAAGGTAGAAACATTGATTACAATTCTAATCAGTATTCAATTTATTTGAGTGATGATATCATAATCAAATATTAGGAAATTATAAAAAATTAATTTTATAGTGGTGTATTTTAGTTTCCTTGCATTATCAATACGTTCATAAGATACATATGTTGTTTTCCACATTTTATGTGTTGTAATACATTGTGAACTTAGTTGAAATACTTAGGACCTAATCCATATATAATAGGATTCATAGACTTGGAATTTAGGTCATATTAGGCTTCATCATTAATATCCCATTTATCTAGTTCTTATTCAGAAATTATATAGGGCTTAATAATTTTAAAATAAACCTATTGGCCAAGATTTTTCATATTAATAACCATTAGATCCTTTGAGCACCCTTAGTATTCTCCGTTGAAATTATAATCCATAAATATATGAATTACTTCTCAATTTTCATCCATTATATCCATTTTCAAAAAGATATTTTCAACTTAAACTTGTTAGAGTTGAGAACTAAAGATTCTCTTTCTTTGATACCAATTGTTGACCTAAATGGAATTACACAATGACTCAATAGGGGGGTCAATTTAGATCTTAAAATTTTAACCGAAATTAAATTCAACCCTTGAACTATTCTTTACTCTTTAAACATATAAGCAGTGGAAATAAAATCATAGAAGAAAAATAATAGATCACTGAGGATTTATAGTGGTTTGGGATATAATAATCCCCTTGTACACTCCATTAATTATCTCTTTTCAATATTGATGAATTTCAGTATGCAAGTCCTTTTCCTAAGGACCTCAATAGTTGAGTACAAAAAACTCAAACTCATTATAAAAAGGTATCAAGATATTTTATAGGGCTATAAATTTTTTCAAGACCTATCAACAATGTTCACACACTCAGAACAAGGATTTTTCAATTTTTAAAAGTTGTAAAAGACGGGATCAGATTCATCTCACACTTATAAGAGGAATCTTGACTACATATGAGAGGTTCTCCAAAAAAATGAATAATTCTTAAAAAAATATATCTAGAAGATATATAGATTAGATTTTATTTTCACTTAAAATAATAGAATTATTTAGTTTTTATTATTCACATAAAATAAAGAAAAATTTGTACATACAAGAAAGAAGAGTATTATTTTTATTATTTATACACTGCTCTATATCTTGACTGTTTTTTTGTTTTTATCTATTTTATTTTTAACTCAAATTTCCATATATATTACAACATTTAATAGAAAATAGAATAATCTAAAAAGATAGGCTATGTTCTTAAATGTGACCTTTGTTTCAGAATATAGAAAAGTTAGAGATCATTTCTTACTATAACTATAGTCTTCATTAAAATTGAATGAATTCTTGGAAATAGATGTATTATTTAATATGAATTTTCTTATCTAGATACCACAATTTCTAAAAAAATTAGGTGTGGTCTTCACTCAAACTTTTGTAATGGTAATAAGTTCCTTGAATAAGTTAATAAATACTCTTAAAAATACTTAATTCTACTAACTATAGCTTCAGAGGAAATTATCTTCCTTTTAGGTCATTATTATCTTAAAGTGTTCATAATAAATAGTGAAATGATTAAATTATAACTCCAAAGAATATTTTTTACTCTGATAGAACTATTAAACTTCATAATGTAGTCTATTTTATATGATATTTATCTCATCGTATGATAATCGTGTCACTACAAGATAAATGAACTAAAAACATTATTCCTTAAAAAATTATTCCACAAATGATGTTTTTTATATTCATATGATAATTTGGAACTTTATATGATATTTTCCTTTATCGAATATCAGTGCTTGATTTTCTAAGCTCATAATAAAAAACAGAAATTTGTGTGATAATTTTATCTTTGTATGATAAATGAATTTATCAAAATTTACTACTCAAATGGATTTATTAAGCCTCATATGATAATTATAATACGTAATACTTTCATAGAAAAATTTAGTTTTTCTGATTTCTAAAATCCAATATAAATATGTTTCTTATCCATAATATGATTTCCTTTGATAGAAAACTGATTTTTTAGTAACATAGGACATTTAACTACTTATATAATAATTGATCATCTCATATGATATTTTCCTTTGAAATTTTCTTCAATTTTTCAAAAACAAATATTTAAAAAAATAATCAGAGTGAAATATCACTTATAAAAAAGTGTAATTTCCAGAAAACACTTAAGATACTTTTATTAGAAAAAAATAGTTATTTTATGACTATCAAACATATAAAACATTGGGATATTTCATAGAAAAATTAGTATTCCCAACTGTATATACTTACCCATTTAAATATTATATCACAAATTCAACTTTATTCATGGTATTTAAAGTTTCAATACAAGTTTTCTCTTTTATGGGGGTTTGATTCAAAAGATATTAAAGGTGTAAAGGTTTTTTTTATAATCTCACTCTCATTTAGGATTATTCAAGTTTAAATTTACATTGAAGTAATTATATTCTATTTTTCTTCTTAAAACTCATATATTCTCTTCTCTTCCGGTTATGTTTTAGATTTTTATGTTTTTCTTCCAACTGTTCCTCTCTTTGGCACTCAAAGTCAAAAAGATTTTTTTTTAAATGTTTTTTCTTTATATTTTTCCTATTAGGAATATTTTTCTTCTATATCAATATTATTCAAATTGTATTATATAAGTTTTTATCTACATTTAAATGATTAGTATAGTTCTTTTTCTACTAACTTTGTGTTTCTTTAAAATTGTTTTAAAAGAAAATTTTTAAAATTTTCTGAATGGGTTTTTTTTACTTTCTTTAGAAAAGTATGAAAATACTATTATTTTAAACATATAGAGCCTTTATCATATTTTTCCACCATTATATTTGTTATTTTTTATCACACATACTCTAAAATTTTCTATGTATTTTCAAAGAAACCCATTTTCCATTATTGTAACAACCCATACTTTTATTAATGGAAAATCCCTTCTTATAATTATTTCAAATAGTAAAAACCACATAAAATCACCTTGAGAACACAATAAAAACCTCATAAATGAACAATTAATAAAATAAGGGGTATTTCTAGAAATTAAGGAACATATCCTGATGGAATAGTAACTTAACCCTTGGAATAGTAAAGTGACCATTAGGAATAGTAATTAGTCCAATACAATAGTAACATCATCTATGAAAGTATAAAGAATTTATTAATCTTATAAATGTTAATATGATATATTTATATCATAGTATATGTAAATAAATATTTTAAAAATTATTAATTAAGTGTTTTTATTTTTATAAAATATAAATGTTTACTCGTAATTTTATAATTAATATAATGACTTGAAAGAAATTTTATTTTCATAAAATGTATTCATAAATTTTTTTTTTATTGTCATAATATAATTTTATGAGACCTTAAGTAGTTTTTCAAAGTGTCATAAAATCTGTTAGAATCTAAAAATTAGTATTTTTTGAATAAACTATGATTTATTTAAAAACTAAATTTCTCATAATTAGAAAACTATTTTTATAAAATAGAGTTATTTTTTGAATTATTACCATCAAAAAATGGTTAGGTTTATTTTTTTGTGATTTTTCTAAAATAGTTCAATTTTTTGTGAATAGTGAAGTGTAGTTATTTACAATATTTAACAAATACATGAGTTATTAAGTTATAGATGATGTGTGTATCATTTAATCACATTGTCTCAAACTCTCTTTCATTATTTTAATATATTTAGTGATAATTTTTAAATTATTCATAGTCTTGATCCAAAATAAAAAAATAATGAATAAAATAATGAGAAAACACCCCTCTCTTCCCCTATAAATAGCACCCATCACTACCTCTTCTTTTAACTCCTTTAAAAACTTCAATCATGTCCAATTTATACAAAATACACTTCCCATTACCCTTACCCACGTCCATTAGCTTTTTTTCTCAACATAATACCAAAAGCAATCCCCCTAAGGAGGTTTTCAAGGAGAAGGATTCAAGAGGTAAAATCGTCTTTCTTTTCTTTTAATTTCTTTTCAATTTATTTTATTTTCTTATTATATACTCACCTAATCAAATAAAAGTGGAATGATAAATCCATTATATTATATATACTTTAATTTTATTATGTTAATGGAATAATATATCATCAAACCACTTATCCTCTCTGTTTTATTCTAAAAATGGAAACATCTTCTGTGAGGTGTTGTTTTATCATCCGTAAGGATGAAAAGTTTACATTTTCCTTTACCACATTAAAGGATGTCGTAAAACCATTATAATTTTTGAAAAATATTTTAAAATTTATTTTATATCCTTTTTTATATTCTGTAACAAACTTATATACATAATATTAAATAATAAAACAAAACGAGTATGTTGTGATCAAAATACCACCAAATTAATCTAAATGAATATCATTAACATTTTATCTAATGATTCATCCTCATTCCATGTATAAAATGATATATAAGACCAATTAAAATTTTATAAGTTCATTAATAACATATAATATCAATTATCAATAATTATCCCAATTTTACATGAACTTCCATCCATGTATACAAGTGAACAAATCATGGAAACCAAAAAAATGAGCACTTACGAACGATGAAATTGAACACTACAACTCATCATAATGACCATAAATGAACTTGATAAAATTATAATCAGTTAAAATTGTTTAGAAAATATTATTTATTTATTAATTCATGAATCTAATTTGATTATCTAGGATATTAAAGTGAAGAAATCATTTATACTTAAGGTAAGGGGATTCTTGAACCTAATTTCATTTCTTTGGGTTATTCCTCTTTCATTCCAAATTTCAGTATGGATGTTCTTTAATATTCCTCAAATATAATTTCCTTGTTCTTGCCTTTTATTTTTTGGGATATACTATTTCCAATCTAATTTTATGACAAATGCAAATATTTTTTCCAAAGAACCCTTCTTTATAAAACAGGTGTTTTACTTCTCCTAAGATTATTTTCTCTTCACTCAAGATTTTTGATTCTTATACCAAGTATTTTATTACCTTTTACTTTTGGAAACCACAAGGTTTATTCATGTATATATTATTTATTATATTAAACCCATTCCTTTCCATGGTTTATTTTATGTCCAAGATTGGTATACGTTCTATGTGGCACGCATGATAATGTAAATGTTATGATATGATAGATATTCCTAGAATCATATAGAGATCTAATGTATTAAGAAATGTGATTTATATCATGATATAAGGTTAAATATGCATAATAATGATGCTATCTTTGTTCTCAATGATTATTTTATGATGATTTACATATGTTATGCGTGAATATGATGCAAGTTTTGTTCACAACAATGTGTGGTAGTTAACCACTGAGACATTATGTTTTATTTTTATTAATTAACACATTCTTTTCTTTTATCTAATTCTTCCTATAATGATTATGATGATGATCATATAATTATGTTATGATTATGATGATGATCTCCCCCCATATTATATTGATTCATGTTATTATCTCTTCTCTTACTAGGCTTTTAGCTTACCCCTTATTTTGATGTATATCCTCAGGGGAATACTTATACTAAGGATAAAAAGAGGGATAATAAAAATATAGAGAATAAGTAATTAATTAATTTTTATCATTTATTATTTATATGTTTTTATGGTCTTAATTTTCCCAATACAATAAACCTTTGGATCCTAGTTTTATAACTCTTTTATGTTGTTTGTATTTAAAATGATGTAATAATAATGTAAGAAAAGTGGGGTCATTGTAGTTGGTATCAAATCATGGTTTAGTTAATTTGAGAATTGGTATTAGATAACCTTAGTTAAAACTATTAGTATGAGACTAAGTATATGAAATAACCTACAAATTTTTTTTAGAAAAATGTTAAACATAGGGATCCCATAAGATATGCCTTTAAAGTTAATTGCATAAAAGAATAGTTTACTTATTCATGACTTGTTTACTGATGTTTTATTCAAACATTTTCTATTTCATAAAATGGGGGGAACTAGGAGAATCCAAGCTAACAACCCCTGAGAGGGTAATTACATTGATTTCCCAAATGAAATACCTAATTACTTGGGAGGTGGTGTTCAAAATTTCATGGTGATGCTTACCCAATTGTCTTGGGATATAAAAAATAACCTGAATAATGTGGTACTTCATCCTTTAACTAATACGGAGAAACTTTCTATCAAGTCTTTTATGCATCAATGACCACTTACATTTAGTGGATCGTTCGATCCACTATTTACGGAATAGTGGGTCAACTCAATGGAGAAGATCTTTTCTATGCTTCATTTTAAGGAGATGGATAATGTGACTCTTGCCATTTATTATTTAGATGGAGGGTTCGATCAATGGTGGGAACTTATTAAGAACATAATTAATAAGGATAAAATTTAATATATGGAGTAGTAATACTTTAATAAAATACTTCTTAACAAGTATTTCTCATGAACTCTTCAGATAAAGACGGAGAGATAATTATTATATCTGAAGGAAGATGAAGGTTAATCTATCACAGTGTGAAATCAAGATTTTCAAAAGGCATTCAATGTATGCCTTAGGTTTTTTTATCAACAATGATAGAAAAATAGATATATTCATTAGTGTTTTAAAACCACTCCTTTGAAATGATCTATAAATTATAGACTTTGGGAGTTATAAAGAAGTTTTTCGATGTACTCTCAAAGTGAATATAAAGTTTGGATGATATACCCATGTCAATAGAGATAAAAAACAAAATATGGAGTTTCAATATGGAGTATATAATGAAAAATGTTTAAAGAAAACTCAACCACTCACATGTAAAAATTTTGGGAAGAATTATCATGGAAATTGTCGAAAAGGGATGGGTAAATACATCAAGTGTGGGAGAGAAGGCCACCAAACTCATAAATGTCGAAGAGACATGAAGAATTTGGACAATGTGGTGGATGAAAGGATAGCTTTACCTATGGTTCAATGATTTAATTGTTGTTATAAAGGGTGATATTCAATATAGTTCACTAAATCTAAAGTCCTTGAGGGTAATTTGTGTTAGCAGCCACCAAATCCAAAGGAGCAAGGGAAAGCTTATTCAATCAATACAGATGAAGTGGATCCTGACAATGATGTGGTGAGAGGTACACTGGTTATTCATTCAAGAATAGTGAATGTACTATTTGATTTTGGTTTAATACAATCTTTAATATCTTGCAATTTTAGAATAACTATTAAAACACCACCTAAAAATATAGAGTTTGATTTATCTGTGAGAACAGTGAATGAGGAAATTATTGCATCAAAAGTATATAACTCCCCCTTGATTAATTTTTGTGGACTAAACCTCCCATAAAATCGTGTCTTACTTATTTTTTGGTATTTTGATTATATATTGGGCATGGATTGACTATCTTTATACAAAGCTAACATCAACTTCCAAGAAAGGGAGATCACTCTTCACATCCTGATGCATCCTCTTGTTTTGTAGAAGTGTAAGGTGGTGGATGAATCTACTTTAGAATAATCATCTCAAGTTTAGATATTATTTCCTTATGAGCAATAATATCTAGCTCAAATGATTGAGATAAATGAGAGAATCATGATTAAAGACATGCCCATTGTGAGAGACTACACTGATGTGTTCCATGAATAATTTTTTGGTCTTCCTCTAGACCTACAGGTTTATTTCTCAATTGAACTTATTACTAGATATATTATGATATAAAATAAACCTTATATAATGGCCACCATTGAGTGTGAGGAACTGGCGAGGCAGTTATAAGAGAATCTGGACAAAGGTTTTATATGCCCAAGTGCTTCACCATGGGGTGAACTAGTCCACTTCATCAAGAAGAAGGATAGATCAATGAACCTCTACATTGATTGTCATGAGCTCAAAAAAATCATGATAAATAAAAAATATCCCCTTCCATGGATATATGACTTGTTTGAACAACTATTTGGGTCCAAGTATTTCTCTAAGGTGGACCTTTGGTCAAGGTATCACCAATTAAAGGAGATAAAGAAAGATATTCTCCAGACTGGCTTTTGAACATGGCATGGATACTATGAGTTCATGGTGATTCCCTTCAGGCTCAGTAATTATCCATAAATATTCATGGACTTAATTAATAGAGTCTTTAGATATTAATGATGAAAAAATTTGGTTGTATTTATTGATGATATTCTGATATACTCCAAGAGCAAGGGGGATATGAGGAGCATTTGAATTGTAACACCCCGAGATTTTATGAAAAATATTATTTTTAATTTCACTAATGTCTTGTGTTGTACGCTACACCAAAAGGAGATTCCACAACACGTATCCTTGATTTGCCTTGCATTGCACGCAATCGCGACCTTCCTCGATAGCGTATGTAGTACGCAATAACGAGTTTCACGAAACAACGATATGCTATTAAAATATTATTAAAACTAGCCGTTATGAATAGTAATAACCACTTTTTTAAAATTTTAGAAATTTTAGCTCTCATAATGGACTTCATTTTTGGATTCGGAGTATCGAATTTAGCCTAAGGTGAAATTTTGGTACTTTTCGGATAACTTCCATATTCTGATGAATAGTGAAAATTACTAAATTATAATTAAAAATAGCTTTTTTAATCAAAATAATTAATAGTGATAAATTATTAATTTGAGTTGTTTTAAAGTATATTTAGAATATATTTTTACAATTTAATACAATGTTGGTCATTGGATGTAATTTCACATTTAAACCAGACATAAGCAAGTGTCAATCTTTTGATAGATATTGTTTCTTAAAAACACGCTATTTGTTTTAACAGCGGGATTTAATTATAAAATTAATTAATTCAACTTCTATGTTATGAATTTGGTAAAATAGACTTCATTTTTGAATTCGGAATATGAAATATAGCTTAGGATGAAAATTTGGCATTGTTCTGAAATACATCAATTTTTTGATGAATAGTGAAACTACTAAGTGGTAGGTTAAAAACTGAATTTTGCATAAAACTTAATTTTACCGCTTCTGTGAATGGAATTTCGAAAATCCGACAGACATGGTTAATATCAAGGACTAAAATGTGGTTCAATGAGATGAAAATAATTTTTGGTGAATAGTAACTTTTTACTTTTTTTACCATGGTTAATAGTAAATAGGGTAACTAAGGGTAAATATGATATTACTATTACCCTAACACATGTCCTAATTCTATTGGATAAGTGTAATTCTACCAAAAACAACCTTATGAATATAATATGACCATTTATGTCCACTTTGATTAGATTATGACATTTAATATTATTTTATTCAATGAATAGTTAAAATAGTTAAAATCAAAGTTTAATAACTAAACAAATTTTAATATGGGGTTATACATAAGATCAATTCGACTATAAACATTAATTAGAAAGATAAAAAGATTTCCTACATAATGATATTTTATTTATAATTTTTAGACTTTAAATAAATTAATTTATATATGACACAACGATGATGCAGTAATTACCCTTTTAAGGAAATATTAACATAATTGATGTTATAAATGCTCAAATGAATGTAATTTGAGACTTTTTATGACTTAAACTAATTTTCTAGGTTAATATGACATGTTATTGTTGATTTAAGTAACTTGGTTCGAACTTATAATTCTTTTATGAATTTCATTAAAATCATGTACCAAATAGTGTCAAAATTGACATAAAATAGTTTTTAAAACAAATATTATATTATTAATTGTTATTTTATTCCTAAAAATCTAAGGTTCGGCCAAATGACTTAGATAAGATTATATATATTAATAATAAACAATTTGGGGTTCGTTTGACATGTTATAGTAAGTGTATTAACCATATAGTGAAAGAAAACAAAAAGACATGGTAAAAGTTAAATTATTTAACTTAGAGTTAAATCTAATTGATAAGGTTAAAATAATACCCTAAACTTGTCTAAATCCTATTGGTTGATAGTATTTCGACCCATCCCCACTTTAGCTTCGAAATAAGACCCTTTGGAACCATTATAAACTGATTTTGACTTTAATATAAAATAATATTTTGAGATATTCCTAAGGTGCCCCTCTCCTCCCCTATAAAAGGACACCTCCTCCCCCTCCTCCTCACACCAATTTGAGCACTCAAGCTCGGCCAACCCCTGCCAAAATCTCTTCTCCACTTCCCTAGAAACATCCTAGAGGTTCTGGTCTTCCTCAAAGAGCAATTTTAGTGCCCTAAGAGGAGGTCTCAAAGAGGCGCTTCAAAGAAGAGGTAATTACCGTTACCAATTCTTTCATCTTTATTTCTTCTTCCACTTCTTCTTCTTAGGTTGTTTCATTATGAAGTAATAAAATCAGTATAACTCATATAATTATATGTTATTATAAGTATTAAACAACCCTCTTTCACCATCTATCCATCCTACGGAAAAAGAAATCACCGCGCGTGCGTACGTACGGAATACCGTCTCCACGCCGTGGTGTAATCTATTTTCCACCACCACCTTACATGGATGGGTATAATGGTGTAAAGAATAACTATACATAGTTATTACAAAATCATATTGATTCTGATATATTGTATAATCCACTCCAATTCAATTCAATATTTATGGAAATGATATCATCGCTCGTGCGTACGTACGGACTACCGTCTCCACGACGCGATGAGATTCATTCTCCATGTTAACCATTTAAGAATGATTATAAAGTATATATAAGAAATAATAATGAAATATATGACATTATAAAGCTACTGGATTTATGTATATATATATATATATATATATGTATGTCATCTACTTACTTCCATTCAAGACAATAAGGAAAGGAAAACAGCGTTCATGCGTACGTACGGACTACCGTCTCCATGAACGGTGTTTTTCATTTCATTTATCTCTCTTTTATATATATATATATACTGAATATATATGATATATAAATCATATTTTATATTCTGGAAGTAATTAAATCATGATATAAGTAATAATAATGTCAAAAACAACAAGTCAAAACACCTACGATAAATGAAACGATTTTACCCAAAACGCTTCTTTAACATGGAATTTACAAAAGAACGGGTAATATAATGTCATAAGTGAACCATATATGATATCATAACAATGAATATGATTTTGTAATAAGTCAATGACATTATTTAAATCATTATACAGGAGGTTCGGACACATACGAAGCAAATCGGACCTAAGGTAAGGGAAATATCACAATCTCATTTTTATCCGAGATTGTTTATACTTTAGTATTTACTGGGGTGTATTTTATCATCCACATCCATGTTTCCTGAATATGTAATATTATTTCCATCCACCTACAATTTTTTTTAAATCCAATTTTACCTTTTGGTGAGTTTTTAGTAAAGAATATGAAAGGAATCTTTTGTCGTTTTTCATACAAGGTACTTTTTGACTTTTCCGACAAAAGTACGAGGAGAATGTTATTTTTAACTTATACGGCGTGAAAGGATTTTTACGGTTTCATAACGCCTCATTTTCAAGAAGCTTCCTCTACAAGATTGCATGATTATTTTTAATAAAACCCTTATCTTTTAAAATTGCATCGAATTTTGTGAAAAGAACATGATTTTAAAGAAGAAAGGATATTTTCCTCAAGAATTCATTTCAAGTGTTTTGTCAAAACTATTTTACATCTAAGATGACATTATTTCATATGTGTATGTTTCAAGTAAAATTTCTATATGATTTAAATGGATTCAATTTTCTTATGATGAAATGATATCAATTGTTTATGGAATCTGTTATGATGGCATGATGTTTAAGAATCCCATTTTATTTCATGGGTTATGCTATGATGTATGATTTATGATTTTGTGGCACACATAAGAATGGTATCATTATGATATGGGTGGGACCTATATCTCCCTCCAATGCATTGGGTAAAGATTTTATATCTCATGAGATAGACATGGCTGGAATGGTAGGTTATACCGGTTCAGTGAAACAGGACTGAAACGAGGGTTACTCGATTCAGAAAGGGACTTTGTCCACTAAGATAGTCTTGGCAATGAGTCTTGACTAAAAAGAAATGATTCTCTATGATTATGTGTGAATTCCACCAAGTTTCATGTTTTAAGTTATGATTATTGTGATTACATTTCACTGCCATGATTTATCCCATGTTATTATGCTCTCTTTTGCAGGTTAAGATTTCCAAAAATGTTATGTTCTTATGAATACGATGTGATTGATATTTCTTTTGTTTACCCTTACTGAGCATTTGAGCTCACCCTTTTATGTTTTCTTTTCCCCAGGATATAAAGAAAGGTTTTAGGTAAAAAAAAGGGAAGATCTTTATAGGAGATGTTGAAGATCTTTCACCACGATTAGAAGATTATGTTCCGAGTTTCCAAAGACACTAAACTATTACGGTCCTTGTGTGTGTGTTTTGTTATGTACTAAGTATTCCGAAAATGTAATGTAATGTCCATGTACGTCAAGATTCAGGTCTCTACAGTAGGTATCAGAGTAAAGGTTTAGTCAACCTTTGGAAACTAGGATGCGAAAACGTTAGTGAGATCCCTAGAGATATTTCTACAGTATGTCTAGGGATGTCCCTAAGGTTAAGTATACGTATAGGTTATAGTACTAGAACTACGCTAACGATCATAGAATTAAACCTAAGATGTTAGATATTGAAGTTACTCCACCTTTATTATGTTTTTTCCCTAGCATGATTTTTTCCTCTCACACTATTCTTTTTGGGTTTTAGACGATGGCTGGAACCTGAAGGAACCGTGTTGATCAATGCAATGGACAATGCAATGATTGTCCTCCTGAACAAACAAATGTTATGGGAGATAGAGTGCAAAATCTTATTTCTATACTTACACAAGCTATGAATCATTCTGGACTTCCAAATGAGCAGAGAAGGGAACAATATTCTATTGAGTCCTTCATGAGGCAACGTCCACCTTCTTTCAGTGGGTCTTCTGATCCACTTGTTGCTGAACAATGGATCAGTACCACTGAAAAGATATTTTCAGTTCTTCAATGTTCTGAACATGATAAAGTCATCTTAGCAGTATATCGTTTGGAAAGTGAAGCTGATCAATGGTGGAATCTTATCAAGAATACAAGGCAAAGAGATGAAATTGAGTCCATGGAATGGGACGAGTTCAAGAACTTATTTTTCAATAATTACTTCCCTCGTATTCTTCGAACAAAGATGGAGAAAGAGTTTCTTGAACTAAAGCAAAAGGATGATGAATCTGTTGGTATATATGAAGCGAATTTTACAAGACTTGCAAGGTATGCATCTGGCATTATCATCCAACCTGAAAGTAAAGTTGATCGATTTTTCAGTGGCTTAAAACCAAGTCTTCGAAGGGCATTAGCTATAAGAGACTTCAGTAGCTATGAAGAAATTGTGCGTTGTGCTGTCAAGGTAGAAATGGAAGTTGGTATTACATATCCATCTCATGGTTTTGACAAGAAACGAAAGATGGAGTTCAAGGAGAAATCTCATAATAATGGTGAAAAGAAGATGAATGTTTCCTTATGCACAAAGTGTGGAAAGAAGCATGGTGGAGATTGTCTTAAAGGGACTAGAAAATGTTTTAAGTGTGGAAAAGAAGGTCATCGAGCAGCTGAGTGTCGAAGTAATGGAAAAAGGGGTTCTAATGATGTGAATAAAGCAAACACTGTAGAGAACGCACCACCAACACTTCAATACTTCAAGTGCAAGGAAATGGGGCATTATGCTAATAAATGCCCTAATCCAAGGGTTATTGATGATCAACATGAGCAACCACTGAAGGCAAAGGACAAAGGGAAGTCACATGCGATCACTATTGGCGATGTTGAATATGACAACGATGTGGTGGAATGATTAAGTGTTTATGTAATGGGATTCCAAAATAATGTTGTATCATGGAGTATTGGAATATTTATGTATTGGTCTAATGTGGTATTCAAAGTGATTGAGATATTATGCGCATAATGAAGGGAAAACGAGAAAATGAAATGTTTAATAGTATTCATGAACTCATGATTGATATAAGGACTAAGTGATATCATGGTTTGAGTATATATAATTTTGAGGATTTTGGTATGTGGAAGGTGTTAACTTTTAACTGCATTCATGTTTTCACTAAGGTATTCAATAGAATACATGATTAAGGACTTTGAATGTTTGGAATGGGACCAACAAAACATATCTTATGATATATGGGGATCAACGATGGTATTAAATCTCTGGTAATCGTTTTCACTTTGTGGACTACAGTATTATGGATAAGCCTAAAGATTGGAATGGATTATGTTGGACATAAGTTAGTATTGTTTAAGGATAGAAGTTTTTTTTTCGATATTACTGATGGGATGTTATAGTAATATAGTTTTAGAAAAAGGTCAACCTGCAGGACAGGCGACAGCCCATCGCGTCGGACAAGGCTGTGGAAATCGAACCCACAACCGAAATGCGACTGGCCTTTATCGCCTACCACTGGCCTATAGGAAGTCCCTGTTTAGTAGAAACTAGTTTTATGATATATGATGTATAAGTCCATTTTAGGAACCATATATGATTAATCTCACTATAGATCGACTTATGTATATAATTTTTGAGATAGATGGAATGACCCTTCATTCTATCACATGATCTGCTAACACTTCACGAATAACAAATTCAACTTCATTTATTTAAGAGATGAAGTGGAAATTGTTCAAGGCACGAACAACAGTGAGATTGTACCAAAATCATGTAAGTATTTCTTTTAATTCATCAACTTTAGGGAAATGATCTTGAAAACCAAAAATGTTGTCCTAGTGATCTTATACCTGATGAATCAGATGGTACCTTAGATCGTCACAAATTTATGGCTTTGTGATTGCTGGATTTTCCACAGCCATGTTCTCTACCACTCTCCATCAGAACATGATGGCTAGATTTCTCTTCCATATCCATATTTTCACCTATGTGGAAACCCAGTGATTAGTTTATTTGGGTAACCGTTAAGTTTCATACTTTTGTTTTTAAAGATTGTTTTTGGTATTACTTTTTACGATGTGGGTTTCTATTAAAGAAACTTTCAAATAGTAAACCATTTATAACCCCGACGAATTTCGAGGGCGAAATTCATTTTAAGGGGGGTAGAATGTAACACCCCGAGATTTTATGAAAAATATTATTTTTAATTTCACTAATGTCTTGTGTTGTACGCTACACCAAAAGGAGCTTCCACAACACGCGTCCTTGATTTGCCTTGCATTGCACGCAATCGCGACCTTCCTCGATAGCGTATGTAGTACGCAATAACGAGTTTCATGAAACAACGATATGCTATTAAAATATTATTAAAACTAGCCGTTATGAATAGTAATAACCACTTTTTAAAATTTTAGAAATTTTAGCTCTCACAATGGACTTCATTTTTGGATTTGGAGTATCGAATTTAGCCTAAGGTGAAATTTTGGTACTTTTCGGATAACTTCCATATTCTGATGAATAGTCAAAATTACTAAATTATAATTAAAAACAGCTTTTTTAATCAAAATAATTAATAGTGATAAATTATTAATTTGAGTTGTTTTAAAGTATATTTAGAATATATTTTTACAATTTAATACAATGTTGGTCCTTGGATGTAATTTCACATTTAAACCAGACATAAGCAAGTGTCAATCTTTTGATAGATATTGTTTCTTAAAAACACGCTATTTGTTTTAACAGCGGGATTTAATTATAAAATTAATTAATTCAACTTCTATGTTATGAATTTGGTAAAATAGACTTCATTTTTGAATTCGGAATATGAAATATATCTTAGGATGAAAATTTGGCATTATTCTGAAAAACATCAATTTTTGATGAATAGTGAAACTACTAAGTGGTAGGTTAAAAACTGAATTTTGCATAAAACTTAATTTTACCGCTTCTGTGAATGGAATTTCGAAAATTCGAGAGAAACGGTTAATATCAAGGACTAAAATGTGGTTCAATGAGATGAAAATAATTTTTGGTGAATAGTAACTTTTTACTTTTTTTTACCACGGTTAATAGTAAATAGGGTAACTAAGGGTAAATATGATATTACTATTACCCTAACACATGTCCTAATTCTATTGGATAAGTGTAATTCGACTAAAAACAACCTTAGGAATATAATATGACCATTTATGTCCACTTTGATTAGATTATGACATTTAATATTATTTTATTTAATGAATAGTTAAAATAGTTAAAATCAAAGTTTAATAACTAAAACATTTTTAATATGGGGTTATACATAAGATAAATTCGACTGTAAATATTCATTAGAAAGCTAAAAATATTTCCTACATAATGATATTTTATTTATAATTTTTAGACTTTAAATAAATTACTTTATATATGACACAACGATGATGCAGTAATTACCCTTTTAAGGAAATATTAACATAATTGATGTTATAAATGCTCAAATGAATGTAATTTGAGACTTTTTATGACTTAAACTAATTTTCTAGGTTAATATGACATGTTATTGTTGATTTAAGTAACTTGGTTCGAACTTATCATTCTTTTATGAATTTCATAAAAATCATGTACCAAATAGTGTCAAAATTGACATAAAATAGTTTTTAAAACAAATATTATATTATTAATTGTTATTTTATTACTAAAAATCTAAGGTTCGGCCAAATGTCTTAGATAAGATTATATATATTAATAATAAACAATTTGGGGTTCGTTTGACATGTTATAGTAAGTGTATTAACCATATAGTGAAAGAAAACAAAAAGACATGGTAAAAGTTAAATTATTTAACTTAGAGTTAAATCTAATTGATAAGGTTAAAATAATACCCTAAACTTGTCTAAATCCTATTGGTTGATAGGATTTCGACCCATCCCCACTTTAGCTTCAAAATAAGACCCTTTGGAACCATTATAAACTGATTTTGACTTTAATATAAAATAATATTTTGAGATATTCCTAAGGTGCCCCTCTCCTCCCCTATAAAAGGACACCTCCTCCCCCTCCTCCTCACACCAATTTGAGCACTCAAGCTCGGCCAACCCCTGCCAAAATCTCTTCTCCACTTCCCTAGAAACATCCTAGAGGTTCTTGTCTTCCTCAAAGACCAATTTTAGTGCCCTAAGATGAGGTATCAAAGAGGCGCTTCAAAGAAGAGGTAATTACCGTTACCAATTCTTTCATCTTTATTTCTTCTTCCACTTCTTCTTCTTAGGTTGTTTCATTATGAAGTAATAACATCAGTATAACTCATATATGGATATGTTATTATAATTATGAAACAACCCTATTTCACCATCTATCCATCCTACGGAAAAAGAAATCACCGCGCGTGCGTACGTACGGAATACCGTCTCCACGCCGTGGTGTAATCTATTTTCCACCACCACCTTACATGGATGGGTATAATGGTGTAAAGAATAACTATACATAGTTATTACAACATAATATTGATTCTGATATATTGTATAATCCACTCCAATTCAATTCAATATTTTTGGAAATTATATCATCGCTCGTGCGTACGTACGGACTACCGTCTCCACGACGCGATGAGATTCATTCTCCATGTTAACCATTTAAGAATGATTATAAAGTATATATAAGAAATAATAATGAAATATATGACATTATAAATCTACTGGATTTATGTATATATATATATTTGTATGTCATCTACTTACTTCCATTCAATAAAATAAGGAAAGGAAAACAGTGTTCATGCGTACGTATGGACTACCGTCTCCATGAACGGTGTTTTTCATTTCATTTATCTCTCTATTATATATATATATATATACTGAATATATATGATATATAAATCATATTTTATATTCTGGAAGTAATTAAATCATGATATAAGTAATAATAATGTCAAAAACAACAAGTCAAAACACCTACGATAAATGAAACGATTTTACCCAAAACGCTTCTTTAACATGGAATTTACAAAAGAACGGGTAATATAATGTCATTAGTGAACCATATATGATATAATAACAATGAATATGATTCTGTAATAAGTCAATGACATTATTTAAATCATTATACAGGAGGTTCGGACACATACGAAGCAAATCGGACCTAAGGTAAGGGAAATATCACAATCTCATTTTTATCCGAGATTGTTTATACTTTAGTATTTACTGGGGTGTATTTTATCATCCACATCCATGTTTCCTGAATATGTAATATTATTTCCATCCACCTACAATTTTTTTTAAATCCAATTTTACCTTTTGGTGAGTTTTTAGTAAAGAATATGAAAGGAATCTTTTGTCATTTTTCGTACAAGGTACTTTTTGACTTTTCCGACAAAAGTACGAGGAGAATGTTATTTTTAACTTATACGGCGTGAAAGGATTTTTACGGTTTCATAACGCCTCATTTTCAAGAAGCTTCCTCTACAAGATTGCATGATTATTTTTAATAAAACCCTTATCTTTTAAAATTGCATGGAATTTTTTGAAAAGAACATGATTTTAAAGAAGAAAGGATATTTTCCTCAAGAATTCATTTCAAGTGTTTTGTCAAAACTATTTTACATCTAAGATGAAATTATTTCATATGTGTATGTTTCAAGTAAAATTTCTCTATGATTTAAATGGATTCAATTTTCTTATGATGACATGATATCAATTGTTTATGGATTCTGTTATGATGGCATGATGTTTAAGAATCCCATTTTATTTCATGGGTTATGCTATGATGTATGATTTATGATTTTGTGGCACACATAAGAATGGTATCATTATGAGATGGGTGGGACCTATATCTCCCTCCAATGCATTGGGTAAAGAAATGATTATGTGTGAATTCCACAAAGTTTCATGTTTTAAGTTATGATTATTGTGATTACATTTCACTGCCATGATTTATCCCATGTTATTATGCTCTCTTTTGCAGGTTAAGATTTCCAAAATGTTATGTTCTTATGAATATGATGTGATTGATATTTCTTTTGTTTACCCTTACTGAGCATTTGAGCTCACCCTTTTATGTTTTCTTTTCCCCGGGATATAAAGAAAGGTTTTAGGTAAAAAAAAATGGGAAGATCTTTATAGGAGATGTTGAAGATCTTTCACCACGATTAGAAGATTACGTTCCGAGTTTCCAAAGACACTAAACTATTATGGTCCGTGTGTGTGTGTTTTGTTATGTACTAAGTATTCCGAAAATGTAATGTAATGTCCATGTACGTCAAGATTCGGGTCTCTAAATGAATACTACGCTAAAGACATTGCGAAGGGAGAAAATTTATCAAAAGAATGTTAAATATGAGTTCTAGATCAAGGAAGAATCATTTTTGGGGCATGTTGTCACAAGAAAATGAATATTTTTGGACCCTTCTAAGACAAATGTAATCGAAGAGTGGCCCAGGAAAAAATTTATCACGGAGATTCGTAGTTTCCTGGGTCTATCTAGGTATTACCAGCGATTTATAAAGAAATTATCATGATTATCAAACAAACTAACCAAGATGACTTGGAAGGGAGAACAGTTTTTATGGACTAGTGAATGTGAAGAATACTTAAAAGAGTTAAAAATAATTCTTATCATGGCACCAGTACTCACAGTTTCAATAAGTGGGGAACCCTTTGTGGCATATAGAGATGATTATAAGAAGGTCTTAGGATATGTACTAATGAAAAATGATAAAATGATATCATATGCGTTAAGGAAGTTGAAAATTCATGAGAAAAACTATCCCACACATTATCTAGAGTTAACAGCTATGATCTTCATGTTGAAAATCTGGAGGCATTGTCTCTATGGGGAGAAGTGTGAAATATTTATTGATCATAAGACCCTCAAATATATATTCACACATAAGAATATTAATATTCACTAGATAATATGGTTATATCTCATCAATGATTATGAGTAATAAATCCACTACCATCATAGAAAAGTGAATAAAGTGTCAGATGCTCTAAGTAGAAAGGATCCTGCAACATTTTCAAAGGTTAAAATTGAGAAGAATCCATTATTCTTAGCTTTTAAAAGGATGGACATGGGAATAATTAAAGAAGGAACATCATAAATACTTTTTCAAATGATTTCTCAAATATCCCTCATGTATAAAATAAAGGATAATCAAAGAAATAATGTAGAAATACATTAAAAGGTTATAGTTATGAGAAAGGGGAAATCCTCAGAGTTTAGAATTTATGAGTAAGGAGTTGTAATATTGGGATCATGACTATGTATACCATCCAATCTAGAGATAAAGAAAGAGATTCTAAGTTATGCATAAAGTTAAACCTTATCTATTAATCTAAAGATCACAAATATGTATCTATATCTCTAAGATAACTATTGGTGGAATAATATAAAGAAATAAATTGTTGAATATACATCAAAGTTCCTCATATGTCAACAAGTGTAGGTTAAAAGACAAAATTATAAGGGGATGATGAAACCATTACCCATACCAACATGGAAATGGGAAAAAATCTCTATGGAATTTTTCACTAGACTTATAAAGACATACAGAGAAAATAATTCTATATGGGTTGTTGTGGGTCGTCTTACAAAGATAGCTCACTTTTTGAAATACGAAAGAAATTTTGTAAGGAACCATCATTTAACATTACATATTCTTGAGGTAAATTGAAAAATTTTATTTATTTATCATTGAGGATCTTTTTAATTATATATCTTTAGATAATTAGGCCACAACTCATACTTAGAAAAACCATAAGAATACAAAGTGGACACTACTAAACCGTATCTACTTTTGACACCAAAATAACCCCTTTTAAAAATAAAACATGATTTCTTTTCATGACACATCATTGATACTTTCAAAATGAGATACTCTTTGTACTTAACAACTGTAAGACCTATGAAAAACATTTTAAAACTTTGGATTAGAAAAAAAATCTTAGTAATCGACATAAAAGTTGGAAAGAAACCTTTAGTCCCTGAATATTTTAAACTCGTGAAAATATTTTCACAAAATCGTACTTTTCACCCATAAAACATAAACTCGTTATCTTAATTAAAAAAATCATAATATTCCTATAAAACTCATACAAATAATAAAATTTAAAGCTAACTTTTTTCATTTCTATCATACATACATTATAGATTTCACAACTACATATGGTGTAACCTTCATGGTTACATTTGGAATACCCATTATAGTATATTCCCTAAATCTCTTAGTATAAACCCGACCGGTTAACCGTATATCATTACTCAATGAATTGGATATATATCATGGGATCACCCACCCTCATTTCATCATATAACTACCAGTATACATAAACAATGCATAGGAACTATAATATAATCATAACACATAAAACAAGGTTAAATGATAAATAACATTTCCACATTGAAATTAGATTTCATAATTATAAGTCACACACTCATAAATTAAAACACATTATTCTAAAATAAAATGGTAAAATTATAAAGTAACCCTAAATACATAATAGTTAAATGAAAGCGATAAATTCCATTCAGGGTGTATATGTTAAAAAACATTCCAAGTTATTGAAAAAATAAATTTATTTTTAAAATACAATTAAAACATTTAAAAATAATATTTTTGAATAAAAGTGTCCCATACCACTTTTAAACCTTTTAAAGGAATTAAAATTATAAAAAATTAATTTCCATATAAATAAATTCATAAAAAACTATTCTGAAAACATGGACATAAAATATAAATATTTATAATAATAAATCATAAAAACATTAAAAAAAGGTTTGTAGATAAAAATTTGGTTACCTTGAATCTGACTCATCACGTACAATAATTATATTCATGAATAATAAACTTAGGTTAATTTATACTTTATTTAGAATATTTTTCAATTTTATTCATCCTTTTATATCATTTATTTTCATGTTATAATAATTACATAATTATTTAAGTTCATATTGAAAGTTTTGTCGATATTCGGTTCTTGAGTCGAAAATTAACTTGGTATGTTGTCAATAGTCCATGTGGTAATAAGTACATAATCTATAGAATAATATTAATAAAATAATGATCACTTTATTAAATTAATTTTAATTTTGAATCAAACCACTAATTGTGATTATGAAAAATAAACAGCGTTATAATCATAGAGACGGTAGGATGTACGTACGCATGAGTCTCATTTTTATTTTTCATTGATCATTATGGAAATAAGGTAATTATTATTTTACCTCTCCAAAATTATAATAACATAATTCATATAATATTAATCATTTAAATATACTTATATATATCATACAAGTGATGTGGTGGATAAAAACAAATCGCATCGCTTCGTGTAGGCGATAGTTAACACATACGCACGAACGATGTTATCATTTTTATGTGCATCTAAAGTGAGAAAATAATTGATATATTATTATATTAAAATTAATAATATGACATAAATATCACACATTAATATTAATTGTATCATTATAACCTGTCATGATAGATGGTTATGGAAAATGAATTATATCAGTTCATGGAGTTGATAGTTCACACGTACGTACGAATGATTAAATAATTTCTCATTCAATGGAAGTGGATATAGATTTAGGTTATAATATTAACATAATAAAATATAATTATATTTTGGATACTAGATTTATTATCTACTCATGCTAGGAGAATATTTTAAAGAAAAGGAAAAAAATAGAAACACTTAAATAAAAATGTTACCTTTGCTTCAGACGATCGCCTTTTCTTAACACCTTAACACCTCTAAGGAGGGTGTTTTTCCTAAACCAAGGCCTCAAAAATGTGTTGAGGTATTATAGTAATGGTTATGTATAGGTATTGTTGGAACCAAAATTATTTTAAATTGTGATTCATAGAGAAGAATGTGAGCCTTTATAGGATATGGAAGGGGCACCCTTAGAAACCATTAAAATATTAAATTTAATTAATTAATTTTTAACTAAAAATGACTCCAAATTATGTTATTTAGAAGATAGGGTGTGGATGGTTTTAAATCCTCTCAACCAATATTTTTTAGACATATATTTATTTTATTTTAAAACTTATCTTTTTTTAACCCTTTTTCACTCTTACCGTTTTATCAAACAATTTACACTTTGACGGTTAAATTAATTACCATAACATACCAAAAGACCAATAAATGAGTCATTAATGAAATTTTTAGACTTATAAAAACTATTTTTACAAATATTATATTTTTAGGAATTTTATAACATTTAATAAAATATTTTATATTTCAAAATACTTATAGTGTAATTTTGAAATTATTCATTAGTTGACTTTTTAAAAATATCATAACAGCAATATAGGTTCAAAAAAACTCCTTTAAATCATCCCCAACATGTAAAATTCATCAAAAAAACTAGTATGGCATCAATTATCTCAAATTATATTTATTTTAGTATTTATAATATTATTTATTTGATTCTTTTATTAATTAAGAAATTTATGTGTTATCATTGTGTAACCATTTAATTTAATTATTTATTTTATAAAAATTATAAATAAATTACCATGATGTAGGTAAGAATTTTATATTTATAAATACTATATATAGTTGAATATATCACTTATATAACCCCAAATTAAAATTATTTATTAATAAGAGATGTGATTATGATATCTTTCTCTTTGTCTAAAATAAAATGTTATTAATGTCAAAATCACACCCAAGTGGCTTCAAAAGAACAAAATTTCGGCCCATGTATTATCTTGGTCGATAATAATTTATTAAATAACATTTGGATCAGTGTTAGGGTAGTTTTATATTTTTATAATATTATTTTTACCTTTAATTACCCTATTTACCTTTAACTAGGATAAATAAAATACAAAAGTTATTATTCATAAAAATTATATTTTGTTCTAATTATATCATATTTTTAATAATTATTTTAACCATGTATGTCCATTTTTTTAAATTCCATTAACAGAAGTAACTAAAATTAATTTAAAAATTAATCTCGTTGATGGATTGAGGAAACGGGTTTTATAAAGTAGAACATTCAAAAGTTCACATAGTTTTTATATCCAATTTTAATATAAAATTGATTCTAATGACCATAATTAGATTAAATGATAAAAATTTAATTTGATTTTACCTTAAAACCAATTAAAAGGATAATATACCTATATAAATAAAGTGGATGAAAAAAAATAATTGAAATGAAGTTTTTTCGATATTCGGTAAAAAATGAATATTATCATATAAATTCAAAAAAAATACCCAAAGTAAAATTTTATTTCCTGATTCCAAATAAGAAGGTTATTTTGTCAAATATAATTTATAAAATTGAAAAAAACTATATTTAAAATGGTTTCTCCTTCAAAATGTGGTAAAAATGCCTTTTTGAAAAATACTCCTTTTATGAGTAAAATTGAATTTATTCTTATGTCAGGTCTATAAAATAACTAATATGGATCTAAAACATTATATTGAATTTATATTTCATTCATATAATCTAACAAGATTGATTTTATTATTTTATAAACATAATTATTCGCATTTAAATAGTTTTTTGTAAAAACACATTTTTTATATTAAATTGATTTTTATTTAATTTCCTAATTAATTTGGTAACCAATGAATAATTATATAAACATGTGTAAACCATATTTTCATAATTAATTCAATGCTTTTCATTCCCTCCATTATAACGGCTATGTGATAACAATCATATTAAATAATTATATTAAGTTGTTCATTTAAGTTAACTATGGTGTATCATGTTTGCTATCGAACATAGTGTTTCCTTTTAAAATCTTAGGATGTTACATTCTCCCTCTTTTGGAAATATCATCATCAAAATTTGAATTTGGGTTTGGTAATTAAGGAATGAATTTTCAAAAAACCTTTATTCCAATCCCACATCAAAAAAATTATAAACAAAACTTACACTTTAAAAGAAATAAAGAAAAGTACGAAGGTTACCTAGGATAACATATACTAGGGTTCCATATAGGAAAAAATGGATATGTAATAGAAAACTAACGATCAAGATATGAATGAGAGTAATAGAAAACATTGTGAAGATAAAGTTAATAATCATAAAACCATAAATTTATGATGGGTTAAACGATCTTTGATTTTGTAGTAGGAAAAGTAAACAGGAAATATTTTTGTTTTAAGATACTTTTCATAGAGTTGTGGAAATAATTTACTACCTAGACTAAGATCGTAAAGAAATATACTTACTTGAAAAGTAGAGTTTCTTCCATTAATAAAATTCCCCCACAAACTCATATTTTTCTCTAAATGATGAGTATTTAAGAGGATTTTTTTCACACCTGAAACACTAGAATCAACTTCTAGAGAATAACATGATCCACAAAGTACTAATTATATATTCATATTGTCGGGAAAAATTACCCAAAAAGAAAAATTTAAGGATAAAATAATATAATTCTGTAAATATAATAAACTTTAAAAGAAGAGTGACTACTTTTAATCTCCAAAATTCAACAATAATACCCAATGTTAACATAGACCATTTGATAAATAATTATCATTAAAATTCATAAAAATAATCCAAAATAATATTTAAACCCAAAATTATGAAGGATTTGACCACATAGTCTTCCAAGATAAATTTTAACATTTATCTTCAAATGAATTAAATTACTCTTGAAGTCTCACAAAAAAAGGTAATTGTCTTAATAATATTCAATATATGCAAACCATTTTCATAAATAACTCAAATCATCATAAGTCTATTATTTATTCTTCCAAAATATAGTTCAACTTTTAATTCACAAATAAAATCCCTTTGTCTTCTGTTTACCTCAACCGAAAGTGTTCCCAAAATAGTAAGCCTCTTCTGAAATAACATTCATCACTAAATTCCCAAATCATTTCCCAATACCAAGGATATCCATTTTATAAAGCATAATTTCCCAAAATAAATTAATTCTTATTCCATCAACTCGTTTAACTAAAATTAAAAAGTCATACTAACCAGGGACTTCACATAGGCCATTAGTAAGTGATAAATCCATGTTATCCTCCGGTTTTGGTTTCAATTCCTACAGTCTTGTCTGACGTGATAGTTTTGTCACAATTCCTGTTGGTTTTCCTTTTTATAAAACTATATAATTCTTATAACATTACCAAAATGAGATAAAATTCTCAAAAATGACCATAACATATTTTATCCTCAAATTTTATCTCATGCTTTTTTATTTTGAATCCCAAAATGTAATATCCCATAATTACCTAAAAATGAATGATCATATAAATGCTAAAGGTTATTCATACCATTATAATTATGTCCACACAAGAAAATATAATTCTTCTTCAAATAAAATTTTCACATAACAAACTTTAGGGTTACACATACTAGAAAAAATTCTTCTAAACTAATCCCATCATCAAAAGAGAATTAATACTTTTAAACATTTCATCATCATGAAGTCTACCATAACTATTTAATCCTTTATATATATAATTCTTAAACATTAAGTGTTATTTTTATCCTTTAACCATTTTATATTATTTCTTAATACTTCTTTCCTATAAAAAAACATGAATCATGTCCTAAGATTCAATAATGTCAAAACATGAGACAAGAAATAATCCATATCTTTTATAATTCATTTTTAGTTTCCTCATATTCAATTAGAATAGTATTAGTTATTGATAAAAATATATTTGTATGGTCCTCTAGATCCCATTTCGAAAATTTATTTGTAGGACATTGATTTGAATAATGACCATACTCCCCACATTTAAAATATTAAACTGATAACTTAGAAATAACTTCTATCCATTTCTTGGAGTCAACTGAACACTTCCATTTTCCTTAGTAGGTTATAGATTTATGACCTTCATTACCACATATATAACATCTTGTAGTCCCTTTAAAACATTTTCCTAGGTGTTTTTTTCACATCCCTAACACATATGTCATTGAATATACTTACCTTTATGACTATTACCTGAACATACATAGGGATTCGTTTCTCTCATTTATGATGCCTTATAAAAATCACCAAGGTTCAAGGGGTTAATCATGACTCCTGATAGTTGGTTTAGAATAACCACAAGATTTATCATTGCATCTCTAATTTCATTTTGTTTCTTATTCAGAGAACCCCCACATTTTCCTTCACATCCATTTTTTCTTTGGTGCATGCTGGATCCATCCATTTACTAAGACTAAAAAATGTTAGTGTGAGTAAAAAAATTATTATATAACATTTTATGTGAAAGTTAAACACTAATATATCCTCATTAATGTTATCTCAAACTCATTAAATTTAACTAAAATGACTATGACTATTCTTACCATGGTATCCATTATGGTTATATACAACTTGTAACTTTTAATTAAATAACACCCTAACCTCTAAAGTTATCTAAACCTTTCCTCTGATACCAATTGTAACTACCAAGCCTTAAACATTACATATTCTTGAGGTAAGTCAATAAAATTTATTTATTTAACATTGTGGATTTTTTCAAGTTTATAGATCTTGATAATTATGAAAAAACTCATACATAACAAAACCATAATAATACAAAGTGGAAACTTCCAAACAGTATCCATTTTTTCACCAAAAGAATCCCATTTAAAAATAAAACATGATTTCTTTTCAAGAAACATCTTCGATACACTCATCATGACATCATATTTTTCTTTAAAAATATTAAGACCAGTGAAAACATTTAAAAACTTGGGATGAGCACAAAAATATTAGTATGGGGTATAAAAGTCAGAAAGAAACCATTAGTCCATGAATATTTTAAACTCATGATAACATTTTCACAAAATATTAATTTTCACCCATAAAACATAAACCCTTTAGCTTACCTCATGAAATCAAAATATTCCTGTGAAATTCATAGAAATCATAAATCATAAAGGTAACTTGTGTCATCTATATCATACTTACATTGCAGCTTTCATAGCATCATAGGGAGTAACTTTCATGGTTGCGTTTGGAATACCCATCATAGTACGTTCCCAAAATATCTTAGGAGAAACCCAATCGGTTAACCCTATCTTATTACCCAATTAATTAGAGAGATATAACTGGCTCACCCTCCTTAATTTTATCATGGAACCACCCATATACAAAAAAAATTACCAATAACCATAACATAATCACAACACATAAAACAAGATTAAAGGAAAAAATAACATTTCCACTTTAAAATCACATTTCATCTTCACAAGTCGTGCATGCATAAATGAAAACACATGATTTTAAAAAAAATTAAAATTTTAAATTAAACATCAAAACATAATAGTGAAATAAAAGTGATAAATTCCATTCATGGTGTATATGTTAAAAAACATTCCAAGTTATTGAAATAATAGATCCATTTTTAAAACACAATTAAAACATTTAAAAATAATATTTTTTAAATCAAAGTGTTCCATAAAACTTTGAATCTTTTTAAAGGTTTAAAATTCTAAAACATTTATGTAAATATAAATACCTTCATTAAAAAAACATTTTTAAAATGTGTTAATAAAATAGAATGATTTATAAGAATAAATCATCAAAACATTAAAATAAGGTTTTTAGTTAAAAAGTCCCTTACCTTGAGTCTGACTCATCACATACAATATTTAAATTCCTGAATAATAAAATTAGTTTAATTTATACTTGATTTATAATGTTTTTCAAGTTTATTATTCCTTTTATATCACTTATTTACATGTTATAATAATTACCTAATTATTTAAGTTCATATCGGACGTTTTGTCGATCTTCAGTTTTTGAGTGAAAAATGAACTTGGTGTGATGTCAATATTCCATGTGGTCATAAGTCCATAATATCTATAATAATATTAATAATTTATTTATCAATTTATTCCAATAATTATAATTTTTAATCAAACCATTAAGTGTGGTTATGAAAAATGAACAACGTTATAATCATAGAGATAGTAGGTCGTATGTACGCATGAGTAACGTTTTTGTTTGTCATTGATCATTATAGAAATAAGGTAATTATTATTTTATATTTGAATAATTATAATAAGAATATTAATATCGAATTAATAATTTAAATATACTTATATATATGATACAAGTGATGTAGTGAGTTAAAACGAATCACATCACTTCGTGGAGGTGATAGTTCACATGTACGCACAAACAATGTTATCATTTTTATGTGCATGTAAAGTGAAAACATAATTGATATATTATTATTTTATAATGATTAATATGTCATTAATATAACATATGTACATTAATTACATCATTATAAACTTTTATGAGAGATGGTTACTGAAAAAGAATTACATCAGTTCGTGGAGGTGATAGTTCACACGTACACACGAACGTTTAATTCCTTTCCCATTAAATGTATATAGAGATGGATTTAGGTGATTATATAAACAAAATAAAATATAAGTATATTTAGGATATTTTAGTTTTTATATCATCATGGTTGTAGAATATTTTAAGGAAAATGATGAAGAAATAAAATAAAAACACTTAAATAAAAAGGTTGCCTTTCCTTTGGATGATCACCTTTTCTTAACAATTTAACACCTATAAGGAGGTTGTTATACCAAAAACAAGTCCTCAATAATGTGGGGAGGTATTCTAGGAAGGTGTTTGGTTAGTTATTGACTAAACTAAAGGATTTTTAAGTATCATTTATAGAGATGAATTGCCTCCTTTTTATAGTAGAGGTGAGGGGCACCCATGGAAGCCCATAAAATATTAAATTCATATAAATTAATTTTTAAATCCAAATAACTCAAAATTATGTTAGTTAGAATATAGTATGAGTATGTTTTGAAATCCTCTCAACCAAAACACTGTTATGTTTGAATGAAGTCAGTGAACGTAATCTATTTAGACCTGAAATGGTCAATGAAATTGTAGAAAAGGTAAAAACCATTCAAGAGAACCTCAAGTCATCCCAAAGTCAACAGAAGAGATATGAATAAAATCATCAATGTTACATAGATTTTGAGGTTGGATACATGGTATTTATATACATATATCCATGGAATATGATCATGATATTTTGGAAGAAATGAAAGTTGAGTCCTAAGTACATCGGCCCCATCGAGATACTTGATCGATTCAAATATATGGCCTATCGATTGGAACTTCCACCTACCATATCTAAAATAAATTATGTATTCCATGTATCCCTCTTAAGGAAGTACAAACCAGATGCATCACATGTACTGAATCCATAGGTGGTACAGTTGGAAAATTATCTCTCTTACGGTGAGCATCCAGTTGTAGAGATTAACTTATACCCAAAAAGACTTCTCACTTAGTGAAATTGTTATGGTGAAACCATAGGTATGAAGAGGAAACATGAGAAATAGAGGAAGTGATAAAGGATAAGTGCCCTCACTTGTATTCACCATAGTATATAAAATGAAAATTCAAAGAGAAAATTTTTTAAGGGGGGATGTAACAACCTAAAATATTATCAAATGAAAACTCCCTTCTTATAATTATGTCATATAGTACCAAAAATATAAAATAAGTTTGATAACACAATAAAAAATTTATAAATTAATAATGAATGAAATAATGTGTATTTTTAGAAATTAAGCAACCTGTCTTAAAGGAATAGTAACTTGACACTTAGAATGGTAATGTGACCGTTAAGAATAGTAATTCAACCAATAGAATTGTAACATCATCTATGAAAGTACAAATAAAATTTAGAGATCTTATAAATTACAAAATGATATAATTAAATCATAGTATAAGTAAATAAATATTTTAAAATTTATTAATTAAGTGTTGGTATTTCTATAAAAAAATGTTTATTTATAATTTTATAATTAATATAATTATTTAAAAGAAAATATATTTTCATAAAATGTATTGATAAATATATTTTTTTCCTTATAATTATCATATAATTTTATGATACCTTATGTAATTTCTCAAAGTTTCATAAAATTGGTTATAATTTTAAAATCATTATTTTTCAAATACACTATGATTTTATTTGAAAACTAATTTTATCGTATTTAGAAAATTATTTTCATAAAATGGAGTCCATTTTTTAATTCTACCATCAAAAAATGGTTAGGGTGATTTTTTGGGATTTTTCTAAAATAATTTAATTTTTTTGAATTGTGAAATACGGTAATTTGTGGTATTTAACAAATACATGATTTATTGGGTCATGGATGGTGTATGGATGATATAATCCCATTATATCAAAAACTCCTTCATTATTTTAAAATATTTAGTGATAGTCTTAAAACTATTCATATTATTCATCCAAAATAATAAACTAATGAACAAAATAATGAGAAAGCACCCCTCTCCTCCCCTATAAATACCACCACTCACCACCTCTTCTCCTAACTCCTTAAAATCCTTGAAGATTTTCCAATTTATGCCCAATACTCTTAAAAATACCCTTCCCTGTGTCCATGATCCTTTTTTCTCAACAAAATACCAAAACCAATCCCCCAAAGGAGGTTCTTAAGGATAAGGATTCAATAGGTAAAATACTTTTTATTTTATTTTAATTTATTTTTAATTTATTTTATTTTAATTTATTTTCAATTTCTTTTATTTTCTTATTATCTTCTAATATACAATTATCCAAGTGGAATGATAAATATATTATATTATATATACTATAATGTTATTATTTTAATGGAATAACATATCATCAAACCTCTTATCCTCTCCCTTTTATTCTAAAAAAGGAAACGTCATTTGTGAGGCGTTGTTTTATCACCTTCAAGGATAATAAGTTTTAATATTCCTTTACCACCTTCAATACTGGTCTTAAAACCATTATAATAGTAGAAAAATATTTTAAAATTTATTTTATAGCCATTTTTCTGTTCTGTAACTAGCTTATATACATAAAATTAAATAACAAAACAAAAATATTTTGTTGTGATCGAAAAACCGCCAAATTAATCCGAATGATTATTGTCGACGTTCTATCTAATTATTCATCCTCATACTATATAACCAAATTATATGTAAGACTAGTTAAACTTTTTAATTTCATTAATAACATATAATATCAATTCTGGATAATTATCCCCATTTTACATAAACTTGCATCCATGTATACAAGTGAACCGATCATGAAAACCAAGAAAAATAACACTCTAAAATGATGAAATTGAACACTATAACTCATCATAATGACTATAAATGAACTTAATAAAATTATATTGAATCCAAAACATTTATAAAATGTTCTTTATTTATAAATTAATGAATCTAATTTTATTATCTGGGATATTAAAGTGAATAAAGTAAGGTAAGGGGATTCTCAACCCACTTTCCTTTATTTGGGTTATTCCTCTTTCATGACAAATTTTAGTGTGGATGTTATTTAATATTAATAAAATATAATTTATTTATTCTAAACTTTTATTTTCTATTATATACATGTTTCCTATCTGATTTTATGAAAAATGCAAATATTTTTCCAAAAGGACTCTTCTTTCTAAAAATGCATGTTTTACTTCTCTTGAGATAGTTTCCTCTTCACTCAACATTTATGATTCTTATACCAAGTATTTTATTCCCTTTTTCTATTGTGAACCACAAGGTTTTTTCATGAATTTATTCTTTCTGAAATTAAACCACTTCTTTTCCATGGGTTATTTTATGTTTAATATTTATATTCGTTTTATGTGGCATGCATGATAATGTAACTGTTTCGATGTGATAGGTGTGCTTGGAATTATTTAGCACTCTGATGCATTGGTTAGTTTAATGTATATCATTAGATAATTTGTAATGTATTTTTACATGATGAAATATTTTTTTCACAATGACGATGTTATGATGATCTACATATGTTATGTGTGACATGATGCTAGTTTTGTTCACAACTATGTGTGGTAGTTGACCACTAAGACGTGATGTTTAATTTTTATGCATTGTTCCATTCCTTGATTTTATATAATGCTTCCTCATATTATTATTATTATGATCCTATATTTATGTTATGATTATGATATTATACTCACCCCATGTTATATTGATTCATGTTCTTATTTATCATATTACTAGGCTTTTAGATCACCCTTTCTTTTGATTTATATCCTCAGGTGAATACTTGTGCTAAGTAGAACAAAAGTTCCAATAACAAAATATATAAGAAGGAATTAAATAATTTTTATTCTTTATTATGTATATGTTTTGTATAGTCCTAATTTTTTCAAGACACTTAACATTTGGATCCTGGTTGTGTAATGATTTTATGTTGTTTATCTATAAAATGATGTAATTATCATGTAATAAAGGTAGGGTCTCTATAATTATTTTGTTCATTTTTAGTTTTTATATTAAGATAAAATTGGAATTATTTTCTAAAAGCTTTAAAATAATTATGTTAGTTATTTATAACTTCATTTTTAAAACAGAGTAACAAAACATTTAAGGACAATTATTTTTAATGTCTCATTTCCATTTTACTCATTAATTATCAAAATAATTTCCTTTATTAAAACATTAATTTCTGATGAATTGGTGGTTTCTATCACCCTTTACTAGTTTATAGATTATACCTTATTTTGTGATCATTAATTTTCTTGTGATCATGATCTCTATCAGTCTTTATAATTCATTAGATATTATTTTTCTCCATTCTGTTCATATTTTTAGTATCATGGAAGTATTTAGTGTCATTTATACTAATTTGACATTGTATTGATCATATACTATTTCAATATATGGTGTTAGTTTAAGGAACCCTATTCAGGAAGTAATTTAATTTATTGAGGAAATATTGATGTTTCGTATTTTCGATTCAGTAAAGATATTTATTAATTGATAAGGCATGTTCATTGTGAATTATATTATTGATTAATTAAATGGTTAATTCATTAGACATATGTAAGAAATATATGGGTTTGGTTATAGATATTTCTCTAATGCATCGGTGTATCTTGTGAGACAAACAGTTGGATAAATCAGTTCAATATTTGTTGTATATGTAATGACCCAATGTTTTTAAATGGAAATTTCCTTCTTATGATTAGGTCATATAATCACATTAAATTAAAACATAATTAAATACTAAGTACTATGTGAACTTTAAACATAAATTTTACACTTTTGTGTTTTGAATTTCAAAAATCTGACATACACGATTGCTATTAGTAAGATGTTTGGAGTCCGATAAGACAAACTTAATTTTTGGTGAATAGTAACCTACCCTTATGAATATTAACCTACCATTATTTATATTAATGTTACCCTTATGAATATTGACATACCTTAATGAATATTAATCTTACATATGATATTAAATAAATAAGATTTAAGTGAAAGTATGATGTACCTATATTTTGGAATAAGTAAATAAATGTTTTAAAACTAGTTTTTTCAGAATAAATAATGAATTTAATTAAATATTAAATTAAAAATATTTATAAAATTAATTTTTAAAATTGGATTTCTTTTTTCTATTATACACGTCGAAAAATGGTTAGGGTGAATTTTAGGGATTTTTCTAAAATACATAAATTTTTTGTGAATAGTAAAATATAATAATTTAACATATAAATACATTATAATTTAAATCCAATAATAATAAAATCACAAGGGATGTAATAACCCAAATATATCACTCATAGGCACATATTAATATTTTTGGTCTTGGAATAGTCATTATTTCTGGTCTTGAGAGAAATTAATAAACTAAAGAATTAAATATTTTGAAAACCCTCCTCTCCTCCACTATATATACCACCCCTCCTTACCTCTTCTCTTCACTCATCTCAAGCCTTGTTCATTCCTTAAATTATAAAAAAATATCTCCCCAAGATTCCTCCCCAAGTCCAATATCCCTTGTTCTCTTAAAAAGACCAAATCCTCTCCCCTTAAGAGGCTCTCACGGAAGGTTGATTCAAGAGATTAAATTCCTTTTTCTTTTCTTTCATTTTTTAAATTCTTTTGTTCTCTTTTCTTTCCTAACCTATACTCATAAAAATGGTATGAAAACTCTAGTAACATAAATGTATTGTAATTTTGTTATGAAAATGGGATAATTCATTATCATCTCTCCTTTCTCCACCTTTTATTTGATAGAAATTAAAACACAAACACAGTTTGAGATGTATTAATTTAGCACATTCAAGGACGATGGGTTATCAATTTCTATTACTATATTCAATTAAGGTCATGAAACCATTTTTATGGTTGAACCAGACTAATAAATATTTATTTCATATTATTTTATTTTTGGAATCATTTTTTTCTCACATGATTTAAAATAATAATACAAAACAAATTAATTGTGAGAAAAATCTCTAAAATTAATTCAAATGTTTATCGTTAATGTTTTATATAATGATTCACCTTTAATAAAAATAACCAAATGAATTTTATAAGAATGTATTCTCATAGATGTTCAATAATTTCCTATAAAATCAATTCTTTACAATAACTTTCATCTTACATGTTTATTCATTCATGAAAATAAGTAAATCAATCATAAAAACCAAGAAAACAAACAGACCCAAACAATGAAATTAAACCCCTTAACTCATCAAAAATGTCAGGAATGAACTTAAAAATATTATACTAAATATTTTAAATATATAATAGGTTCTTTAATAATTAATTAATTAACCTAATTTTATTATTTTGGATGTTAATATCAAGTGTAGAACACCATCGCACTTAAGGTAAGGGATCCTCTCTATTTCACTTTTCTTCAAGATTGTCCTCTATGTTATGCCCTTTTATATTTAATTACTAGTGATGGGGTATGATTACACACCTCCCCCATAATTTCCTAATTATTTTTAAATTATTATAAACTCATTTCTCTCTCATTAATCCCTCTCAAGTACACACAATACCCTGCCGATATTTCGTAAGGGATTCAACCCGAACCTCCTTTATAGCTTCGGGTTTCTTTATCTTTATTTTTACCTAAATGAGTTTATCTACTATTATTATGTTAATCTTCTAAATACTATGGAAATGTTCCAAATTCATGTATCAAGTTCCATTCATCATTATATTTTGGTGATATACATGTTTTTAAGTGATTCCCTCCTCAATACTTTCCGATAAGCAAGCCTACTTTGAGGAAACTTCCTAAATTCTTACCTGATTTCAAGGGAACTCAATCTTCTATTTTAATCCACCATTTTTATTATAAAATAATTCTTTTTATTTTTAAAACCTTACTGCTTTGCTTCTGGTTTTTTATAAATGATTGTTCCCTTTTTTATTTTAAAGGCTCTGTAGTATTTTCCTTAAAACCGCTCAAAAATGTTTTTATGCTAAAAAAAATTTAATACTTTTAATACATGTGGTCGCTTCTAATTGAAATCACTTACCATGATACATTACTATTTTAACTTATGAATGTACTTGAATATATTAGTTCCTTTATTTCATGGTCACTTTTATGATATGACTATTTTTTATGCTTTATGACATGATTGTAGTACCCAATTTTCCCACGGGTAACCCTTATGTTTATATTAGATTGATTATGTATGATTCTTTATGTGAAAATAATAATAATGAAAAGTTAATATGGGTGTGCCCAGATAGCTCTGCAATGCATTGGGTAATGTTAAGTCAGATGAGATTTTATGTGCGACGGTCACAAGGGTTAGCCTTGGCTTGTGCTACTATGTGAAAGAATCTTGGCGGTTAGCCTTGACTCATACTAAAGTCATGTTTTATGTTTCTAACAAAACTTATATGACTCCATGTTTATATTATTCCATGTTTATATGCTAAGGTTCCATTTGTTACATTCCTTTTTATATCATCATGTCATTCCTTCTATTCCTTGTACTAATGCTTTGTTCTTATGGTTATTCCCTTACTGGGTAATTTAGCTCATCCATTTGTTCATGTGTTCCTCAGGGTACCCTATACAGATGTTTGAGCACAATGGAAGTTAGTATATCAATTTGATGATTAAATAAAGAAGTGATCTTTCAATCCCATTTTTTTATTTTTATGTACCTAGTCTTCAAATACACTAGCCTTCAAGATCCTTGGATTTTACTCTAATATATAATTATGCTTAAAATCATGTAATGTTATGTGAAAAGACTAGGGTCATTATAGTATACCTACCATTCATTGAAATATCTTAGAATAATTCCTTTAAGGTAAGGTTCATGATTTCATGGAACGAGGCCTTGACAGTAATATCATGATATACAACATTATGTATTTCCTTTATTTAAATTTCAATTATTATTATCCATGTGATTTCTTTGTTAATATTTTCCATGGATACATTTTTTAAGATCAAGTTTTTAATTAAAAGGAATATGTATTGATTATCTAATATGCCATATTGTTAATACCTTCTCTATTCATGATAAATTTTATTGAATGATTTCCCTTACTGGGTATTTAAGCCCAAACTTTATTATATTTTCCTTTCCCTAGGATATGATGAAGGAATATTTGAAATATTTTCATGGATGCAAGAAATTTTTTCAAGATAACATTAATTTTTTCAATGTAATATGGAAATAATGTACGTATCTAGTCTCACAATAATTATAAACTGACTGAACCTTCATGTTATGAACCCTTTAGTCTTATAATAATTAAATAAATTAAACATTGGATCTAGATTACTGAAGTTGTGGTTGGTATATTTATCATCAAAAGACGTTTATTAGGACCCATTGGAACTAGATTTTCAAATAACATAGGTAATATGAGTATTATGATAATAACTTACAATATTCGACAACTTTTGGGGGATTTTTATTCTCTTGGTCGATATTCATGATGTTATGAGACAATTATCTGAATTCAATTGTTTATAAATGAAACATAGTAAAATAAAGTGAAATCATATAAACACATGTAGTCACTATGGGGATTTCCCTTTTGATAAATTAAATATAATATGTGTTCGATCTTAGAAATTCATGGACATATTGGGGAAACTGGCCCATTTTATGATAAATAAACATTCTTGTGTGGAGCAACCTATTTTTTCATAGCTTAATGTAATTATATTGGTTTGATTTTTATAACATAAGACTTTATACTTTAATGTAACTTATAATCCATTTATAGTTGAGAAATGGATCAAGTTATAAAGCCTCAAAATTTTTTGTTTCATATTGAAAAGGACCACTTCCTTATTTTATCATTGAGTTTTAAGTGGATATTGAATTACGTAAATACCAATGGAATTTTGGTAGCTTTAGGAAGCTTAAAATTTGGGTTTAGATATTTTTTGTCCAAAATAGAAAACAAAATACCCATGGTACAAGCACTTTTGGACCCTAAAATGCCTCAGTGTAAAAAAAATGAAATGGATTTTTTATGATGTGGTCGTGGGTGTGAAGTAGGGTTTGGCTTGTCTTGGTAAAAAATGAGAAGGTAAATATCTTTTAAAATCCATGACCAAGCCATGGTGCTCAGGTAAATCCCTTGTTGGCCATGGATTAGGAATCTCTACCACACCCATTTTGGAGGTTTTGGTGAGGGGAAAATAGGAAATACTTTTCTTACACACTCTAGTGGTTTTTTTATCAAATATCATGAAACACCCTTGAAAAAACCTCAAATTTGATATGAAAATCCTTGAATTAGGAAGTTACCTACCATTTTGGGATCTTGTATGCACATGTGTCCTTGGTATGATTTCTATATAGTATACTTGATGATCATGCTTGGTTGTGATCACATGTTGGTGTGTGTGTATCCCATGATACCCATTCATGATACTTGTTTCCATGAGTATATTTATATATATTTTTTCATGTTTTATGATGATCACTTGTATTTTATGTTGTTGATATTTTCTTATGGTGATATGTTATGATTTACTTGTATGTTCTACCCTATTATCTGTATTATCATGCCATTTGAGGTATTTTTATTGGTTCTAAGAATATGTGTACCATCATTACATGGTTATCCTTTAGAGGGGGGTAATAATGATTTGTGATGATTGAGACAATAAACTCAAGTACATGGTAGGGATATGATGATTCCTTATGGATGCAATGTGATTCACTCGATAACTTAGAGAAGCCAGAAACATGTTTACTCAAGGCCTAGTAAATGTTGAGTAGACTGATCACTCGATTCCTAATGATTTTGAGAACATGATGCAATTTTTACCTAGTGGATTCTGAATATCTTGTTCACGCTATGTCTACTAGCATGTTTACAATACTTGTGTCTAGTTCATGATTACATCCAATATCTTGATATTCTTTCTGGAATTGAGTTGAAGTAGGTATGTTCAAGGATCTTGGTGGCTTGGTTAGCACATGGTTGCTCAATATATGGATTTTATGATTTATTGCACATTTATTAATTTCATTGAATACACATTTTATACATGTTCACATTTTTTAAGGACACATTATTGGTGTCCTACTAGTTTTTATTACTCACACCCTACACAGTCATCTTGATGCACATTTAGACTTCACATATTGGGATATAGGTAAGGGAAAGGGGATTTTAGACAAAAATTGAGATGAGGAGATGGATCAAGTGGTCGGATTGGGGTAGACTCCATAAGATTCCATATAGTTTTTATTTATTATCTTGTGTGCACTATTACAGTAGTTGGGTTTCCACAAAGGGAGGACACTTTTTTATTATATGACATGTGTTTCATTTGATATTATATATTTCCTATTTTTTTATGAATTTTTATATTTTATTTATATTATTTGTTTAAGGATATGTTACTGAGGGTATAGTCTCCCCATTAATGGTGTTCAGACTCTCGTTGTTAGTCAGAATCCTCTTTCATATTGGGAGGCATACATGAGGTCTTATGGATCTCCAGATCAAACCTGGTGGTTTGGGTAAGGGTGTCAAAAAATGGTATCATAGCATAGTTTTCCTTTTTTTCTTTTTAAAAAAATATAGGACATGGTATAAAGGAGATAGTTTGTTTGAGACTCAATATAGGGAGTTTCTATATTCTTGGCCAGCTCATATGCAACAGACCCCCAATTTACCTTTGGTGAGATTGCAGCTATTTTTTATAGGATTTTGGGTGTGTTCATACATCATGACTAAGAATTCATGGTCACATTACATATATGTGTGTGTTTCTGTGTTGGTGTTTTGTACTTAAAAGTAGTTATTTAATTTAATTCCTTGATTGTGTTATCTATTTGGGATAGACTTGTTTTCTTTATTGGGTGATATATATATTTCCATGTTGTTGTGATGTATCTATGATGAATTAATTACTTAAAAATAAGTATGGTAATATTTTTTTGTATATATTTGACAATGACTAACATACAGGGATGGAGACCATGGTTAATTTTAGGAGGGATATACCTTTGGTTATGGGTACACTCTTAGGAGAACCTTGAGTGATCCTATAGAATGATAATGATTTGTCCTAATGGATTTGGTTTTTCTAATGCTTCCTTCATATTATAGATTATTCCACCTCGAAGGAGACTATTGGGCCCACTAGTTAACATGGGATGGGATACTCCCACTAGGGAAGATTTCCATGTTCCACTACCTACTATGTGAGAGGTTGTAGTAAAGCATGCTCCCTCACCTACCCCAATGGTGAAGGTAGTGGATCCACCTTATTTGAGAGTCCTTATGATTATTCTTACTCAGGGAAGAGGGACATGAGTTCTATGGTCAATTATGCCAGATAATTCCAACTCCAATATACCCAAGCCTTCTAGGGAACCAGGGAACCACATGATTCTAAATACTATAGAAATCATCGAGAGTGTATTTGACCTTATTGAGACACCTAAGGATAGGAGGGTAAAGATGTCGGTGTTCATTTTATAGGGACCCACCAGAAAGTGGTGGGTGTGATGGGATAGGTCAGAAAACATGAATATCTCACCTAGGAGACCATCAAGGACATATTTTTTAGGGAATTATTTCTCTATACATTGATGTTGGACCAAGAATATAATTTTATAGAAATATAGATAGGGTATATGATGGTATCTAAATACTCTTCTGATTTCACTAAGATGCTTCACTTTTCTCATCTCTTGATTGGGAACGATGCATGGAAGGATAGGAGGTTTGAAATTAGTCTTAAAATAGGAATTTGGGAATAGGTTGGGACCTTCGATTTAGAAACATGACTTGAGGTTATATGCAAGTACTTGACTATCGGGAAGGGACAGTATGAGGATTGAGAAGTTTTTCTTCTTCCACCATTTATAACTCAAGTAGGGGAACCTGTTACTACTATGATGAGTGCCTCTTCTCATAGTAGGAAGATGAAGACTAGAGACATATAGCAGGGTAGTGTTATACCAGTGGAGTAGTGTTCATCTTTTTTAGTTCCCTCAAGAGGTGATCTATAGTGCTTCAAATGCAGAAAGATCTCTCATTACTATTGTTTCTTTACAGTACCTCAGATCCAATGTTGTAATTTTTTCAATCCATGTCATATATAGTAGTTTTCTCAAGATATATGAGGTCATGTTTCCATATGAGATCAAGAAAGATATGGTTATGGAACTAGGGATCCAACTATGGTACTCAGTAGTGTAATCTGAGGATAATGACTTAGAAAAGTCATGAATCTTAGGTATAAGGTAATGGAGCTGAGGCAGACCTAGTATATGCAGTGCATTAGACTCTAGAAGATAGTGGTGAGGGGGAATTTACTATTTAATGTATGGTCTTGATCACCTATATGATGTATATAGCCTTTTTTATAAAGTTTATTCTCACTCCTTTGTATCTTCACAAGTTATTACTAGACTTGACATACTGGTCAAGTTTTCTTCTGAGTTACTTTCACTCAATACAAATTTGGGAATGAAATTATGTCATATTTAGTGATTCCCAAAGTGTCCTATAGTCATTTCATGTTATAGACATATGTGGGACTTCATGATTATATATATGACAAGATTCGATGTGATTATTGACACAGATTTTATAAACAAATTTCAATCTCACCTTAATTTCTTTTAGAGATGGGTATCGTTTTCATCTCCCAAAGGAGAGAAGTTCATGATGACCGTAGAATGGGAACTGGGAGTAGATAGATATAGTCCAAACTTGAGCCAGCAGGAGATGATCATGGTTCAGATTGAAAACTTAGCTCTTTCAGTAAGACTAGTAGAAGTACCCTCATCTTTTTTCTAGTTTTGGATCTTTATTAGGATGTGTTTCAAGATTAAATCATGGGAAGTCCCCCTGATATGGGTGTTGAGTTTGAGATATAACTCATGTTAGGTGCACAACCCATTTTGATACCCCTTATCAAATAGTGTTGTATGACTTGAAGGAACTCAAGGTAAATATTGAGGACTTGGAGTAGAAGGGATTTATTGGGCTAAGTACTTCAGTATAGGGTGCGCCTATTTTTTCCCCCAAGAAGATAGATGGTAGTCTTCAATTCTACATAGATTACTAGAATCTGAATTAGGTGATGAATAAGAATAGGTATCTTTTTTCCAAGATTGAGGATTTCTTTGATTAGTTATGGGGATCCTAGTGGTTTTCCAATATTGATATCTGATCAAGTAGCCACTATTTGTAGGTTACATAGGTGTATATACCAAATATGGAATTTCAAACTAGGTATGGGATATAAGAGTACTTAGTGATTCCACTTGGATTGATGAATGTGTTGATAGTATTCATGTCTCTCATAAACAATATCTTCCACCCATATCTTGAATCACTTTTTATAGTGTTCATTGAAGGCATCTCCATATACTCATCAACCCTAGGTTAGCATGTCAGGAATCTAAAGATGGTCCTAAGCACACTTCTAGTGAATCATCTTTATGCCAAGATATCAAAGTATAACTTTTGGATTCATGAGTAGGAATTCTTTGGGTATTTTGGGATTTATTCAGGTATATCCTTAGACCTAGAAATATTTGAGGAAGTGATTCCCTAGACACACCCCTGAAACATGTTTGAGATTAGGAGACTGCTGGGTTTTGTAGGATGCTATCAGAATTTTATTCAAGGCTTCACCTATTTATTATCACCAATGAGTAGGCTGATGAAGAAAGGAGTGAAGTTTTAATGGTCAGACCACTGTAAAGAAGAATTTATTGAGTTGAAAAGAAGGTTTAATATAACTCCAGTATTTATATTTCCTGAGTTAGGGATTTGTTATGACTTTTACAATGATACATCAGGAGTTAGTCTGTGGGAAGTACTAATGCAGAGGGATCTAATAGTAGATTATGGATCGCATATAATCTGACCCCATGAGTGAAACTATCCTACCCAAGACTTGTATCGGGAAAATATATTCTATGCTTTTAATTTTTGGCGACATTATCTCTTTATTAATATGTTTATTTTCTATACATCCCACAATATCCCTCACTAAATCTTCACATATCAAGACCACAATTTAAGTCATGAGTTCTAATTAGAGTATATTCATACATTCAATGTTGGGAAATATTGAGCATCCGATTAAGGTGATGTTGATGTAGATTCTTTTTGCAGTAAGACACATGTAGCTTATGATCTTAGTGAATGGACTTCAGAAGAATAGTGTAACTTGATCATCTTATTGGTCGATTAGAGGATGGATGATTTTTAGAACCAGGGATCGATGATATGTTCCCCATTGGTGATTACATCTTCATATTAGTAGACTGGGTAAAGTCTATATAGGTGACTAACCTAGAGTGTGTTGTGATGTGGGAACAACAAGTAGGTAGTGAACTAATACCTAGATGGTCCTTAGATGACCACAACATGATCCGTATACATGTAAGAGTTGTAATATCTACTTACATCAATGAAGAGTTAATGAGGGGAATCCATACCTCCAAATTGGTAGTACATCCTAGGTGAAAAATATGTGACATGACTTTAGTCAGTAGTTTTGGTGTCCAAGGGTGAATCTAGACATTTCTAGATTTGATTCTCGATGTATTACATATCAAATGATAAAGTCTAAGCACCAGTATCCTAGTGGTTTCCTTTATCCACTTCCTATGAAAATATAGAAGTGGGAGGATATCACAATGGAATTTGTAAAAGGATTACCTAGAATCTTAAGAAAATCGTGACATTGTTTGGGTGATTGTTGACCATATAATAAAAAAATCATTTATTAGAACTCCATGAGACTCACTTAGTAGATGAACTATGAAGGTTGTATGTACGTGAGATAATATGATTTCATGGAGTTCCAATAATAATTATATCTGACATAGATGCACATTTTACATCATGATTTTGGCATGACTTATAGGATTATTTGTGGACTTATATGACATTGAGCACAGTATACCATCCTTATAAAATGGGCAGTCAGAGAATATGATTTAGATATTGAAGAATGTGCTCTAAGATTACGTTCTAGAATTTTTTGGAGCTTGGGATAATCACCTGGCCTTGGTTGATTTTTCATACAATAATATTTACTAGGCTTTGATTCATATGGAACCTTATGAGGCTCTCTATGGTGGGACATGTAGTTCACTTCTTTGTGGGCATGAGGCTAGTAAGGTAAAATTTGTAGGGCTTAGTTTGGTATGGGATACCTCTGAGATAGTGTATCTGATTTAGAAGAGTTTAATCATAGCTCAAAGTAGGTAGATATCTTATTATGACCACAGGAGGATACCTATATATTTTTCTATAAGCAGAAAATTTTTTCTAATAGTGAATCCTTGGTTTGGACACCAAAATTTGATGAAGCAAGGAAAACTAGCCCATTATATTGTTATACCCTTAGATATCACTGAATGGGTTGGGATAGTGGAGTATTGTCTAGATCTTTCATCTCACTACTGATGTATGCATGACATTTTTCTTATGTCTCAGTTCTGAATGTACATGTATGATACCACTAATATCATCGACTATGGGGATGTGGAGCTAGATCCTAATGCATCATACATGGAACACATGGTGTGAATTATGGACCATATTGATAAAATATTATGAGGGAATATGGTACCATTTTTTTGGGTCATGGGGAAATATAGATGAATCCAGCAGGAGACGTGGGAGTATGAATCAAATGTTCGAGTGAAGTGGCTTGAGTTGTTTGAGAAAGACCCTTATTTTGTAAAAGGCTAGGTCCAAGGCCTAAATTTATTATTAAAGAAAAGACCTCTTTGGACTTGGTAGAGGGAGACCCATTACAAAGATCGAAGGCCCAAGGCCAAGTTGCCTAAATACAAGGCTTGAAAGCCCATTTTTTGGCCCAAAGGACCCCTCAGTGAATAGTAATACTACAGTACCCATGCTGCTATAGTTCTGGATATAGTCCCTCTGCCGCTACAGTACCTGCTATAGTCCCTCCACCGCTACAGTGCCGCCACTGCTATAGTTACACTGCTGCTACAGTGCTCTGCTACAATACTACTACAATACCCCAGAAATTCACCCCCTGCACGGATTTGATCCTGGGTCTTTTGGATTCCAAGCAGGATCCTATACCACAAGGGTATAGGCTCGTTGGCTAGAAAGACCCTTATAGATGCCTCTTAGATAATATAAATCCATAGAGGGTGGTATTTTAATGCCTCCAAATTTTTTGTTTTATGTATAAAAACTCTTGTTTCCTTCTTTTCACCTTGATTTTTAAGATTATTCATGCTTGGGTAAAGCCTACTGGGATTTTTGTATCTTAATGAAACTTAAAATTTGGGGTAGGAGTTTTTTATATCCAAAAAGGCCAAAACAATTCCCATGGCATAAGCTATTTTGGACCCTCACATGTATCAGTGAAAATTGGGTAAGGAAAAGGCTTGTTGAGGTTTTGTGGTGGGCATAGAGTAGGTATTGTCTTGTCATGGTACAAAATGGAAAGGAAAATAGCTTGTCCCATCTATGGCCAAGCGGTGGTGCTAGGGTAAATCCCTTTTCAGCCACAGCTTGGGAAGCCTTACCACACCTATTTTGGAGGGTATGGTGAGGGTAAATTAGCATTAATTTGGTGACTTTCCCTAGTGTATGGTCATTTTTTAAGGGATCAAGAACCACCATGGAAATGACTAGATCATTCTGGATGATGTTTTATCGACGGGATTTTTAAAATAGTTGAATTAAATGCCTCCTCCTTAATCAAATCTTGACCAAACCAAAATGGAAATGCATAGGGATTAATTTTTGGTTCTTTATGGGGTTATTAATTGATTTACAATCCCTATTAATTGAATTAGTGCCCTTACATAGTGACTTATTAATTCTTGGATTCTTTTGGATCAAAACTTGGTAAACTCTTTGAATACTAGTTTTTTGATCGATTACCTAGGGTTTTTGCCTCTTTTAGGTTGATGGTGTCTTCTCCTTTCTTGATAAAAGGCCTCAACTCATCCTTCTTCACTGGTGCTTCTGGTTTTGGGTGATTCAGTGAAGGACTTCAGTGATTCTCCTTGTTTGGATGAATTTCATATATTATTCCTTTCTAGAATATGGATTAATGTTTTTATATCTTAGATGATGATTCCTTGTGTTGTTTAGCAAGGTAAATCTATAATTGAAGTATCAACAACCTTTCTTATTTTTAGTGGTGTTATGTGACATCTTAAAGGAATTATCTAAGTGACTTGACATTTTATTGCAATCCAAGAGTGACGATTTCTTCTTCCTTCAACTGGGATAGAATTATACAATTATTGATATTCATATTTAGGAAAGTTTTATTCTACCCTTTGGATTTTTCTTCCCTATTTAATGATCTAGAAACTATTTTATTTTATGTGAAACTGGTTCCATGAGTTCTTGGCAAGTAATCTGGTTATAGTTGGTGTAAGAACGTGGTTCGGGAGATAACACCCTGGAAAAACCTTGACTTTAATGTAGAAAACCTTGAGTTAGGAAGTTCCTTTCCATTTTTGGATATTTAATGCACATGTTTCCTTGGTATGATATATATGTATCATACCTGATGATTGTTCTTTACTGTAATCGTATATAGGTGTGTACGTAGCCTGTGAGACCAGTTCATGATACTTGTTTCTATGAGTATGATTCTAGCTTGTTTATTCATGTTTAATGATTCTCACATGTATTGTATGTTGCTAATATTTTATCATTATGATATTTTAAGTTATAATACCATTTCATGCATGATTTTTGAAATTTAAATACATCACTTTTTATGTATAAATAGTTAATTCTTTCCCAGATATTTAATATAATTGTTCATATTTGGAAGTATGCAATGTTTTTTTGGAAATGAGAAAAATAAGTCAAAATCAACCATGGTTTCCACTAAAATATGGATTCCTATGATGAATTAGTTTAATGGGATGCTTCTAGGGATCAAAACTGAAGAAAATATGAGAGGCTAGAAAATTACAGGTTGTGTGAATATTATAGGTTGTGTAAATATTACAGGATGTGTATTATTATAGGATTTGTAAATATTACAGGATTTGTAATATTACAGGCAATGAAAATATTAAAAAATTTATAAATTTACATAATGTGAATAATTTTTACATGTTAAACATTTTTTACAAGGTGAAAACTTTACACATGGAGAAAGTGACGAGATGACCCCAAAATAGCCAGATTTGACGTATCAAGGGGTGTTGACCTATTTCATGGTCCAAAAACCACCCAGGACCACTTTTTGAACCATATTAAATTATATTTAATTCTTCACAATCCCATATGGAGTCTATAAATATAGATTCATTCAACAACTGTCAAGGAGATTGGGATACCAAATCTTGGAGTGAGAAGCAATGTTGTATAGGGTCATCACCGGTTTCATCTCCATTTTTAATTATTCTTTATTTTATTTTCATCCAAACCTATAATTCTCTCATCACTGGGATGAGGGGGTAAACCCACCTTGTGCTATGGTTATGTAGCCTAAATGGGGAAGGTACTTTTAGATTCATTCCATTTTCTTTATTCATGTATTTGGTTTTCCATAATTTACTTATAAATTCTAATCTCTTACTTCTTATTTCCATGCCCATTGAATTGAATATGAAATGAAATATTTTAATTATAAAACTTGTTAAACTAAATTGATGGATTTTCATTTTCACTTTCATGGAAAATAGGTACAAATATGGTATCAAGACAGACTCGATTCGGTGAAACCCAAAATTACCAGACCAAGGGAAATATGGGATTTTCGCATCGAGGAGGAGATTCCATAATCATTGGATCCACCTCATCTTTACTTCAACACTAAATATGGACTAATAAATTTATTTTATAAAAACCAATTTCACTGAAACCCTTAAACTACAAAACCCTTGCATGCATTCAAATCTAATTCCAAAACAACCAATCTTCTTTTCTTTCATATTTCATTTTCTTAAAATAAATAAAACCCATATTTTGTTCACCTCTTTATTAAAATTAAATAAATAAATTATTTTGAAAACCTAATTAAAATAATTAACCTTATATGTGGGTTAGGCCTTAAACTTTCCAAATACTATATTTTAATTAATTAATTATCATAGTTTGAGTTTTTATAAATTTTTTATTTTGATTATACCTGTAGGGAAATAATGATGCCCTATGGGACTATCATTAAGCTTTGATTGTATGATCTACTATATTATGTGTATTACTATTCCCTTGGAGATGTTGTTCATGGATATTAGAATAGGTGGAAAATTGTGACTTAGTTATCCCTTAGAGGGAGAGTACACAAGATTTGAAAAGATGGTAACGATGGAACCGAGTACAAGGCTGGGAAATGATGATGTCGCATAGATGTCGTGTGATTCACTAAATGATTAGTATATTCCAAATATAATGTTTAAGTGAGTCCCGTGGATGTTGAGAAGCATGATCACTTTATGCCTAGTGATACTGAGAACATGAATCATATGATGCCTAGTGGATTTAGAGTAGCTTATTCACATGATGTTGAGAAAGATTATTTTATATCCATGTGGCTAGTTCTTGATTACTTTTTATATCTTGATATTCCTTCTAGAATGGAACCAAAGTGGGTATAGATAAGGACCATGGTGTCTTGGTTAGCACATGAGTTCTTGATATATAGTTTTTACACCTGATTTCACATTTATTATTTCTATGAAATATGACTGTTATACTTGTGCACATTTTTTAATGATACATTAGTGGTGTCCTAGTAAGTTTTTTTACTCACACCCTGCTTGGGAATCTCAATGTGTGTAAAAACTTCATATATAGGGATCCGGATAAGGTAAAGGTACCCATGGATGATGGTTGATCCAAGGATCATGGAGATGGTGGTGAGACTAGGGAAACTCCACAGGATTCCATAGAGTTTTTATTTATTATTTTGTATGCTCAATTAACCTAGTTGGGATTTTTATATTGGGAGATCAATTATTTTTTTAATTGTATAACATGTGTTCTATTTGATATTATAAATTTATTCTTGTTTACTCTAAGTTTTTATATTTTATTTATATTATTGGGGAAATAATATGATATTGAGGGTATAGTCTCCCCACTGATGGAGTTTGGATCCTCGTTGTTAGTCAGTAACATATTGTGTATGGTGTGGCATATATGAGGTCTTGTGGCTCTCTATCTCAAACCCGGTGGTTCAGTTTGGGGTTTTACATAAGTCCCTTGAAAAGATATTCCTAGATTTGGTAAGTAATGAAATGAAAAATGTTTTAATAGTAGTATATTTCTTAAAGGTATATGATGATTAATGGTGGTTATTTATCCATAATACTAAAGAATATTGTGAAATAGAAATTATGGAATGGATAAATTTTAAAGTGATATTATTTTATAAATATTTTAATCAAGATAAATGATCTAAAATGAAAAGGAAGTTCCTAAAAATAAATTAAATGGAATAGGAAATTATTTTTGAATATAACACAGGCTTTATAAGGTTAGTGGGGAACTTAATGGACTTCATACATAATCCAAAAAATAATATTAATTTTGTATTTAATGGCCTTAATTTGAACCTATGAAGGGCATTGGTCACTCAAATGTTTTCATCATATTATGATATAATATCATGTTCCATCAAGATAGAGAAGGAATTTTCCATGTCTTATATCTTTTGGGGAAATTAATAAAATAAGAGTTCAGATGAACGCTATGGAAAAAAATATGTCCAAAAATAACAAAGGAAATGGGAGTTTAAAAATGTGATAGTTTTGGAAAGAAACATCCTTGTAAATTCTTAAATTGAATAGGAGTTTGTTAAAAATGTATAGATAAAGGTCATATAGTTCATGGATGCAAGGGAAAGAAAGAAGAACCTATTATACAGTTATTCATCTATAGAGATATGGGGAATTATTCAAACCAATTCAAAAAAATTCAAGGGAACCTACCATAGAAGAGGCTAAGTGGGAAGGCATAGCTTGTGAGATTACTATAGCAGAAGTTGAAGATCCTAAAGATGTGGTGGTATGTACTTTGATTGTAAACTCAAATTTAGTTAATTCTTTATTTGATTTTGGATCTTCACATTCTTTTATATCTTCCATATTTTCAAAGAATATTAAATCATTCCCTAAAACCCTAAGAATGGATTATTTAATCAATACTTCTAGTGGAAATTTTATTACAATAAGTATATTTTAGAAAATCTCCATTATAATGCATAGACATTCCCTATTTAAAAACTTGGCTATTATAACTATGGTTTAATTTGATATAAACCTTGGTATGGATTAGATTTTAAAGTAAAATAAAAATATTTATTTACAATATAAGGATATTATGATTCATGAAGGAGGAGTGGAATCCCTTGTATTTAGAGGTAAGAATTCATCATCTAAATAATTTCAAGATCCAACTCTAGTATCTCTCCTTAATGAACTTCTTAGAGAATAAGAGAAGAAAAAACTATGGATAAGAAAGGTAACCTCAGAATAAAATATTTACCTATTGTTTAGGAATACAATGATATGTTTCATAAATAGTTACCTGGAAATCTAATCGAGCATAAAGTTGAGTTTTCATTTGAACTCATCCCTACTGAAAATCCTATATCTAAGACTCCCTGAAGAATGGTCATTATAGAATTAGTGGAACTAAATAAACAATTTCATGATTTGTCTAATAAGGGATTCATTCACCCTTTTTTTACACCTTGAGATGTCCTTTTTCCTTTTTTTAAGAAGAAATATGGGTATATGTGGTTGTTCATTGATTACATGTAAATCAATAACATTAATATAAAGAACAAGTATCCTCTACCTCGCAATGATGACTTGTTTAATCAACTTGAAGGATCTCAATATTTTTCAAAGATTGATCTTAGTTATGGGTATAATTCATTGAAATTAAGTAGGGAAGATATTCCAAATACATAATTTCGCACAAGGTATAGATGTTATGAGTTTACAATAATTCCATTTGGATTGAATTATTCTCTCTATTTTTATGGATCTGATGAATAAATTATTCAAATATTATCTTGATATTTTTTTATAGTATTTATTAATGATATCTTGGTATATTCTAAAATCTATGAAGATAATAAAATCAATTTAAGAATAAGTCTTGAAATACTCATAGAGAAGGATTTATATGGGAAATTTAGAAAGTGTGAATTCTAGCTTTAGAAAACTTCTTTTCTTGGCCATATTGAATCTAAGGATGAGATGTTAGTTGTTATTTAAAATACAATGGTATTTAAATAATTTCCTACACCAATGAACGTAACCAAGATATGTAGTTTCCTTGGATTAATAGGTTACTATCAATGATTTGTTCAAAACAAATTCTAATTAGATAACCCATTAACTAAGTTTACATACACAGGGGTTAATTTTATATAGTTTGAATAACATAAATAACAATTTAAAAAATGAAGATTAGATTGGTAAATTCACATATATTGACATTAATTTCAGGAAGGGATGGTTTTGTGGTATATATTAATGCATTAAAGAAGGTACTCAGAAGCATATTTATATATAATAATAAATTTTTTTCTTATTCATCAAGATAGTTAAAGATCCATGAAAAAAAATTATATAACCCATGATCTTGAGTTTCCATCCATAATATCTTTCTTAAATATATGGAGGAATTATCTCTATCGTGAAAATATGTGAGATATATATGAATAAAAAAAATTAAATATATATTTTTATAAAAATATCTCAACATTAGAAAAAACATGTGGTTGGAGCTACTCAAGGATTACTATTTCTCAATACACTACCACCCTGAGAAGATAAATAAGTTGGTTGATGTGTTGAGTAGAAAAGATCATAACTAAAATAAAGATTTAAAAATATATGATATTCATGGATTAAGTAAAGTTGTATATAAAAATCATTAAGGATAAGGAAACCTCACTCCTTTTCCAAATGATTATCAAACCATATTTACTATAGAATAAAAAAATATCCCAGCTTTATGATAATATTTTTACAAAAGAAAATAAAAGTTATGAATGATGGAAATCTGGAAAACATTTCTTATGAAGATAGTTGGTTGAGATGAAGAGGTTATTCATAGATAAAATTTCTTTATAAACCTTGGTGTCTATAATATATACATGTATTTAAGAGAACATTTTTTGTGAGATAATATAAAGTGGTAAATTTTTTATGATATATTAAGATACTTGATTTTTCAACGGGTAAAAGCTGAGAGACAACATCCAAAGGAGACATATAGCCTATCCCTATTCTTATATGGGAGTGGGATGATGTAAATATGTAATTCATCGCTGTATTTCCAAAGGAAACTAAAATAAATGATACCATATGGGTTATTGTTTATCACTTTATCAAGTCTACACATTTCCTCTCTATAAAGGAGGATATACCCTTAAGTTCCTTGCACGAATCTATATCAGTAAAGTTATGAGACTTCATGGTTATCCTATTTAGATTTTATCTAATCATTATCTATAGTTTACTTAAAAATTATAGAAAATTATTCATAAGGATCTCGACACTAAGTTATATTTTAGCACTTTTTATCACCATCGGATAGATGAAAAGTTCTAAAGGACTATTTAAACATTAGAAGACATGATTTGGTCATGATCTCTTAACTTTAAACATATATGGGATAATTATTTAACTTTTATGGAAATTTATTATAATAATAAATTCAATTATGTAATTTAAATGGAACTCTATGAAGCATTTCATAGAAAAATATGTCGTTCACCAACTTTTTGGGTTGAATTTAGTGAATGGAAGCTTATAGGTCTAGAATTTTTTTAGGAAATAATGAAAAAAGTGATCATTATTCAGATTCATATCAGCACATCTTAAAGTAGAAAAAATAGTTATGTCGATAATAGAGTGAAGGATTTAGAATTCCAAGTAGGAGATCATTTTTTCTTAAAGGTAACTCCATGTAAGGGTGTTATATGGTTTTTCAAGAAATAGAAACTAAGTCCCAGGTATAATGGACCTTTATATATTTTTTTAATAATTGGGAATGTGGCTAACCATTTAGAAATACAACCCAACATCTATAAAGTGAATAATGTGTTTCATATATCATTATTGAGGAAGCATATGATAGACCAGATGCATGTACTTATCTCCAAAGAAGTGGAATCGGAGCCTGGTTTATAGTATTTTTAAGAGCCTTTCCAGAATCTTGACACTAAATAACAAGTGTTGTAGAATTGGATAACTCGGCTAGTAAAGGTACTATGGAGAAATCATAATATAGAAGAGTCAATGTGGTAAGCTGAAGAATTTATAATGAATAATTATATATTTTTTTATGATGTGCCATTCTAGAATTTTTTTGGTGAAATTTTTGAAGGGGGAAGAATGTAACACTTAGGCTTCAATTATACTAAGTAAGTTTTTCATTCTAAAGAAATTATAACATAATGATCATGGATTTATTTATGAATATGATTAAAACCTAAATTCCCAAATTTTATAATTTTAATTTGATGAAATTAATTTTATTTTCGAATTCATCTTTTCAAAATTATCTTAGGGTGAAATTTTGATATTTTACAAAAATAGTTGATTTTTTGGTGAATAGTGTACATATTGATTTTACAAATAATTTCACTTTTATGAAATTATTAGGATATAATAATGAATTGAAAGTTTATGAAAACTTTTTTATAGATGAAATATATATTTAATAATTAACATAATTTATTTATAAATATATTTTTGAACTAATGAATCTATTATTAACATTTTTGAAATCTAAGTATTGTTTTTGTTCAAGTAAAATTTATTTTTGGTTATCCTCTTTCAATAAAGTATTTAAAAGGTTATTTTAGGTTTTAGATTTATTTCAAAGTAAAATAAGTCACATTTTATTTAACTTAATTCAATAAATTCAATGTTAATCAACATTATACATGATTTTGGTATAAAATCATTTTTATGATTAAAACGAACATTTTTAAAAATGGATTTTTCATTGCGTTTTGTGATCTTATATTAAAAATAATTTCATAAAATTATTTTAATTTAAAATTTTAAAATAGATTCCATATTTTTAATAAGTATAATTAATATTATTTAATAAATTTAACTTAATTTTTAGTTATAATGAATAATGACCATGGTAAAAACTTATCAATACTATAAGGGTAAAAAATGATTAATAAGGGGGTTAAACTACAGTGATAAGGGTTAAAATAACCTTGAAATATGTATAAATATTATTGTTTGAATTAATTTTGACCCTATATAATATAATCATTAAAATTAATCCAATTTGGATCCACTTTCCCATGATAGTGAGTTTATTACATTTTAATATTCTTAATATTTACAAGCTTGCCACCCACCTCACTTATAAAAGGGAACCTTCTATCCTATATTATCCACACTTATTGAGACACTTATCTCAACAAATCCATACCAAAATATCTTCCCATATTTATTTTTCTTGACATTTACTTTTTGGAATTATCAAAAGACCATTTCAATAAGGCTTAAGTTGTAATCCAAAGGGGGTTACTAAAAGAAGAGGTATATGTTCTTACCGATCTTTTTCAATTTCGTTTATTTTTAAACATACTTAAAATATTAAATAACCATATTAAAATAATTAAATTATTATATTTCTTATTCTAATATTTTTTTTATTTTAATGGTTCATCCATTTTTTATCTCTTCTATATCCTATGGAAAATTAAAACATTGTATGAGTGTACGTACAGATTATCCTCTCCACGTAACGCTATAATTCATTTTTCATATATGATTCACCTACATGGTTATATATATAGAAATAATGAATATATATTATATTTATAAAAAAAATATTATTCTTTAAATATAATATATCATTTTAATTCTTACCCTTCCATTTTTTAGAAAATGAAAAAATCGTTTATGCGTACGTGTGGACTACCACCTCCATAAATCGATGTGATTTGTTTTCCTATTACCACCATGAATGGATGATTTTAAAATTTTATATTATAAATAAATAATATATTCATTAAATTATTAACATTATTTAGATTATAGAACCATTTCATAACACCTTCCACCATGGTCAATATACTAAACTAATTTTGGATAAATTGACCGAACAACCTTAATTTATCAATGTAAGCAAGAACTATACAATGAATAAATGTCTTCTGATTATAAAATGAAATTTAAAATTAAATATAGATAAAAAAGGTTATGAATCAAGTATTTAATAGTTTTTAATTGATTATTCTAGAGGATATAATGCATACGACCAAGAAGGAATCCAAGGTAAGATTTTTTTGTCCCAATTCAACTCCATTAAGACATAATTTATATTATGCACCTAATTTATTTTATATGATGAGTATACTCACACTATGACATATTAATTCATGAATTATACTTTATTAATGGTATTTAAATTTTCAGTTCAACTTTTCTCTATTAAGGGGTGTTGATTCAAAAGTTATTAAAGTTCTAAAGGTTTATTTTGCAATCTCACTCATATTCTGGATTATTCAAGTTTAAATTTATATTGGAAGAATTATATGTTATTTAACTTTTTAAAAACAATATATTTTCTTATATTCTTGTTATTTCTAGGTTTTCCATGTTTTTCTTGCAACTTTTCTTCTCTTTGGTACTCAAAGACCAAAAGAATGTTTTAAAAAAACTGACCTTCTTTCTCTTTTTTTTGTTGGGTATCTTTAAATTCTATATATATATTATTAAAATTGTTTTATGTAATATTTTATATACTCTTAAATGATTTATAAAGGTGTTTTTATAATTCATTTAACTTTATTTACAAATGTTTAAAAGGAATTTTTTTTAAAAAATTGAACAAGTTGTTTTTTATTTTCTTTACAAAAGTGAATGATCTTTTTAACGTATATATTCTGAAAGGATGTTCCCAATTTTATTCATTATCATAATTACTATTAATGTTTATCTGGTTTTTGAAAGAAAATAATTTTCCATTATTCTATGAATTTTTAGTTTTAATATTAAAATAAAAATATATATTATTTTCAAAAAGGTTGAAAATAATTTTGTAAATGATTAATAACTTCAAGAAATCAGCTTGATCCATGGATTTGGATAACCAAAACCAAGGACCATGAGAAATTTATTAAAAAATGAAATAACATACAAAATTTTAAGGATTAAAAGGTATAAAGTACCTAAAATAATACTAAATTTGGCCAAACAGACCCCTACCAATAGAAAAAACAACATAATTGCAATCTTCCTTTTTTCCATTCCCACCCACCACCTTTCTAGAGTAAGGTGTCATGTTGTGCATCCATATTCTATGTTACAAGAAAGTAAAACCTTAATAAAAACTGAAATTCCCAATATCACAGCATCAGCATCTCTGTATATCATGTTTTTCTGCAACAATAGTGAACAACAACAAGAAAATCAGAATTCATAACCAAAAAAAACATTCACCCACTCTTGTGTGCAACATGCCTAGACAAAAATTCAATTCATCCTTCAAATGTGGAAAGACTAAATTATTCAATTAATCCACAAGAACCAAGATCTGAATAAAATTTCAATATTTTCATGGAAATCAAAACACCACCTCATATTAGCATTAATCCATATTCTAAAAAAGTGCCTAAAACACCTTCAAACAACACGAAACTATGCATCAATCAAAACCATACCATATGAAAAAATAACAGTATGACATTAAATAAAAAATAAAACCTTTCCAAAAACTAATCTACATATAACATATCCAAAAACACATTAAATAGATTCACTGATTAGATAATCCAAAGTACAACAGTACATTCAACATATATAGATCAAAATAATTTCCTTTATTATGAACCTTTATTTCTATTGAATTGAAGGTATTCTATCATCCTTTACTGATTTGTGGATTATACATTATTTTGCAATCATTCACTTTATTGTGATCAGGATCTCTTTCACTCTCCATAATTCATTGGACATTATTTTTCTACTATATATCCCTATTTTTACTATCATGGATGTATTCAACATCATTTATACTTCTTTGGTATTTTTTTAACCATATACCATTTCAATATACGGTATTATTTGAAGGAATATTATTCAAAAAGTTATTTAATTTACTAAGGAGATATTGATGTTCTATATTCTTGATTAAATATGAATATTTATTAACTGATAAGGCTTATTGATTATGTATTATATTTTTGATTCAATATATAAGGAATACATTGGATGTGTGTAAGTGACGAGTGGGACCTGGTTATAAATAGCTCATTGATGAATTAACAAGTTTAATGAGACAAACAGTTGGCCAAATCAATAAGTTATTTAACGTATAACTATCCATTCATTGAAATTTATTTGCATAAGAATTTGAAGGTAGGGTTTATCATGTCTTGGCATGAAGAATTGATGGTAAGATCCTGACATTCTACATTATGAATTTCTTCCATTAATATTTCAGATATTATTATATATTTTGTAAGAACCCGGACATACTTTTCAGGTACATGACCCTTGTTTGGTGCTTTTCGTGGTTATAATTTTAATGGTGATGAATGGGAGAGTTGGGAGAACTATGAATGAAGTTTTGGGGCCAAGGGGAAGTCGCACGGGTGGCGCACAGTTTGTCTAACCGTGCGGCCAAATCATGCATGGATGGTCTGTCGAGCCAATGGCTAACACATGGTTAGCACACGGTTTGTCTAACCGTGCAGCCAAACCGTGTGTGGAGGGTCTTCCGAGGTAGTGGATAATGCATGTTTAGCACACGGTTTGTATAACCGTGCGAGAAAACCATGTTGGCACTTAAGTGAGATCCTAAAAAAGTGGATCACACATGTTTTTGCCTCTAAGTGGCTCTTTTTTCCTCCTAAGCAGCCATAAATCAGAATTTTTCTTCTCCTAAGGTCAAAGAAGGTTCTCCCATCGATCCAGAAGTGATCCGAAGGCTTATCTAGGAGAATCGAAGCCATATTCTTGAGGTATATAGACATTCTTCTTCGTTCGTGTTCGGTTTCTTAGATCTACTTAGATTTACTTCTCCTCTTCTCTCAATTTATTAGATCTATGCCCATTATGGGTAGATCTAAATGTGTGGATGAAAATTTTGATGATTTTTGGTCATGGTCTTGTTTGGAGAAGAGATCTAAGGCAGGTTCTTGGATAATCAACCCGGTTTTCTTGTGCGTTCTTGGTTTGTTGGGGTTTTTTTCAAAACCTTTGAGGTAGGTGGTTTGTTCCTTTCCATTGAAATTCATTGAATGTTTTGTGTAAATTCCACCAATACCATTGGATGGGGTATTTCATGTTTACCGTTTTAGCCCTATTGTTGCATGCTTTGCTTATATGTTAGAGTAGAGGGTATTGTTTGTGAATAGGGTGAATTGTTGTGCTTTGGATGTATTGCCCATGCATGTTTTCCTATTTTGACCTTTGGGTCATGTTTTCCTATTAGGATTCTGTTTACTTTCCATGCCTAGTATTGTAGGACGGTATGACTGTAGTTTTAAAGTGATGTTATGACATAGAATGCTATCCAAGTAATTCTTGAGGTTTACCTTGGCTGTTACGCGCGCTATACTTATTTGACTTACGTAGGGCCATGAGAACCTACTGTAGTAGACCATAGGAATAATGTAAGTAAGTGATTCTCTAGAGAGTCTTTATAATTTTACGATGCGAGACCATAGGGGGAATTTATGTTGAGTTCTTCCTCAGAGTGTCTGTAGTTCCTTGACGCAGGCCACAGGGGGAATGAGATGTTGAGTGCTTCCCTAGAGCGCCTTTAGTATGATATTTGACTATAGGGGGAATTGACGGTGAGTACTTCCCCAGAGAGTCTATTCTTTAGCTGAACCATAGGGGTGAGACTGTGTGTGTCTCCCAGATGGTTACTAGTACTTTTTGGTTAAACCATAGGGGTTAGGCTGAGAGAACCACCCATAGGGTTACCTATTTGTTTCTACTTTCTTGAGTAGCTGATTACTTGTTTGTGAATTAAATGCTTGAAACTGTGGTTTTTTTGTTGTCGAGTACCTTCATGTTTACTAATTTCTGTACTTTTACAGCCATGTATTCACTGAATGTTAGGCACATATCTCGTGGTGGTTGCCTATTGGGATTTAGTCTCACACCCTATTTGGGTCATGATTTTGGGTCTAAATAGATTATATTGTTGCAGGTATGGATAAGGTCAAGCACCCTTCTTCTTCAAGTACTTGAATTTTTGTGGAGATGGAGAGAACGGGACCATGCTTACCCTTGCGATGTTGAGGGGTTGTTATCTATATTCCTTGTATTTTTGGTTTAGTACTTTTTTAATTCAACATTGTGACTTGTTTAGCTGCTTTTCTAGACATATATGTATCATGCATCATTTATATATATTTATGCTCTAGTTGTTCCTTTATTAGTCTTGCACTCTTTACGTTGTTGGATATTTACTGATTCTGCTATTGTGTTTTGTTTACTTCCATTGTGTACTCTGCCAATGAGGGAATAGTTTCTCCATTATCACACCCAAGGTCCTCGCTACTAGTTGGAAGCCTCTGGCATTCGGGGAAATTTGCTTGAGGCCATTTGACCAACCGGGTACGGGGTGTCTCTGTGTTGCTTCCGGAACCGGGACATTACAAAGTGGTATCAGAGGGAGGTTTTGATCCTCCTCTCATGGGTTTTCCAATAGCAGCATCCTCCAACCTTCTTAGGGGAAGGAGAACCCTAGGCTGTAGATTCATGGATAGAATCCATGCTGACGATCTTCAAGCATCTAGAGACGCCTCCAGAGAGGAGGGTCAATCTCGCTACCTATATGCTTCGGGACTCCGCCAAGAGGTGGTGGGATGTGATCTCACTGGCGGGATGCCAGTAGGTTATGGCATAGGATGAGTTCCAACACATCTTCTATGACTACTTCTCTCCGGAGACCCTGAGGGCTGATCGAGCCCGAGAGTTCATGATTCTGGAGTAGGGTACTCTATCGGTTATGGAGTATTCCTCTCATTTCACTGAGCTTCAGCGTTTCACACCCTTCCTAGGAAGAGATGGGTTATTCCTGGTAAAGAAGTTTGAGGATGGTCTCAAACAGGACATCCGTTCATAGGTGAATATCTTCAGGTTGACTTCCATTGCTTCCATTATCAACCAGGCACTGATTACGGAGCAAAATCCGAGTGAATCCGGATTTGTGAGACAGGGTGGCTCAACATCCAGAGTTAGTGTTTCGCCAGCTGATAGGAGGAATCACTGTAGGGAGACTACATGGGGAGATCTGAGTTGTCAGGATGCATCTTTGGGTAGCCAGGTGGTATGATACCAGTGTGTAAGGGCTAGGCATACGAGGATGTAGTGCTAGAGAGACCCGGTGGAGTGCCAATCTTGTGGCAAGATGGGTCACCTTCAGAATTTTTGTCAGGTTTTCTCACCAAAATTTGGTGACATTGGTTTATACATGACTCCTCGTTCAGGAGCATCTCCACCAGTTTCTCACCAGTCTGGGAACTGGAGTTCTTTCGGCCATTCAGGCCAAGGTGGAGGTCGAGGTCATGGTGGTCAGTCGTCGGTCTATCGGTGATATCAGGACAGATCAACTCATATCGGTCAGGCAGGGTCATAGGGTCATGGTATAGGTTAGACTTTTGCAGTGGATCAGACCCAGTAGGAACAGGATCCTGAACCCTCTAGAGTTCGAGGTATGGTCTTTTTAGCCTCAGTTTTATCTTTATCTCTTTTCGATACTGGTTCTACGCATAGATTTATATCTTTCGTTGTTGTGGAGAGCCTTGGGCTCTGTATTTTTTCTTCTGCCTATGTTTTGACACTAGACACTCCATTGGGGGCGAGAACATTTGGTGTACATCAGTGCAAGGAGTTCCCCCTTGAGTTTGATGGGTGTCACTTCCTTTGGGATCATTATGTTCAAGATATGACAGGCTATGATGTCATTCTCAATATGGACTGGTTGGTTCCCTTCTAGGTATTCATCGACTGTTATCGCCGCAGGGTGAGTTTCATATCACCAGAGGGTGGATCTTTTCTTCATAGGGGTGAGTGGGATGTCTAGGCGAGCAAAGCGGGTCTGGAGCATCATGGGTTGGGAGCAGTTACAGCCCATATTGCTAGTCTTTATCTGGATGACCAGAGGACTTTATAGTTATACTTTCCTCCAATGGGGGATTGTTTCAGAGATGTCTTTCCAGAGAACTTTTCAGGTTTGCCTCCGGAGCGTGAGGTGTACTTTTATATTGATCTTTTGCTAGGGGAGGCACCTATCACTACTGGAAAGATTATCTTTCCCAACACTTCTATACCAAAGGTTTGTAAAAACCGTTGGTATAGCTACCATTTCCCAACGGTTAACCAAAACCGTTGGGAAATCCATATATTTCCCCACCTTTCCCAATGGTTTGGTAAACCGTTGGGAAAGAGTGACCCTTTCCCAACGGTTTATGCTAAACCGTTGGGAAAGGGTGTGTTTTGAGACTCTTTCCCAACAGTTCACCAAAAACGTTGGGAAAGAGTGACCTTTCCCAACGGTTCACCAAAACCATTGGGAAAGGGTGTCTTTTGAGCCTCTTTCCCAACGGTTTTGGTGAACCGTTGGGAAAGAGTGGCCTTTCCCAACGGTTTTGGTGAGCCATTGGGAAAAACCACCCAAAAATTCAACATTCGATTCAACCCAACCCTAACCTATCCCAACGGTTTTGAAAACCGTTGGGATAGGTCTATCCCAATGGTTTTGAAAACCGTTGGGATAGGTTCTTTGATTTTTTTCCAGATCTACTAACCGATAACATTATATAAATCAAAATTTTAAATAATTATGATAATACATATATATATATATGTGAAATTATGTTTACAAAACTGATGTTAGCTTAGTGGTTAAGTCGTTCGATTATAAACGAGGGGTCCTGGGATCAAATCCCAGTGGATGTTTTATTTTTGGAATTTATATACCAACGGTTCCATTACCATTGGTATAGATTTCATATTACCTATACCAACGGTTTCCAAAACTGTTGGTATAGGTCTATACCAACGGTTTTCCAAAAACCGTTGGTATAGACCTATCCCAACGGCTTACTTGGCTAAGGTTCTCCAAACCGTTGGTATAGGCTATACCAACGGTTTGGAGGCCTATACCAACAGTTCCAAACCGTTGGTAAAGGTTAGTTTTTCAGTAGTGTGTGTCCATTCCTCCTTATAGGATGCCTACACCAGAGTTTCAGTAGCTCAAGAAATAGTTGGAGGAGTTATAGGCAAAGGGTTTCATCCGACCCAATACTTATCCTTGGGGTTTGCCTCCCCTATTTGCGAAGAAGGAAGATGGTACCCTCAGGCTTTGTGTGGATTATCAGAATTTGAACCAGTGGATGGTCAAGAACCGATATCCTTTTCCTAGGATTGATGATCTCTTTGATCAGCTTTAAGGGAACTGGGTGTTCTCGAAGATTGAATCGAGGTCCAGTTATCATCAGTTGCACGTTAAACCATCTGATATACCTCTTATAGCCTTCCGGAGCAGGTATGGTCTATACGAGTATATAGTTATGTCGTTCGTTCTCACGAACGTGCCAGCAATCTTCATGTCACTGATGAACTGAGTGTTCCATCCTTACTTGGATTCCTTCGTGGTTGTCTTCGTGGATGATATCTTGGTGTACTCACATAGTCGAAACAACCATTCTACCCATCTTGAGATCATTTTGAGTACACTGAGGTAGAATTAGTTATATGCTAAGCTCTCTAAATGCAACTTTTTGATGGACTAGATTCGCTTCTTGGGTCACATTATTTCAGAGACAGGAGTATCAGTAGACCCAGAGAAAGTGAGAGTTGTAGTTTCCTAGGAGCATCCGAAGAATTTCTTTGAGGTGTATAGTTTTCGAGGGTTGGCTGGTTACTACAGATGTTTCATACAGGACTTTTCACACTTAGCAGCACCACTGACAGGTCTGACCAAGAAGGGTGCGAAGTTATTATGGTCAGATTCTTGTGAGTCAGCCTTTTAGGAGCTAAAAGGGATATTGACTTCAGCACTGATACTAGTCCTCCTAGAGCTAGGCAAGAGCTATATTGTTTACTACAATTCACCAATTATCGGGTTGGGATTTGTGCTTATTCAGGGTTTTGGAGTCGTTTCATACAGGTCTCTGCAGTTGAGGCCACACGAAACGAATTACCCGACGCACGATCTGGAGTTGGAAGCTGTTGTTCATGCCTTATGGTGTTGGAGACACTATCTTCTGGGAAAGCATTTTGTGGTTTTCACCAACCACAAAAGTCTCAAGTACATATTTACTCAGCATGATTTTAATCTGAGACAGTGGAGGTGGGTTGAGTACCTACATTCCTTGGACATTGAGCTTGCCTATACGCATGGGAAAGGCAATACTGTGGCTGATGCGTTGAGCAGGAGGACTCTGATACAGGTAGTTCGGGAGGCCAGTAGTGAGTGGAAGCTTGTGGATCTCTTCTCTGAGATGCATTTGGAAGTGCACGACAGACTGGGGAAGACTTTTCTATCTTCTGTAGCTGTTACCTCTACCCTTCTTGATCGAGTATGAATGAGGAAGCTATCAGATTCTGAAGGCCTAGTCCTACGGGAAATAATGTCATTAGAGGACCCTATTCCTAGGTGGACTATAGGTGAGGATGAGATCTTATGTTTCTAGGGACGTGTATGGGTGCCAGAAGATATACGTGAGGAGATGATGTGGGACTTTTATTCATCAGTTTGGGCAGTTCATCCTGACATCACCAAGATGTATCGTGATCTACACTATCAGTAATGGCGGCCAGGTATGAAGAGGGATGTTACTGGGTTCTTCATGAGATATTCCACTTGTCAACAGGTGAAGGTAGAGCATCAGTGACCAGTAGGGCTTCTGCAACAGTTACCCATTCCTGAGTGGAAGTGGAATGATGTCGTGATGGACTTCGTGACTGGTTTTCTGAGGTCACCTATAGGGAATGATGCAGTTTGGGTTGTCATTGACAGGCTTACAAAGGTCTCTCTTTTCTTGATGATCAATGATACCTTCAGTGTTGATGAGCTAGGGTGGTTGTACATCCAATAGATTGTACATCTGTATGGGGTTCCACACTCCATTGTTTCAGACAGGGATGCACGTTTTACTTCTCTGGTCTTGCAGGGTCTTCAGAAGGCTTTGGGAACACATATACTTTTGATTACAACTTACCATCCCCAGACAGATGTCCAGTCCAAACATACAATTCAGGTGCTTGAGGACATGCTTCGAGCATGTATTCTAGATTTTGGAGGTTCTAGGGAGAGACATATACCTCTAGTGGAGTTTTCCTACAACAATAGTTTTCAAGCAACTATTCAGATTTCACTATATGAGGCTTTGTATGGTAGGTCATACTGATCACCCTTTTGTTGGCTGGAGGTAGGAGAGGCAGTTATGTTGGGTCCTCATCTTGTTCAGGAGACCACAGAACAGATATAGTTGATTTGAAAGAGTATGGCTAATGCACAAGCTTGACAGAAGTCTTATGCTGATTAGCAAAGATGACCTCTGGAGTTCGAGGTCAGAGATCAGGTTTCTCTACGTGTCACACTAAGGTTGGGGAATAGAAGGATCAGGAGATAGGGTAAGCTTTTTCCGAGGTACTTCGGGCCATTTGAGGTGTTGGATAGGGTTGGGTAAGTTGCCTATCAGTTGCAGTTACCTCAGAGGTATCGGGCTATGCATGACGTCTTCCACGTTTCTCATCTTTGACATTACTTTTCAGACTGTATCACGAATTTCAACCTGAGGAGGTTGAGTTAGAGGTGGATGCCTCGTTTGAGGAGCATCCTATCTGGGTCGTTGATAAAAGTATGAAGGTTCTATGTGGATGGTCTGATCCTCTGGTATGGGTATTATGGCAGTATGGGTAAGTACAGAACGAGACTTGGGAGAGGGAGGCCGATGTACGTTTGTAGTGGTTGGAGCTGATTGGGGTTTCTTCTTATGTGTCGCCTTATTAGGGAAATTCGAGGAAGAATTTATTTAAGGGGGAAAGTTTGTAAGAACCCAGACCTTCATTCCAGGTATATGACCCTTGTTTTATGCTTTTCATGGTTATAATGTTAAGGCTGATGAATGGGAGAGTTGGGAGAAATTTGAATGAAGTTTTGAGGCAAAGGGGAAGTCACACGAGAGGCGCACATTTTGTCTAACCGTGCGGCCAAACCGTACGTGGAGTGTCTGCGAAGGCAGTGGGTAATGCACGGTTAGCACACAGTTTGTCCAACCGTGCGGCCAAACCATGCATGGAGGGTCTGTTGAGGTAGTGGATAACACACGGTTAGTGCACGGTTTGTCTAATCGTGCGAGCAAACCATGTGGGAACTTAAGAGAGATCCTAAAAAAGTGGATCTCACACATTTTTGCCTCTAAGTGGCTCATTTTTTCTCCTAAGCAGCCATAACTTGGGATTTTTCTTCTCATAAGGTCAAAGAAGGTTCTCCCATTGATCCGGAAGCGATCTGAAGGCTTGTCTAGGTGAATTGAAGTCGGATTCTTGAGGTATGTAGATGTTATTCTTCATTATTGTTCGATTTCTTAGATCTACTTAGATTTACTTCTCCTCTTCTCTCGGTTTCTTATATCTACGCCCGTTATGGGTAGATATAACTGTGTGGATGACAAGTTTGATAAGTTTTGGTCTTCGTCTTGTTAGGAGAAGAGATCTAAGGTGGGTTCTTGGAGAATCAACAATTTTTCTTGTGCGTTCTTCGTTTTTTGGGGTTTTCGTCAAAACCTTTGAGGTAGGTGGTTTGTGCCTTTCCATTGAAATTCATTGAATGTTTTGTGCAAATTCCACCAATACCCTTGTACAGGGTATTGTGTGTTTACCTTTTTATCCCTATTGTTTCATGCTTTGCTTATATGCTAGAGTAGAGGTTGTTGTTTGTGAATAGGGTGAATTGTTGTACTTTGGATGTATTACCCATGCATGTTTGAATGTTTTGACCTTTGGGTCTTGTTTTCCCATTAGGCTTCTATTTACTTTCCATGCCCAGTATTGTAGGATGGTATGACTGTAGTTCTAAAGTGATGTTATTCCATAGAATTCTAGCCAAGCAGTTATTGAGGTTTACCTTGGCCGTTACGCGGGCTATACTTATTTGACTTAAACATGGATGTGAGAACCTAGTGTAGTAGACCACAGGGAGAATGGATGTATGGGATTATCCAGAGAGTCTTTATAATTTTACGATGTGAGACCATAGGGGGAATTGATGTTAAGTGCTTCCTCAGAGTGTCTGTAGTTCCTCGACGCAATCCATAGGGAGAATGAGATGTTGAGTGCTTCCCCAGAGTGCCTTTAGTACGATACGAGACTATAGGAGGAATTGACGGTGAGTGCTTCCCCAGAGAGTCTATTCTTTAGCTGAACCAGAGGAGTGAGACTATGTGTGCCTCTTAGAGGGTTTCTAGTACTTGTTGGTGGAACCATAGGGGTTAGGTTGTAATAACTACCCAGAGGGTTACCTGTTTGTTTCTACTTGCTTGAGTAGCTGATTACTTGTTTGTGAATTAAATGCTTGAAACTGTGGATTGTTTGCTGTTGAGTACCTTTTTTTTACTACTTTCTGTACTTTTACCACCATATATTCACTGACTATTAGGAATATATATTGTGGTGGTTGCCTACTGAGATTTAGTCTCACATCCTGTTTGGGCCATGCTTTGGGGCCCAAACCGATTATATTGTTGCAGGTATAGATAAGGGCAAGCGCCCTTCTTTTTCAGGTACATAACTTGTTGTGGAGATGGAGAGCATGGGACCAAGCTTGGGCTTGTGATACTAAGGAGCTGTTATCTATTTTCCTTGTATTTTTGGTTTAGTACTATTTGTATTCAGCATTGAGACATCTTTAGCTACTTTATTAGACATATATGTATCATGCATCATTTATATATATTTATGCTCCAGTTGTCCCTTTATTAGTCTTCTGTTGTTTACTGTTGTTGGATATTTACTACTTCTGCTATTGTGTGTTCTTTACTTCCGCTGTGTACTCTGCCAATGAGGGCATAGTTTCCCCACTATCACACCCAAGGCCCTCACTATTAGTCAGCAGCCTCTGGCATTCAGGGAAATGCGCTTGAGTCCATGTGACCAATAGGGTACGGGGAGCCTCTAGGTGGCTTTCAGAACCAGGATGTTACATATGTGGTTTTTATGTTGATATTTTCCATGGATAAATTTTTTAATCTAAAATTATTGATTAAATGGAATATGTATTGATTATCAACTCTATCAGGTTATTAATTTTTTATCTACTCATGGTAGCTTATGTTGTACGCTTTCCCTTACTGGGCATTTGAGTTCACACTTTATTTTGTTTTTTATTCCCCAAGATATGAAGAATGGATCTTTAAATGATTTTCAAGGATATAAGAAAGTTTTTTGTGCTATGTTTTATTTTTACAAAATAATATGGAAATCATGTATGTATCTTTTCACTCAAGATAGTTAAACTGATCAATCCTTCCTATTTAAATCCATCTAGTACCAATGTAATAAACACTAGCTATAGGTCTCTAGAGTCAATTTCATTACATTCACACCATCTATTGGGCCTCCGATCCATAAGGTCTTGGGGCCATTAATGTAGTGTGGTTTTTATATACTAGAGGATCCTCTGGATGATGGATCAGAGCAATAGTAGTCATCATGTAGAGCTAACCAAACATAGGAAAGTGGAGGGAAATGGTGAACACACCACTGGGTGTAATGTCTCGGATTTTTCCGTTTATTATTTTAAATATTATATGGAATTATTTTGAGACCGTGCGTGAAGACGACACATCGTTCCGAGGTCCAGTGATCCCGGAATGGTAGTTTGAACTTTTTTTTGTTAAGTGAGTCGACACTTGTGCGCGGTTGTGGCAGTTTACAAAACGGATGCCTGGATTAAAAATCTGAGCGCACCGTTGCGTCCACGATTACGACTTTACCTAAGAATGAATCCAACCTCGACCGGCACGGGTCGAGGGAAAAAGTTAATTTTTCGGATGTTTTAACTAAAATAAAAATAAAATAAATTAACAAGTTTATTTTATTTTCATTTAAGGAAACATCTTCTGCAGTGTGGCAATGGCATAGCTGTTTCTTAAATTGATGGCGCGTCATAATAACTTCAAAATGGCGAGTCAACATCATTAATGCTGCTGCGCAATTAAATGACAACATGTTTCCATTTTTAATGGGTTAAGCAATTGTTGATCATTGGCAACGGCTGAGAGGAACCTATTCCAAATCCACAAGGCGTTGGAGGAAATTCTCAGCGACGAACGATGACGGATCGAAATTGAGAATCGCAATGCCAACAACGTTGAAGGATCCCAACAACAATGGTAGTGTGACACCTTCGTCAATGATCGATCCTTTCGAAAGGTAGGGGTTTTTATTTCGATTTCTTTTCCCAATATTTATGTTTAAACGATGAACGCGGATCAACCACGAACAAGTTGATCCGCGGACTCATACGTTTTTACGGGAGGGATTTTCTTCGGGAAGATTATGGGGAATTGATCCATATTTATGTTGTTGTTGATTATTGCTCCGTTTAAGCATATTAACGGGAGCAGATCAATTCTGTGATAAACGACAGTGGAGGTTCGGTCCTCAATTTGTTTATTTGGATTTTCTTCCTCCTTTTTCCCTGCATGTTCTTCGCGTTCTTCGCGGGGCGATGAACAACGGATCGTTGCGCATCCGTTCTGCGACGCAACGATCCCAAATCGAAGGTTTGACATCGCAACGACCTTGTGGAGGTGTGGCGACAATGGTGGATGACAAATCGGACAAGATTAGAAAGAGCATTCTTCGAGAGTTCTTCATGCGGGAAGATTAGAACACGTTTTTAGAGCCGATCGGAGGCCCGAAAACGTCGGAAGCAGCTTCGTGGTGTCGGGGTGACCAGAACCTAGAATTTTTGCGGCGATCGGATGGCCAGGTTGATGATCGTAGCAATACGGGAGGTGTGCCGGTGAAGAGCATCGTTTCTGGAAATTTCCAGAATACACGGCGTGTACTTCTGAAGAACACGCCGTGTAGTACTGGAAGTGGCGGATAGGGTTTCGGGGTCAGATAACAATCACACGGCGTGTGACCCTAGTCACATGGTGTGTTGGACCTTCCCCGAAGCTCGTCATGTACTTTGGGTAGTACACAGACACGGGATGATCTATACGGCTTCAGGCGGCACGGCGTGTACAGCTTGGCAGAGGCGGCTAGGCGGAACTCGGAGTGTTTCCCGGGGAGACACGGACACGGGATGGAGTACACGACCGTGTACTCCATCACACGGCCAGACAAGGGCAGCAGCATGGGTTACCCTGTGTGCAGTTTACACAGGTCAGAGTACACGGGTTGGTGACCGTGTACGGGCACATGGCCAGAGTACATGAAGCCAACCCCAGTTACCCTGACAAGGCGTGTACTCCATACTACACACCTTGTACTAAGATTTTCTACATGTACAGCCTCACAACACGGGTCGTTGTACACATGTAGTACCCGGGGTTAGACAACACGGCGTTATCATTTCTATAGGTCATGTACTTTTTAGAAATCGGATTGGTCCTTTTATTCATTGTGCCTTAAACATATTTCTTTTGGGTTAATGCCCCTTCTTCTTGTTTCCCTAAGGGTCAAGCATCTTTCCCTCATGCAAGATAATGATCCCTTCAGTAGGACTTTCTATGATAGAGTCAGGCATCCATTCGAGAGGCCCAGATCGAGATCCTCTATCCATTCCATACCCTAGGTAGAGTCAGGCATCGACGTTACCAACTCTACCGGATGTTGATCCTCTACCTAGTGGGTGAATTCCGGATGAGTCGCGGTATCTGCCATGGCCCTGGAATAGATCCTCATCTGTGTATCGAGATCTTTCCCACTCAGAAGTGTGTCTCCCGTAATGAGTGCTTCTATCTACCGTAACTTTTCCACTCAGGAGTGTGTCTCCTGTATTGAGTGTAGTTGTCTCTCATGATGGTTTTTGATGAATAGCACTTCTCAGACGGACGTCATCAGAGCTATAGGACTCGTGGAGTGTGTTCTCCCGGAACAAGCGCATCACGGAATCTTCGAACAGAATCCCTTACGAGGGTATGCGGTTGCATGACTTGTCTCTAGACCACGAGTCTGGGTTTTGAGTATATCTGGTTTTGTTTTATATGTTCTGTAAACATATACTGTAAATAGTTAACTTCACCTTTACTTTATATATTTTTTTGTGGTTTTCAGGGTCCTCTTATGAGTATTGTTATACTCACCCCTGCATGGGTTTTTCCCGCACGTCTGGTGTCTTGTGCAGACGAGTAGCCTTTTGACAGAGTCTAGGGCGGACTAGGAAAGGACTGAGCTTTCTGAGTTCCCTACAGGCCGAGGCGTTCCTATAGCTACGAGCAGTAGTCCCAGTACCTTTTGTGCTTACAAGTTGGACTTTGCAGTTTCAGACACTTGTTTGTTTGTTTTTGGTGGGCTTGTATTATTGGCCCAGTTTACTTTGACAGTACTCTACCTTTCATTGTACTCTGTTGGTTGGGGTTTAGTTGTATGCATGCATTTTGTTCCTTAGTGTTTTACTTTTCAGCATTTGTGGGATTGGAGATGTGTGCGTGTATACAGGTACTTAGGAAATGCCTCCCATGTTAGTGTCATGCCTACTCGGTGCTTGTCACCATCCCCTGGCCTATTGGAGGCGGGCTTGGGGAGTCATAGCGTGGGCCCCACTGGGACTGGTCGTGACAGAGTGGTATCAAAGGTGGTCGGTTCTACCTTAGGACCAAGAGTTTTTGAGTTTGGTTTGGGGAAACAGTGGTGAGTGTTTTGGGTTTGGTTTTCAAGCCAGAGACCCCAGTGTTGGTGCGGCGGCTGACGTATCCATACACTAGGACTCTGATAACCTGCTTTTGAACCCGGTTTATGAAAACACTAGTTGCGGGGAAATAAAAGGTACATGCATCATATAGGAATGGGTTGCATTTTCCATGTCCTTATTGTCAGCTATCCAGATATACTCATTGATTGTGAAACATATTATTTCTTTACAGGATGCCTCCGCGACGCATACCCGCTAGGATTCAGCAGCATGATCATGGGGACGACCCCCTCAATGATGAGGCTTAGATATAGGGACCAGCTCCCTAGGCGTTTCCACCAGGTGGTGCACCTTCTATACCACCACCAGTGTAGCAGCCAGTGGTACCCGCAGTACTGACCGGTGAGGAGCGCAGGCTAAGCGCACTCCATGAGTTTCAAACACATAGGCCCCTCAGGTTCCGAGGTGATCCTGACCCTCAGGTGGCTGAGGACTGGCTTGAGGCGGTGACCAGATTTTTCCATCTTGTGAGGACACCAGCAGACCAGATGGTGATCCTAGGAGTGATCCTTCTTCAGGGTTCGGCCGGACGATGGTGGATTCTGACCACGCAGACTCACGACGAGGAGACTCTTCCATGGATGGAGTTTGACTGAATATTTAGGGATTATTTCTATCTGGTTATGCTGAGAGTTTTGCACATACAGGAGCTTCTTCAGCTCCAGCAGGGTAGTATGACGGTGGATGACTATTCATTGAGGTTCACCAACCTCACCATGTACTCGATGGATATGGTCAGGGATCAATACTTCATATCTTGGACCTTAGAGAGAGGTATATGGCATGACATCCGAGATAGTGTCATGCCTCTATGCATTTTGACTTATGTTGGAGTGCTCGAGTGGGCCTTGGTGATCGAGAGCTTCTTGGCGGAGCATAGATAATCGTCGGAAGTCAGCAGCAGGCAGACAGGTGAAGAGACATCGGCAGTAGGAAGTCGACGTCAGGCACAGGGATCTGGACATGGGAGACGTCATAGGAGGACCTAGGATAGGGGATCGAAAGTCAGGGCTCTCAGGCTGGATCCAGTTAGCCTAGGGAGAAGTGATGCTTCGCATGCGACGGTAGGGGGCATCTCGCTAGAGATTTCCCGACATGTCGAGCTGCTGATAGGGAAGTTGTGGATTGACCACTGACGTAGTGGCAGAGAAAATAGCAGGCAGATCCTCCAGGCGGCGGACGTGGTAGAGGAGCAGGGAGAGCTTCGGGTGGTGGCAGACGCTTCGACTTACTTCCACCACCACCCCCAGGAGGTCCGCACCAGGCTCAGGGAGCTGGGGGACAGGGACGGGGACAGCTGCATGCGGTCAAGGCATACGACCCAGGGGCTCCAGGGATGATTTGAGGTACGATCTGTGTCTTTTATACCTTATCTATCATACTCATAGACACAGGTGCTAGTCATTCCCTTATAGCCACATGTCTTGTACAAAACCTCGAGATTTAGGTAGAACCGTTGACTCGATCTTTACGCTTGGAGACACCTACGGGAGGATACTTGACGATCACACACCTTTGCAGACAGTGTGATCTTACCCTTGGAGGCGATAGTTTCGGTTCGAACCCCTTGGTGGTAGCGTTGAGGCCTTACGACATCATTCTTGGAATAGATTGGTTATCTGCGGTCCATGCCCAGATTGACTATTTTAGGCGAAGGGTGCGGTGTGTCCGCCGTGATGGAACGAGGTTTTCCTTTTTCATAGAAAGGGAAACCCAAGAAGCACACAATGGGCTCATACATAGGAGGGTGCAGCCGATCACTCATGAGTTGTCTAGCCTTACCCTCGGGGTAGTAGATGTTGTGATCTATCGGTTTCCAGCAGTGGTGGAGGAGTATGAGGACGTCTTTTCGGAATATGTTCCAGGACTACCTCCCAGCTGGGAGATTGACTTTTGCATCGACTTGCACCATGGGACGACTCTGATTTCCTCGTCATCATATCAGATGGCTCCCGCAGAGCTTCGCGAGCTGAGGGTGCAGTTGGAGGATTTGCAGAGAAAGGGTTTCGTGAGACCTAGCATTTCACCCTAGGCGGCCCCGGTCTTGTTTGCCAAAAAGGCCGATGGGAGTTTGAGACTGTGCGGGGATTACCGGCACCTGAACCAGGTAATAGTGAAGAACAAGTATCCACTGCCAAGAATTGATGACCTCTTCGATCAGCTAAGAGGGGAACAGTGGTTCTCGAAGGTTGACCTTCGATCTGGCTATCACCAGCTACGAGTGCTGGATGAGGATATACCGAATACGGCTTTCAGATGCCACTACGGTCACTATGAGTACTTGGTGATTCCATTTGGCGTGATTAACGCCCCCACAGTATTCATGGGGTTGATGAACTGGATCTTCCAGCAGTACTTGGACCGGTTCTTAGTGGTTTTCATCGACGACATCCTTGCGTACTCGGCTTCAGAGGAGGAGCACGCGAGACACCTACGGATGGTTTTGGACATACATAGAGAGCACCAGCTTTATGGGAAGCTCTCAAAGTGCCAGTTCTAGATTCAGGAGGTCCACTTTATGGGATATGTCATCAGAGTAGATGGAGTAGCTGTGGAACCAGCCAAGGTGGATGCTGTGTTAGCATGGGAGCCACCTCGGAGCGTGATGGAGGTGTGGAGCTTTTTTTGGTTGTCAGGGTATTATCGGAGATTCATTCCTGACTGCTCCCAGATATTAGCACCGATGACCGCCTTGACCAGAAAGGGGCAACCCTTCGAGTGGATAGAAAAGTGCTAGCAGGCTTTCGAGAAGTTGAGATAGAGTTTAACGAGCGCCCCAGTCTTGAGATTTCCTGAGGAGGGTATCGAGTACTTAGTTTTCTGCGACGCATCAGGGACCGGGCTCAGTTGTGTCCTGATGCAGTGGCATGTAGTGATTTCTTATGGTTCGCACCAGCTTAGGCCACATGAGCTGAACTATGCGACCCATGATCTCAATTTGGCAGTAGTAGTCTTCGCATTGAAGATGTGGCGACACTACCTTATGGGTGAGTGGTTTATTGTATACTCTGACCACAAGAGCCTCAAGTACATCTTCTCAAAGAAGGATCTAAATCTGAGACATAGGCGTTGGCTAAAGTTTCTCTAGGACTGTGATTTTGAGATTATCTATACTTCTGGAAAGGGGAACAAGGTGGCAGATGCCCTCAGCAGAAGGTCGAGCTCACAGCTGTTGGGTGAGGCGACACAGCAGTTATCCACATTACAGTTATCCTTCGTGGATGGAGAGGATACAGATTACCTACAGTCGATGGTTGTCACCCCTCCACTCTTATAGAGAGTTAGGGAGGCACAGCTTGGAGATGTCGACTTTGTGGCTTTACATGCTCAGTTATCCACAGGACATGCTCCTGATGGATATTCACAAGGTGGGGAGAACGTACTTATTTTCAGAGGATGCACTATTGTACCAGTGGCATTCCAAGATTAGGTCCTGAGGGAGTTTCATACATCCCCTTTGGCAGTACATCCTGGAGTGGAAAAGATGTACCAGGATCTCCGACGATAGTTCTGGTGGTTAGGCATGAAGAAGGAAGTAGCAGAGTTCATTTCTCGATGCCTCACATGCCAGCAGGTGAAGGCTGAGCACCAGGTTCCAGCGGTATTATCTCACCCCCTGGAAATCCCAGAGTGGAAGTGGGAAGGAATATCGATGGACTTCGTGACGGGCTTACCACGGACGTCTAAAGGGAATGATTTCATCTAGGTGATCGTTGACTGACTCACCAATATGGCCCACTTCCTAGCTATCAGGGAGCAGAGTTCCGTAGAGAGCTTGGGGAGCCTCTGTGTGCAGAAGATAGTTCGGCTTCATGGTGTCCCCTTGACTATAGTCTCAGACCGAGACGCACGCTTCACATCCCGGTTAAGGAAGGGATTGCAGGAGGCTTTTGGGACTCAGCTACGCTTGAGTACAGTGTTTCATCCCCAAATGGATGGTCAGACGGAGAGGACCATTCAGGTTCTGGAGGACATGTTGTGAGCCTGTATCTTGGACTTTGATCACAGTTGGGAGGACCACCTTCCACTGGTGGAGTTTGCATACAACAACAGCTACCACTCCACCATTGGTATGGCACCGTTCGAGGCTTTATATGGGAGACCCTGTCGGTCACCGCTTTGCTGGACCGACCCCAGAGAGTCAGCACTCATGGGTCTAGAGTTAGTGCGAGCTACCATAGAGAAGGTGCAGGCCATCCTAGAGTGGATGAAGACTACCCAGAGCCAGCATAAGTCTTATGCTGACAGGCGACGGGGACCTCTGGAGTTCGAGGAGGGAAACCGTGTCTGCCTTCGGGTCTCACCTCGACGAGGGTTGCGGAGATTTGGCCGAGGCGGCAAGCTATCTCCAAGGTTCATCGGACCTTTCCAGATTCTGTGCAGATTTGGCATGGTGGCGTACCGCCTAGCTCTACTTCCATAGTTTCATCGGGAACATGATGTATTCCACGTGTTGCAGCTGAGGAGGTACGTGCATGACCCATCACACGTCATCGACTGGGGTGAGCTGGAAATCGAGGATGGAGTAAACTTTGTTGAGTACCCAGTGGAGATCGAGGATTGGCAGGAGAGGATCCTTCGTGGGTGATCGATTCCCTTGGTGCGCGTCCGGTGGCAGTACGGGAATCTTCAGGAGAGCACGTGGGAGCGGGAGGCCCAAATCCATGCCCAGTACCCTCATCTGTTTGAGTAGCCTTTATTTTGTCTTTTTAGGGACGTAAAGCCCCAAGGTGGGGAGAATGTAATGTCTCGGATTTTTCCATTTATTATTTTAAATATTATATGGAATTATTTCGTGACCAGGCGTGAAGATGGCACATCGTTCTGAGGTCCAGTGAGCCTGGAATGGTGGTTTGAACTTTTTTTTGTTAAGTGAGTCGGCACTTGTGCGCGGCTGTGGCAGTTTCCAAAATGGATGCCCATATTAAAAATCTGAGTGCACCGTTGCGTCCGGTACGATGACTTTACCTAAGAATGAGGCCAACCTCGACCGGCGCGGGTCGAGGGAAAAAGTTAATTTTTCGGATGTTTTAACTAAAATAAAAATAAATTAAATTAACAAGTTTATTTTATTTTCATTTAAGGAAACATCCGCTGCAGCGCGGCAACGGCGCAGCTGTTTCCTAAATTGATGGCGCATCATAATAACTTCAAAATGGCGAGTCAATGTCATTAATGCTTCCGCGTAATTAAATGAAAACATGTTTCCCTTTTTAATGGGTTAAGAAATTATTGATCATTGGCAATGGCTGAGAGGAACCTCTGCCGAATCCATGAGGCGTTTGAGGAAATTATCAGTGACGAACGATGACGGATCGAAATAGAGAATCGCTACACCAACAAAGTTGAAGGATCACTACGATAACGGTAGTGCGACGCCTTCGTCAACGATCGATCCTTTCGAAAGGTATGGGTTGTTATTTAGATTTCTTTTCCCTGTATTTAAGTTTAAATGATGAACGCAGATCAACCACAAACAAGTTGATCCGCGGACTCATACATTTTTGCGGGAGGTATTTTCTTCGGGAATATTATGGGGAATTGATCCATGCTTATGTTGTCATTGATTCTTACTCCGTTTAAGCCTATTAACGGGAGCAGATCAATGCTGTGACGAACGACGGCGGAGGTTCGTTCCTCAATTTGTTAATTTGGATTTTCTTCCTCCTTTTTCCCCGCATGTTATTCGCGTTCTTTGCGGGGCAACGAACAACAGATCGTTGTGCATCCGTTCTGCGATGCAATGATTCCAAATCAAAGGTTCGACATTGCAACGACCCTGTGGAGGTACGGAGACAATGGCGGACGAAGAATCGGACCGGATCAGAAAGAGCGTTCTTCGATCGTTCCTCGTGCGGGAAGATCATAACACGTTTTCGGAGAAGATCAGAGGCCCGAAAACGTCGGAAGAGGCTTCATGGTGTCGGGGCGACCAGAACCTGGAAGTTTTCTGGCGATCGGACGGCTAGGTTGATGATCGGAGCAGCATGGGAGGTGCGCCGGTGAAGATCACCATTTCTGGAAATTTCCAGAATACATGGCATATACTTCCAAAGAACACGCCATGTAGTACTGGCAGTGGCGGCAAGGGTTTCGGGGTCAGAGAAGAATCACACAGCGTGTGACCTTGGTCACATGGCATGTTGGACCTTCCCCGAAGCTTGGCATGTACTATGGGTAGTACACAGACATGAGATGATCTACATGGCTTCAGGCGGCATGGCGTGTACAGCATGGCAGAGGCGGCTATGTGGAACTCGGCATGTATCCCGGGGAGACACGGACACGGGATAGAGTACACGACCGTGTACTCCATCACACGGCCAGACAAGGCCAACAGCGCGGGTCTCCCCGTGTGCAGTTTACACTGGTCGGAGTACACAGGTTGGTGATCGTGTATGGGCACATGGCCAGAGTACACGAAGCCAACCCCGGTTACCCAGACAGAGTGTTTACTCCGTACTACATGCCATGTACTATGTTTTTCTACACGACCAGCCTCACGACACGGGCCTTTGTACACGGGTAGTACCCGGGGTCGGACAACATGGCGTGTATCATTTCTACACGCCGTGTACTTTTTGGAAAATGGCTTGGTCCTTTTGTTCACCGTACCTTGAACATATTTCATTTGGTTTAGTGCCCCTTCTTCTTGTTTCCCTAAGGGTCAGGAATCTTTCCCTCACGCAAGATAATGATCCATTCAGCAGAACTTTCTGTGATAGAGCCAGGCATCCATCCGAGAGGCCCGGATCGAGATCCTCTATCCATTCCAGACCCTAGGTAGAGTCAGGCATCGACGTGAACTACTCCACCGAGCATTGATCCTCTACCTATCGGGTGAATTCCGGATGAGTCGCGGTATCCTCCATGGACCTGGTAGAGATCCTCATCTGTGTATCGAGATCTTTCCCACTCAAGAGTGTGTCTCCTGTAATGAGTGCTTCTATCTACCGTAACTTTTCAACTCAATAGTGTGTCTCCCATATTGAGTGTAGCTATCTCTCGTGATGGTTTCCAATGAACAACACTTCTCGGATGGACGTCATCAGAGCAATAGGAATCGTGGAGTGTGTTCTCCCAGAACGAGCGCATCACAGAATCTTCGAACAGAATCCCTTACGGGGGTATGTGGTTGTGTGACTTGTCTCTAGACCACAGGTCTGGGTTTTGAGTATATCTAGTTTTGTTTAATATGTTCTGTAAACATATATTGTGCATAGCTGACTATACCTTTACTTTATATTGCTTTTTGTTTTTCGGGGTCCTCTACTGAGTATTGTTATACTCACCCCTACATGGGCTTTTCCCGCACGTCTGGTGTCTTGTGCAGACGAGCAGCCTTTTGACAGAGTCCGGGGAGGACCAGGACAGGACTGAGCTTTCTGAGTTCCCTACAAGCTGAGGCGTTCTTACAGCTATGAGCAGCAGTCCCAGTACCTTTTGTGCTTATAGGTTGTACTTTGCAGTTTCAGACTCTTGTTTGTTTGTTTTTGGTGGGCTTTTATTTTTGGCTCAGTTTACTTTTATAGTACTCTACCTTTCATTGTACTCTGTTGGTTGGGGTTTAGTTGTATGCATGCATTCTGTTCCTTAGTGTTTTACTTTTCAGCATTTGTGGGCTTGGATATGTGTGTGTGTGTACATGTACTTAGGCAATGCCTCCCATGTTAGTGATATGCCTACTCGGTGCTAGTCACCAGCCCCTGGCCTATTGGAGGTGGGCTTGGGGATTCACAGTGTGGGCCCCACTGGAATGGGTCGTGACACTGTGTTTAGGCCATGTACAACTCTGCACAGTGTAAGGATAAGATAACCACATCACCAAGGTGGTGAATTTGGCACATACATTGATGAGGTGCTGGAGAGGGGTTGTTTCAGTGTAGTCAGGTCAAAAAGTGTAAGACCATTGTGCATCTAGGCATTCAGGTAATGTATTATACATTTTTAGGCAATGTTAGAGTTCTCTCTAAACCTAGTCAAAAAGAGGGTTTATCCGAAAATAAAAAAAATATGGAATTAGTGTGCAAGTGTAAATATTTTTTACTATATATAAATATATAAATAAATATAAAAATATTAAAAATTACATTTAAATACAAAATATTTATAATAAATTATTGATTATATAAATTTATATAATATTACTTATATATGTAATATTAATAATATTTTTATTTAAATTTTTTTAATAATATTTAAAAACTTTTGTTAATTATATATAATAATAAATATTTAATATTATAAAAATGTATATTTATATTTAAAAATATTAATAACTATATTACAATTTACAAAATATTGTTTTCAATATATTATTAATTAATATTAAATTTACTATAAACAATATTTAGAATAATACTAAATTATTATTATTTTAAGAAAATATATATAAATTAGATATGTAATAATATAATTTTTTTATCAACTACATGAAAAGTATAAATATGTAAATGTTTTCCATGATATATTATTAAATATAAAACTATAAAATTGAAAGTAAAATTTTTAATAGTTATATTCAAATAGATTTAAAATTGCTAATATATAGATATATTATTATTACTAATTATAGATGTATATATTATATTGACTTTATTAAAAATTGATTAAATTGTAATTACATTTTAAAATTATAAATTATAATTAAAAATATTATATAATTATGTTTATGAAGAACCAAAAGACATGTGTGTATGTGTGTGTATAATAGGTGAACTGTAGTTAGAGGCTTGCCAAATGGTAAAGTCACCCCATAATACGACATTAATTCCATGTATGAGTGAATTTTTGTGGTATTTTAGCACTACTATTTCATTTGAGATGTAGTAGTATTGGTACGGTAGTAGTGATACTATTCATCAAATATAGGGTTCTAGGACATGTATTGGCCATTTGAGTTGTAGGGTCTCTAAGCCATCATCTGGGCTATGTACTAGAGCAGTTTCGGACCCGTTGGAGTGTGAGACAGTGTAATGGAAGTCCCTTAATAGTCGGTTATATGTATGAAGATCGTTTAGGGAGTAGCGGTGGTGTGATAGATCACTAGTAGCAACGAATGACTAACAGTGCATGCAAGAGGTCAAAGTGGCAATGGCAAGGCTACAAATGCTGACAAGATGGTGCAGATGGATGGTAGGACAATGGGATGGGTTTTTTGGGGCCATTGAACCATTCTTAGGCCTTTATGATATAATGCCATGACCCGAACCATTGGGTCTGAGTCAAGGTTCCACACAACCTCATGTGTGTCTCCCTATATGCAATAAGTTTCAGACTAGAAATGATGGACTACAGAACATCATGGGGAGACTATTCCCTTGGTATCATGTCAATATCGGAGTATAATATTGTAATTGATAAAAATATTCAAAAAATAATTAATAAATAAATAACCATCAGAGTATCAATATGAACAATAAACACCAACTCATACGGTATCAATATGGCATCCTAGATACATAAAGAAAACTAAACAAAAGAAACCAAATAACGAGGTGAGGTAATAAATAAAACCAGTAGTAGACATCCATCTCGAACTCCATCTAGCAACATTTGCATCCTTCTGCTCAATCATCCACCATAAGGCCCTTAAAATTTGACATATCTCTGACCATGAAATCTACAAGAACACAAAAATACTTGAGTAGAGTGTGATTACAGGACTCGATGGGACACCACGAACGACCCTTAACCAAAGTGCATAATATATATACTGGTTCATTCCATGAAAGTAAGTAGAAAATATATAAACAAAAAGTTTATCACACAAACACAATACATATGTCAGGTCTTTAGAGATCAGTTATACCTACTTCGGTATCATGTAAGAAGGAATGTCGACCAGCTACCTAACACATCCCCCTCAATGGGATAGTCTAAAAACATGGCCAAAACATCCACCTTGGTGGGATATTCCAATGCATTCCAACCAATCATCTGACACATCCCTCTTGTGGGATAGTCCACTAGGCCTAACTGGTATGCTCAACTACATAAGATAGAATAATATGACATACATACGATACACAATACAAATGATAGATCAAGCATCACATCAAATCAAACTAGTATCCTAATCATCACAATCCACATGAAACCAATAGAAGAATATTTTATTCATGTGATCAAGCATCAAAATAGTTCTCATGGGGTTGCAAATTCATGCCCACAATCATTCCAAGACCCCATAAAAAAACATGCACTAAATTCAAGGGATTCCTACTATAGGTAAAATGATGATTAAAAGGAAATGGTTGCCATTCGATTCCAAAGGTATCATCCCATCATTGATCCAATACTAAATCAATATGATTTAGAATCCTAGGATCAAGGCTAAGAATAAACTACACCCTAAAGGTATGTCATGGTTAAACATAATTGAGAATATTCATTGCTGATAGTGATCTTAGTCCAAAGGTTTCACAAACTCTAATTTCCTCAATCTAGGTGTCAATTTTTTCAATGATCAAAAAACCATGCATTAGATCCCATAAAAACTCTTAGATATGATCAAGAAATCATGGTTCAAATTGGTTTTGATTAGTGAAAAGAGAAGGGAATTGATCCATAATAAATAAGAACACACCATATGAAGAACACGTGATAAATTCATTGTTCAAACATCGAAAGGAGGTGTTGGAAGTGGGGAGAAGCACTCAAAAATCTCTAGAGGGTTTCTAGGGTGTTGGGAGTTGAATGATCCATAAGAGAATAAGTAAAGGTGAGAGGAGGGAATGTTTTTAAAAAAATGCCTATAAACCCGGTGTCATCACTGGGCTTCATGGAACACCATCGACTAGTCGGTGGAACTACAAAGAAAAGAAGTGGTTAGCGACGGTTTTATAAAACCACTGTTAATTTTGATGCTTTATTAAAAAAAATTATCATTAAGTTGCAGTTCATTTCATGGAAGTTTAAACTCCCACTAAATAATTAGTAATGAGTTTTTTTATGCCTTTAAAATGTTTTTTTTATTTTATAATTGTTTATTGTTATTATTTATTATGTATTATTTATTATGTATTATAATTATTTATTATTTATTATTTAAAATTATAAATAAATAAGAATGATTCATTATTAATTATTTCTTTTTATTTATTAATTACACACACACACACACATACATATATATATATATATTCATATATCTTTGTCTATGTTTATTTATATTTATATATATTTATATATATTATGTGGGTATATGTGTGTGTGTGTTATATATATATATATATATATATATATATATATTAGTTATTATTTATTATTTATTATTTATTAATCATTATTATTATTTTTAATTAATTATTAAGTATTAATAATTATTTGTTATTATTTATTATTTATTATTTTAAATAATTAATCATTTTTAATTATTAATTATTAATTATTTAGATATTATTAATTATTATATATATATTTATATTTATATTTATATTTATATATATGTATATGTATTTATATACTTTTATGTTAATCTATTTATATTTATATATATTTATAGATAATCATATGTATTTATGTATATTTATATATATTAGATATTTGGGGGGGTACAATTACATACAAACACACACCTTGCACCGGTAAGTCGAACGAGCAGGTCATAGCCCCCACCAAGGGGTAACCCACCTTATCTAGACTTTATTTATTATTATATGGCCCTTATGAATCCTTATTATAACATAGCCCGCAATCCATCATAATATGGCCCAAATGCCTGAAAAAATGAGCCCTAAATCCTTGATGTCCATACCCTTCAGCTGAACCCCTCATCGTGATCAGCCTCCACCGTCAGGGCATAACCTCCCTTATTGTAAATGAGGTGGTCCTCCACCGCCTAAGCCTATACCTTCAAAGGCTCATACTGATGAATGAAAGTTTCCTAAGAAGCCACTCAAACACTGATGAAGGAACACTATCTAAGTTTGTGTTGAGCTTCCACTGTCATTGACGCCCATGATCCATATCCATGCACAACCCGCCACTTGGGATGGTTCGTCATCCCCCATCCATTAATGTTTCCCTCTCACCTCATTATTACCAATACCCATCACCGACACTGGAGGCAGCCCCCACGCCACCCTCATATGTGGCATCCCCTCCTAACTGCTACTTTGAGTTGATCTAGCCACCCTAACATTGATCAGCATCTCCAACTGATCCAATCGAAAGCCATCCTCCACTTTGACCACGTGTGTGTCTGTGTTGTCGTTGTTGAACACCACCAGTGGGTCTGGTGGGTCAACTTGTGGTGGGGTTGTAATAATAAATAATATTAATAAAAAATAAATTAAATAAAAAAAATCAATGATTTTTCTTATATTTTGGCTTCTCACCAATTGGCTGGTGGGATCTGTAGCATTCTACAGATCCCAAGAAACTCGATCGGATGTTCGGTGGAGGTGTTGTAGCTTTTCAAGCTACAAAAAACCCACCAACCTCACCTTTTTTAAAACATGACCTCCAAAACACCTATAACTATCCTTATATCTCTAAGGCCTCGACCATAGTTACCCAGAGTTAGTGCATTATTACATAACATTGTCATGATCACAAGATATTGAGTCTCGAAAGACTAATTAGTTTAGTAGCCTTGGAATTACTAGATACATACATAAGTTTTACATTACATAATAAAATAAAAAAACAACATTGAGTCCCCTTTGAACACACTCATATCCTTTGGCCTATCCGTCCAGGTTAATCATAATATACTTCTTCACATCTTGAGAAAAATAAAACATAGAAAGGTGTGAGCTTAGATTCTCAGTAAGGATAACAATATAGCGGAAACTTTCATAAATAAGCATAAACATTTAAGACAATGTATAAGACAAAAAGACAATAATTTTAAACTTAAAATACAGTATAATATGGAAAATATAAATCATATAATTCCATTTACTTATTCAAATGGATATTCTACTAGTCGAATAATCACATGTAATATCAATAGCTAATTTCATAATGATAGAATGCGTAATGTTGGACATCATAACTGTAGGTTTCGAGCACAGCGGAAGCGCGTTGGTGGGTTTTCCCAACTTAATTTTTCGTTAAACAATGTTCAATCCAAGATCCGTCACGATATAAAACGCCGAATCTTCGGAATAGAATGAAGAACGAAAAGAAAAGATGAGTACCGGAACCCTTGAGGAGGATCATCATATGTTTATTATAATTAATTTAATTGATGCATAAGAATTACCTCGTTGGAATTATTTCTTCGTTGATGTGTCCGGTCACGATTCGGTGATCTGTCGTTTCATCGTAGAATCCAAGTGTAGGATTCCTCTAGCGGGGATCCACACGTGTGTCACGTATCTCCGGACATCGCTGAAGAGATATCTGGGTGCTAGCGTGGAAGAACCTTCGCTTGCGATGTCTACCTTCGATCGCCTTGATCCGGTGGAGGATCTTGCTCTCGTAACTTGAGGGAGTTCTTGGTCGAAAGGGAATTCTCTCTTGGCTTGAGAGTATTTCCAAATCCATTGTGCACAACAATGGCTCACCAAAAAATGTTGGGGTTGCGAGGATATTTATAATCAGGTTTGAGGTTAATAGAGTTATGACAATAAATAAACACGTTAAGCATTTTATTTATTTCATTAACTCTTATTGAAAACCCCCATGTCGAATTATTAATTCCTTGACATGCGCCCATGCTGATTATAATAAATATCATTTAATAAAACAATATTAAATCCCCAAAATCCCAATTGGAAAAACTACACGACGTGTAATAATTAATACACGGTGTGTACTTGTTTTCCATAAAACTACACAGCGTGTATATTTAATATACATGGCGTGTACTTTTATTTTCCATTTTTCTCCACCACATTTATTAGACCTTGAGTAATGACTATTTATTTCTTAAATAAATGTAACTGCATTACTCGCTAATAAATATATTATTTTATCCACAGTATATTCTCTCGAATAACTAGTGTCAAAATAAATGCGATCAGACATCCTTAAATAATTATTAAACCACAGTTGGGAATAATATTTATTTAACTTGTTAAATTATTATTTAACTGAGATACATGGACACACTTAGTGTGTGACCCTCTAGGCCTCTTTCTCAGTGGCATTAGGCTGAGCCTACCTAAAGTCCAAGGTTAGCATCTAGCAATACGCCAAGGCACCTATAGAGAAAGAAGTTAACGCCGCAATGACATGTCACCTCCTACGAATGCTTATTGTGTAATATAATCCCTTTGTCTCGATATCTCCAATCAAGCGGGTTGCATGCTAGTGCCATCAACCCATGTGCTTGATTATTCTTTCTTTGACTTCCCGGAATTGAACTTGCCCATACCTTACCATGGCCATGGATTTATTTAGGCTATATCATTTCCATCAAAGGGCCTGAGATATCTACTTCTGTTATGGAATGGAAGGGACAAATCCTTTCTCGCATTATCTATTAATGCGGTATTACTTGTGACGCACCCAACGTATCCTACCTCTCTGCGAACAGTGTGTCGTCACAGTTTTCGTCAATACATCTAAGTGCGCGAGTTGTAATACCCATTAATAATAATCTTAAAGTCTAAGGATCAATACACACATCCGTAGATAGGAACATCCAATGACACTATGAAACATGGATTTCCTACTAGCGGGTCTCGTTCTCATAATATCCTCCTGGATATTACCAAGGGTGCACACCATGAGAAGGTGCCTCAAAGTTTTATGATTCCTCACCCCTAATGACCTGTATTATTTGTGTCCCTCAAATAATATCATCCGTCCATAGAACATACATTCAAGAACAGTGTTATGGCACTTTCGGGTTCTTATCACAGCAGGGATCCGCTACGACCCTTTAATGCAATAGTTATCCTTAGGACATTATCACATGACATGTCACGCAGAAGAACAATCAAGATGTGATAAGGATTTTATTTAATGAATAAAGTACAAAGTAGTTGGTTCTAGACCACCAACTCCAACAGACTCCCACTTGGACTAGAGCCAACTGCTAACAACCTTTAACCCGCTAGCTCTCACATGATATTCATACTTCTGCTGAGATAGGCCTTTAGACATGGGGTCTGCCACGTTCTCTTCCGTGGACACTTTTCTCACTGCAACTTCACCCCTTTGATAGAAATCCCTCAAGAGGTGATACTTCTGGAGTATGTGCTTTGTCCGTTGATGTGACCTTGGTTACTTTGCAAGAGCCACCGCTGTAGTATTATCACAATACAAAGTAATGGGATCTTTACTTCTAGGCACCACATCAAGCTCCTGGAAAAAGTTCCGAATCCAAACAGCTTCTTTGGCTGCATCAGAAGCCGCTATATACTCGGACTCTGCTGTAGAATCGGCGACAACTGGCTGCTTTGAACTCTTCCAGCTCACAGCTCCTCTATTGAGACAGAAAACATATCCAGATTGCGACTTCAGATCATTCTGATCTGTTTGAAAACCAGCATCAGCATACCCTCTGATGACAAGCTCCTCTTCTCCTCCATAAACCAGGAACATATCCTTAGTTCTTCTCAGATACTTAAGGATGGTCTTAACAGCAGTCCAATGTTGTTCTCCTGGATCTGCTTGATATCTGCCTACCATGTTCAGTGCATAGGCAACATCAATCCTGGTACATAACATGTCATACATGATGGATCCTATAGCTGAAAAGTATGGGATCTTGCTCATCCTATCTTTCTCCTGTTGTGTCTGGGGACACATTTTCTTAGAAAGATGTAATCCATGTGACACTGGAACCAATTCCCTCTTGGATTTTTTCATACTAAATCTCTTTAGTATCTGGTCAATGTATATACCCTGACGTAGTCCAAGCAGCCTCTTGGATCTATCATGAATGATCTTGTTCCCTAGAATGTAGGCTGCTTCTCCTAAGTCCTTCATGGATAAACACTTGTTCAACCAGTCCTTAACTGACTGTAAGGCTGGTATGTCGTTTCCAATAAGTAATATGTCATCAACATATACCACTAGGATGACGACTGCATTCCCATTAAACCGCTTATAAACACGTGGCTCACATTCGTTCTTAATGAAACCAAATTCTTTTATGGCTTCATCAAATCGAATGTTCCATGACCTGGATGCTTGCTTTAATCCATAAATGGATTTCTGCAACTTGCAAACCCGTTTGGCTTCACCTGGTGTCACAAACCCTTATGGTTTTGTCATATAGACATCTTTCTGAAGGTTCCAGTTAAGGAATACTGTTTTGACATCCATCTGCCAAATCTTGTAGTCATGGTAAGTTGTTATGGCAAGTATGATTCTTATGGATTTAAACATGGAAACTGGCGAGAAGGTTTCATCATAGTCAATTCCTTGATGCTGTCTGAATCCTTTGGCCACTAGCCTTGCTTTATAGGTGCTAACTTGACCTTCATTGTCCAACTTTCTTTTGAATACCCATTTGCATCCAACAGGATTTACATCAACTGGTTCATCGACAAGAACCCAAACTTGGTTCTGATACATGGAATCCATCTCAGAATTCATAGCTTCTAGCCATCTTGCAGCTTATGAGCTTTCTACTACTTCCTTGTAGGAGAGAGGTTCATCATTCTCCAACAATAATGATTCACCATCCTCGGTGACTAGGAAACCAAATCTCTTTGGTTCCCTTACCTCTCTTGATCTCCTACGCAGTACTTGTGTTTCTGGAACCTCTTCCACGGGGACCTGTGGAACTTGTTCCTGTACCAACTCCTATGTATCTTGAGCATCAACTTCGTCGAAGTCAATCTTGCTCCCACTATCCTTCTTGAGGATGTGCTCCCTCTCAAGAAAGACGGCTTGTCTGGCGACAGTCACTTTCTTGTCTTGGGGTTATATAGGTAATATCCTTTTGTTTCCTTGGGATATCCTATAAAGATACACTTCATGCCCCGGGGTGCTAGTTTGTTGCCTGAGAAGGCCTTAACAAACGCCTCGCATCCCTATACACGTGTGTGCGACAAAGTGGGTTTCCTTCCATTCCATAACTCGGATGGAATTCCATTTTCTGCCTTAGTTGGTACTCGGTTTAATGTTTATGCTGCAGTTTGTAATGCATATCCCCAAAAGGATAATGGAAGATCTGCATGACACATCATCGACCTCACCATGTCCAAAAAGGTGTGGTTCCTCCTTTCACTAACACCATTCCACTGTGGTGTATAAGGAGGAGTGAGCTGAGATAGAATCCTAGACTCCCATAGAAGATCGATGAACTCTTGGTTCAGATATTCTCCACCTCGATCCGATCGAAGCTTCTTTATCTTCTTACCAAGTTGATTCTCTACTTCATTCTTGAATTCCTTAAATTTCTCTAAGGACTCTGACTTATACCTCATTAAGTAGACATAGCCATATCTACTCAAATCATCAGTAAAAGTAATAAAGTAAGAATATCCACCTCTAGCTTCTAATGGAAAGGGTCCACACGCATCTGTGTGTACCACTCCTAGAAGCTCTGTGGCCCATTCACCTTGTCCACCGAAAGGCGGCTTGGTCATTTTTCCTTGTAAACAAGCGTGACATCTATCAAGTGGTTTTAGCTCAGTAGAGTCTAAATATCCATCTTGGCAGAGCTTTGTCAAGCACTTCTCGTTCACATGACCAAGGCGGTGATGCCATAACTGGGTGATGTATGAGTCATGTGAGTTTGTTTCGTTATCGATTGCCAACACTTGGTTTTCGTAATTTAATACATACAAACCATTATTCAAATGTGCCATACCATAACATACGTTGTTCTTATAAAAGAGACAACCCTTATTTCCAAACTTGAAAATAAATCCATCCATATCCAAACAAGATATAGAAATTATGTTATTGGTAACACTAGGCACAAAATAACAGTTTTGTAAAACCAAAATCATGCCAGTTAGAAATGAGAGGTGATAGTCGCCAATAGCCAACGCAGCCAGCCTTGCGACATTGGCAGCTTGAAGATCCACCTCTCCTCTGGAGATCATTCTAAATCTACTTGGTTACTGCATTTGAATACATATGTGAGCCCCACAAGCTATATCTAATACCCAATGTGTTGAAATAGAAAGATTACACTCGATAATGAACGCACCTTTAGCGTCCCCATGCTTCTGGGTGCAGTTCCTCTTCCAGTGGCCCTGCTTGCCACATGAAAAACACACTACTTCCCGTTCCTTGCCCTGCCTCTGGATCTTCCCCTTCTTGGAGGGACAGTGTTTGGGGGCTTCAGACCGTTTATAAGTCTTTGGCCCCTTTGCCTTGTCCTTCCTTTTCTTGTTCACCATAAGGACCGCGGGTTTGTCACGCCCCATATCCTTATCTACCTGGCTAATCAAGGTCAGAAGCTCTGATAGACTCTTCTCATTGCCACTCATGTTATAGTTGACAATGAAGCTAGAGAATGTCTTGGGCAATGATGATAGGATGAGATCTGTACGCAACTCATCTGGGAATTTAATCCCTAAGATGTCCAAGCGTTCAATGTAGCCAATAAGCTTGACCACATGAGGCCCAGCTGGCGCATACTCTCCAAGCTTCGTGGTAAACAAAGCATTGGAGATCTCATACCTCTCCTGTCTCGCCTTCTCTTGGTAGAGATCTTTAAGGTGAGACATCATGCTATACGCATCCATGTTTTCATGCTGCTTCAAAAGCTCATTAGACATGGCCGATAGCATGAAACACTGGACATCTGTGGCATCATCCATTTGTTTCATGTAGAGAGATAATTCTCCATCACTATCCTCTTTCCCAGGCGCAACTGGAATAGGCTCTTCCAGCACATATAATTTCCTTTCGTGGTGAAGGACGACGCGTAAACGCCTCTGCCACTCTTGGAAATTGGTGCTGGTGAGAAGGTTTTCTTTTTCGAGTATGGTGCGCAATGATATGTTTGAAGTAATTTTCTTGCCGTTTCTATAATTTAAGATGAGCAAAGGTTTAGTACTTTATTATAAAAAATGATACAAATAAATAAATTAATACTTATTAGTCTCCCACTATTTTATTGAAATCCAATACCCCTCACCATTGACTTCAGAATATTCTATTGCGTGAATATTCTAGTGGCAAGGATACATATTTCCCTTCGCATTACCCCAACTAGGGTTGGTCAAGCAACTTGAAGGGTTTTAAGTAGGCATTCCAAATGTCGACTGCATTAACTCGCAGTTCCTTGATCCGCTGAGTGGACTCCCCAATCCTGAAATCCTTTTTGGATTTCCTCAACCTTTGCCTCTTGGTCACACCAAGTCCCGCTGTGGCAGTCAACCCTTGATGCGAACCAAGTCAAGTCAACCCAAAACCTTGAATTAGAATTCCCCGATAATTGAAAGCACCCCAACTAGGGTTGGTCAAGCACTTTGAACTATGGTTCGATTCTAACCAAGATTGTGGAAGGCTATGCCGACTTAATATTTATTTTGAGTGATTTTATCCTTATACATAAATTGCCATTTTATTATCTTTGATTGCATTCTTGTTAATATTAAGTGGGATATACTTAAGTGATTAACCATGTCTAAGATAATATTTACGTATAATCCAATTTTATTTTAGTTCCATCTTGCATGCTCGTTTAATTCATTAATTGTGTGATCGTGACAACACACCCACAATAAATAAACCATGCAACTAACAGAAATAAAATAAATGGTATGATCATGAGCTTTTCTATTGGTTAGTTTATCTAGCGGTTGATAAACTAACCCAAGACCTAGGGGAGAAACACCTTGAACCTTTTGGGTTCTTGTTTACAGCTTTCCACCTGTCCACCTTTGTATCTCCTTGTATTGGTTTCATCTTAATTCCTGACTTGAGCCACCTCCACTAGCTTGGGAGCTCCATCAATTACATATGCATTTATCTCACACGCAGGTGAGGGGAAAAATAGGGTTTTTACATAAAAGAATCCTTGGGTGCGTAGGCCCTACATATTAATGAGGAGATGGCTCGCAGGCCAACAAATTTAATTTAAATAAATAAATTAAAAGAAACCATTCACATAAAAAGGTCTCGGTCTAGCTCATGATCATCCATACATTCAACGATATTTACGCATAAATAAAACTAGCATTCAATTCTTTAATCATTCTTGTTTAAGATAAATCACACTCGAATCAATTAATTATCTTTAATTAATCAATCCTTTTATCTTAAATCACTTTTCTAAATTTCCTTGAGATTCTCATCCATCATAATTTTAAACAGATAAATTCATTAAAAATTATCCTTGTACACAACTTGTACCTTGGAGGCAACCCGGCGAATTCCCATTTATTACGCAGATGTTAAATTAAACACATATATATAAAACACCTATCACGTGTTGTGCCTCAGCTTTACGCCTACACCATGGTACATGTCTCAAGGGTTTGTATAATATAATAATAAATTTTAATAAATCTGCGTAATTTGGGTGAGTACACGGCGTGTAGTTCTGACTACACGGCGTGTACTTTTTCTTCACCGTCCATCCGAAGTACACGCCCGGGGATAGGGCGTGTTAATGTACTTCGGAAATTTTCGGAGTACACGGCATGTACAGTGGGACACACGCCGTGTAGTTTCCTCGTTACACGGTTTCCAGCCGGGCAGGCTATGTACGAAGTACACGACCCAACCTTAACCCGAAGGGACTACACGCCATGTTCATTAGACCACACGGCATGTATTCCGGAAATCGTGTGCCACATGTTTCTGGTCAACACACAGTGTCTTAAATTCTTAGAAAGAATCCAATACACGGCCTGATTTGGCGGATCAGTCAATGCATTGAACCTAGACTACATGGTGTGTACTTCCGAATACACGCCTTGTATTCTGGTGTTATACGGACAGAAACATTTGGCTCCTCCGGATGAGTTCCTCTATTTTATTTTAATCAAAATTAAAAGAAAAAATCCGTTTCTGTGAGGTGAACGAGAAACGAGAGAGGAGGAACAGATCTCGATATTCAGATTTCCAGAACAATTAAACATGAATTGAAATAACTAAATTACTAAATGCATAAATCACCAACAAAAAACTAAATAATTATAACCAACGATATGACCCGCTCTGATACCACTTGTAGGTTTCGGGCGCAGCAGAAGCGCATTGGTGGGTTTGCCCAACTTAATTTTTCGTTAAACAATGTTCAATCCGAGATCCGTCACGATATAAAACGTCGAATCTTCGGAATAGAACGAAGAACGAAAAGAAAAGATGAGTCCCGGAACCCTTGAGGAGGATCATCATATGTTGATTATAATTAATTTAATTGATGCATAAGAATTACCTCGTTGGAATTCTTTCTTTGTTGATGTGTCCGGTCACGATTCGGTGATCCGTCATTGCGTCGTAGAATCCAAGTGTAGGATTCCTCTAGTGGTGATCCACACGTGTGTCACGTATCTCCGGACGTCACCGAAAAGATCTCTGGGTGCTAGCGCAGAAGAACCTTCGCTTGCGATGTCCGCCTTCGACCGCCTTGATCTGGTGGAGGATCTTGCTCTCGTAACTTGAGGGCGTTCTTGGTGGAAAGGGAGTTATCTATTGGCTTGAGAGTATTTCCAAATCCGTTGTGCACAACAATGGCTCACCAAAAAATGTTGGGATTGCGAGGATATTTATAATCAGGTTTGAGGTTAATAGAGTTATGACAATAAATAAACGCGTTATGCGTTTTATTTATTTCATTAACTCTTATTGAAAACCCCTATGTCGAATTATTAATTCCTTGACATGCGCCCACGCTTATTATAATAAATATCATTTAATAAAACAATATTAAATCCTCAAAATCCCAATTGGAAAAACTAAACGGCGTGTAATAATTAATACACGGCGTGTACTTGTTTTCCATAAAACTACACAGCGTGTATATTTAATATACACGGCGTGTACTTTTATTTTCCATTTTTCTCCACCACATTTATTAGACCTTGAGTAATGACTATTTATTTCTTAAATAAATGTAACTGCATTACTCGCTAATAAATATATTATTTTATCCATAGTATATTCTCTCGAATAACTAGTGTCAAAATAAATGTGATCAGACATCCTTAAATAATTATTAAACCACAGTCGGGAATAATATTTATTTAACTTGTTAAATTAATATTTAACTGAGATACATGGACACACTTAGTGTGTGACCCTCTAGGCCTCTTTCTCAGTGGCATTAGGCTGAGCCTGCCTAAAGTCCAAGGTTAGCATCTAGCAACACGGCAAGGCACCCATAGAGAAATAAGTTAACGCCGCAATGACATGTCACCTCCTACGAACGCTTACCATGTAATATAATCCCTTTGTCTCGATACCTCCAATCAAGCGGGTTGCATGCTAGTGTCATCAACCCATGTGATTGATTATTCTTTCTTTGACTTCTCGGAATTGAACTTGCCCATACCTTACCATGGACATGGATTTATTTAGGCTATATCAATTCCATCAAAGGGCCTGAGATATCTACTTCCATTATGGAACGTAAGGGACAAATCCTTTCTCGCATTATCTATTAATGCGGTATTACTCGTGACGCACCCAACGTATCCTACCTCACTGTGAATAGTGTGTCGTCACAGTTTTCATCAATACATCTAAGTGCACGAGTTGTAATACCCATTAATAATAATATTAAAGTCTAAGGATCAATACACACGTCCGTAGAAAGGAACATCCAATGACACTATGAAATGTGGATTTCCTACTAGCGGGTCTCGTTCTCATAATATCCTCCTGGATATTACCAAGGGCTCACACCATGAGAAGGTGACTCAAAGTTTTATGAGTCCTCACCCCTAATGACCTGTATTATTTGTGTCCCTCAAATAATATCATCCGGCCATAGAACATACATTCAAGAATAGTGTTATGGCACTTTCGGGTTCTCATCATAGCAGGGATCCGCTACGACCCTTTAATGCAACAGTTGTCCTTAGGGCATTATCACATGACATGTCACACAGAAGAACAATCAAGATGTGATAAGGCTTTTATTTAATGAATGAAGTACAAAGTAGTTGGTTCTAGACCACCAACTCCAACAATAACCACATAATCAAGGCCTCATGCCAAGACTACAAATAATTTTTTTTTCAAGGCCTTGTTCCAAGACACCAGTTTGTCTCATGAGACCTACCGATTCATTGAGGAGCTATAGAGGGCTCCACCTATCACTTACTAAGTCCAATGCATTCCTCATATGAAAAGTTTGAAACATAATATAATCATTTGTATTAAACCTAGCATACGAAATGTTAATACTTAAACTATAAACCATGAATAGTATAAAAATAAAACATCCACATTCAAAAATATCACAAAACCTTCAATACAATATGTAATTTTGTATCATAATAAATCAACTTCAAACAAGTATAAAATCCATCAAAGAATGTTGACATAGATAAAATCAAAACTATTTGAGATAAATATCTCTTTCTATTTTGAAATCATTTAAAAGTCACATAATTATAAAATAAAACCTTTATTTTTAAAATATTCTTATAAGCTTGTAAGGTAATCGTTGATGGTGTTATAACAGCAGAAAATTGCCACACTCACCGTATAAGTTAAAAAAACATTATTACCTTAATTTTTCGAAAATGTCATAAAGTACCTTGTTTGTAAAATGGTAGAAAGATTCCTTTCCAAACATTTTATAAAAAGTAAAGAAATGGTATAAATTTCTTTAACCCATATTCTAGGAAATAGTAAAAATGTTTTGAAATGCATTTTTAAGAAACCTGGATGTGGGTGATAAATAAGTCCCAGTAGATACTTTCAAAAAAACAACCTCAGATAATAAAGAGATTGTAAAATTAACCCTTACCTTGTACTTTTCCATAGTCAAGGTTACGTTAACCTTATGTATAATAGAGAAATAATTTTTATTAAATTATACAAGAACCACATACATAAATATGATATCATATATTATCTTCTAATATTTATTTGTTAACAATATTTTAGTAGTATCATTGTTTTGGGTGTTAACTGATTTGTTTTCCTTTATATCTTTTATTACGTAAGTCATATTTGATATGGATAGGATGTATTTGATTCATATAAAGAATGATATTAAGTTCTTAAACATTATTTTAAATCATAAAATGAAAATTATTCTTGAATGGTTATGATGGAGAATGAATCTCATCGCGTTCATGGAGACGGTAATCCGTACGTACGCACGAGCGACAAAATCATTCTATTGATGGTGAAATTGTATGTAATTGGATGGTATATTACATATAAATAATCATTAAAATGTTATATTTATTATTTACATCAATTTTACTCATTATTATACCCATCCAAATAATGAAGTGTAGAATAACAAACAACACCACAACGTGGAGACGGTAAGTCGTACGTACGCATGTGTGGGGACTTTGTCATTCATAAGATGGATAGAATAATGAATATGGTTTTACTATATTTATAATATCATCATAGTATATATAAATTACTGGAATTATTATTTTGGTATGGAAACAACAAGTAAAGATGAAGTGGAAGATGATAAGAACTTTTAAAGAGGTGATAAAATTATTACCTCTTCTTCAAGTTCTTCCTTTGGATTTGATCAAAAGGGATCCTTATTTTGGATTTATGACAAAATTAATGCCTATAGGTTTAATTGAGGGTAGTTGGGAAGATATTTAATCAGGGTTTTTCTGATGCAAATGGCTTTGGAGGTGCGATTTTGAGAGAAGGTGAAGTACCCTTTTATAAGAGAGGTGAGGGTCACTTTTGGAAAACTTTGAAATATTATTTTATTATAAAATAATTTTCGGTTTATAATTGATCCACATGGATTTATTTAAAGTATAAGGTAGTTATGGGTCTAAATAATCTCAAAAAAATAGGTTTTAGACAAGTTTTGGTCACCATATTAACCTTATCTTTTAGATTTAACTCTTAGTTATATATTTTATGTTTTATAATGTCTTCTTGTATTTTTATGTTACTTGGTTAATAAACTTACTATAAAATGCGAAGAGAACCTCAAGTGGTTCATTAATGACATATCTATCATTATATTAGTTCTTTTTCTAAACCTTATTTTTTTATGAATATTATATAATTTAATAATATAGTATTTATTTTAAAAACTCATTTATGTCAATTTTGACACTATTTAGTATTTTGTTTTTGTGAAAGTCAAAAAAACTTGATTAGTTAAAAAATATATATTAAATTAATGATAACATGTAATATTAACCTAGAAAATTTGTTTAATTCATCAAAAGACTCAATTTACATTTATTTTTATATTTATAATATCAATTATTTTAATCATTCATTAATAAGGTAATTTCTCCATCATCATTGTCTCATAAATAAATTTAATTATTTAATGTCTAAAAATTATAAATAAAATACCATGATGTAGGTAAAATTTTTATATTTATAATGAATATTTATAGTTAAATTTATCTTATGTATAATCCTATATTAAAAATGGTTTATTTATTAAAATTTGAATTTAACATTTTTTACTCTCCTTTAAATAAAATAAAAATAAATGTCCTAATCTAATCCAAGTGGATCAAAGAGGGTCATATTTTATTTATAAGGTTTATTTTGGTCGAAATACACATATCTAATAGAATTAGGAAATGTTTTAGGATAATTATAATATTATTTTTACCTTTAATTACCCTATTTACTTTTAACCGTGGTAAATAAAATTCAAAAAGTTACTATTCACCAAAAATTATTTTCAATCTATTGAACCATATTTTACTTGCTGATGTCAACTATTTCTCTCATATTTTTTAAATTCAATTCACCGAAGCGGTAAAATTATGTTTTATGCAAATTTGTAGATGTGTCTAGAAGGTGGGTAAAAGACATTAAAAAGTTCAAAAAAATTATATAACTAATATTATTATAAAATGACTCCAATGAATTAAATTGGACTAATATAGGTATTATGTATATATTTTGACTTTAAAAAAATTAAATAATAATAATAATTAATTAAATAAAATTCATTTTTAAACAATAACGTAGTGTTTTTCACAATTCATCAAAAATTGAAAGTGTTCAGAAAAATACCAAAAAATCAGTCGAAGCTAATTTTGATATTCTGAATCCAAAAATGAAGTCCATTTTGAAAAATAAAATTTATAAAATTATAAAAAGTGGGTATTACTATTCATAATGGCTAGTTTGATTGGTCGTGGTGTGCTAGAACTCGAAGTTGTGTACAACGCAAGTTATTGTATTATTTAAAGAGAAGCATACCATGGAAGCTTTAGGGGTTACATTCTTCACTCCTTCAAATAATTTTATCCTAGAAATTTCTAGAATATTACTGCATAAAAATATTTGGGTGGTTCTTCATCATAAGTTCCTCGGGTTCCCACATTGCCTCTTCAATCTTATAGTTTCTCCATATAAATTTTACCAGAAAAGCCATCCGGTTTATCAACACTTGTTATCTGGTATCAATAATCTTGAAAGGCTCTTCATAATAAGACATATTGGGTTCCAGTTCTATTTCTTCATGGGTGATTACATGCGTTGTGTCAGGCATGTATTTTTTCAAAAGTGATACGTGGGACGCATCATGAACTTTGGAGAGACTTGGCGGCATTTCCAAATGGTAAGATACAAACCCAATTTGTTCTAGAATTTTGAAAGGTCTGATGTACCTAAGAATTAATTTACTCTTCTTACCAAATCATATAACACCCTTCCATAGAGAAACCTTCAATAAAACATGATATCCTACTTGAAATTCCAAATCCTTATTTCAGTTATCGGCATAAATCTTTTTCCTACTTTGAGCTGCTTTGATTAGGATTTGGATAATCTTTACCTTTTCTATTGTTTCCTCAACAAAATCTGGGCCTATGATTTTTCTTCCACCAACATCATCCAAAAACGTTGGTGTGAAACATCCCTATCCATATAACTCTTCTTATGGTGCTATTTGAATACTTGAATGGAATTTATTTTTATAAGAAAATTCTACCGAAGGAAAATATTGATCCCACATACATTGAAAGTCCAGTGATAAAGATCTCAACTTGTCTTCTAAGGTTTTAATAGTTCATTCTGATTGTTCATCGGTTTGAGGGTGGTAGGTAGTGCTCAAACAAAGTTCAGGTTCTAAGGCTTTCTGAAGACTTTTCCAGAATCTTGAAGTGAAACGGGGATCACGATCAGAAAAAATCGATAGGGGTACTCCATGAAGTCTTAAGACTTCATTAATATAGTCTTACTAAACCTTAAATTGGTAAATCTTCAATTATAACAAGAAAATGTGTTGACTTGGTAAGATGATCAACAATGAGCCATATTGCATCATTCCTTCTAGGAGTCTTTGGTAGTCCCATGAAAACCTCCACCATAATATCATCCCATTTCCACTCAGGTATGGGAAAACGCTTCATGAATCCTCCATGATTTTGTCTTTCATCCTTAACCTACTGAAAAACCACACATCTTGACACATAATCAACAATATCCCTTTTCATGTTGTCCCACCAAAAACGATCCTTCAAATCTCTATACATCTTAGTTCTACCAAGGTGTATAGAGAAATTGAATTTTTGATCATCATCCTACAGTTCCCTTTTTATATCAGGTATATCGAGAACACAAATCCTTTTCCCAAAATTTAAAAATTCCATCTTTATATATGAATTCAATCAATCTCCCATCATTCATAACTTTAATTTTATTTTTAAACTACTCATCATCAGTCTGAGAACTTTTTATACTTTCTACTAAATATGGTTTGGAAACCATTTGAAAAAGTGTTTATGTTTCACCTTCTATGATTATTCCCATATCCATATTTACTAGATCCATGAACATAGGATCCATTTCAACTCTCATCTTATTCAAAACTCCATGATTCTTTCCACTCAAAGCATATTCCACCTTATCTGCCTTCCCTGGGTGGTAGTGTATTGTGAAATTGTAATCCTTGAGTAGTTAAATCCATCATCTTTGTCTCATGTTGAGTTATTTTTGTGATAAAATATACTTAAAACTCTTGTGATCAGTATAAATACCACAGTTTTCACCATAGAGATAGTGTCTTTATATCTTCATAACAGAGATTACAACTGCTAACTTAAGATCATGAGTGGGATAGTTTTGTTCATGAATCTTTAGCTGCCGTGATTTATAAGAAATAACTCTATCATTATTCATAAAGACACAACCAAGTCCTTTGTTTGAATTATCACTATAAATAACAAACCCATAATTCCCTGATGGTAGAGTCAAGATAGGAGCATTGACTAATCTTCTCTTCAGTTCTTCAAATCATTCTTCACACTCTTTTGTCCAAACTAATTTAACCCCTTTGCATATGATATTGGTTAATGGGTTATCCAATCAGGAAAATTTCTAGAAAAAATGTCGATAATAACCTGCTAAACCAATAAAAATGCATACCTCAGTTATACTTTCCAGTGCTGGCCATTCTTGGATTTCCTTGGTCATTAAAGAATAAATATATATTCTATTCTTAGAGACAATATGTCCAAGAAAATAAATCTCCTGAAGAAAGAATTCACACTTTCTAAACTTCCCATATAATTCATTTCTTCTAAGAGTCTTTAGAATAGTGTGCAAGTGATTTTCATGATCTTCGTAGCTTTTGGAGTATAACAGGATATCATCAATAAATACCACTACAAAGTCATCAAGATATTACTTGAAAACTCTATTAATTAGATCTATGAAAACATAGGGTGAATTAGTCAGTCCAAAAGGCATTATTGTAAACTCATAATGCCCATACCTGGTACAAAATTTTGTCTTTGGAATGTCTTCCTTCTTTACGCACAACAGATGATATCCAGATCAATGGTCAATATTTGAAAAATATTGAGCTCCATGAAGTTGATTGAATAAATATTCAATACGAGGTAGGGGATACTTTTTATTTATTATTATATCATTAATCTCCTTGTAGTCAATGAACAACCTCATAGATCCATCTTTTTTCTTAACAAAAATAACAGGGGATCCCCATGGAGAAACACTAGGGCGAATAAATCCTTTATTACTCAATTCCTCTAGTTGTTTCTTTAGTTACACAAATTCCATAGTGGCCATTCTATAATGGGTCTTCGATATGGACCTTGAACCAGTAATTAAATCAATGGAAAACTCAATTTATCATTCTGGAGGATGTCAAGTTAAATCCTCTAGAAACACATCAAAATATTCTTGAACAATAGGTATATCCTATATTTGAAAATTCCTTTCATTGCCTATAGTTATTTTACTCTCTTCCTCCCCAATAATTGAATTTATTAGAGCTACTTGGGGTGGGTCTAGATAAGAATCATATGGTGACGTTTCTGCTCTAAAGATAAGGTATTCCTTATCATTATCAAAAATTGTAACCTTCTTCTTCTTACAATAAAGTTTCACATCATGGTACTAAAGCTAATCCATACTGAGGATTATATAAAATTAAATCATGGGTATGACGATAAGATTAATAGATAAAGCACATTTATATGCCCTAATGGTAACTGATTCACAAAACTTTGTTGAAATGATAATTCCCTTAGTATTTTTGACTGAAAACTCCCTTGTTAAATAAAATTTGAAATATATAATTTTCATAGCAAACTAGGAAGATATGAAACAATGTGATGACCCTGAATCAAATAAATCATTGGCTAAATTTGAGGAAACCATTAAAGTACCTACCACCACATCATTAGAAGATTTAACCTCAATAGTAGTGATCGTATAATCTTGGCCTTGATCCCTTGGATTTTTCTGAGGTAAGTTTCCTTGGTGCTTTGAACATTCATTTGCATAATGCCCCATTTCTCTATAACTGAAGCATTAAACATTGATAGCCTATTTCTTCCCTTTATAATCATGAGCTTGGTGGCCTTTTTAAACACTTCTAATAGACTCTCATTCCCTTTAGGAAAGTACCAGGTGTTTCTTCCGACATTTACTACAGGATAAAAATTCAACTTTTCCCTTCTTCCCCTTATTTCCATTTCCAGAGTGTTCAGTAGATCTCTTCTTCTATTTCTTTTCTTTAAAGTCATAAGACTTAGAGAAATCCTTTTCTGTCTTGATAACACATGAGAAAATATCTTTGTACGATGAGAAGGATTGTGAGACCAATGATCAACAGAGAAATGGTTTTAACCCATCAAATAATAGATCAATATTACTCCTTGGGTTACATATATAATCTGCATAACGCCTTGATAACCTTGTAAAGTTAGCCTCATTCTTTGTGACTTTCTCATCCTACTTTTTCCTTAGACTCAGAAATTATATTTCTATATCCGCTCGATGGTCACAATGAAATTATTTTTATATAAGAAAATATATTTAAACTCCCTCTATTCCATATTTGATACTTATTCATCCTCCTTTTTGTTTTGAATCAATGACCATCATTGATATGCGTCTCCAATGAGGCAATAAACTTCCATGATAACTTTTTCTCTTTCACTACTCCCCAAAGCATGAAATATTTTCTCTAAGGAACTTATCCATTGCTCAACTACAAATGGATTTTTAGTCCCACTGAATGTTGGTGGTTGTTGCCTCATGAAGTGGTCTAACATTGATCCTCCGTGTTGTGGATCAGGGTGCTCCATACGAGTAAGGTTATTATTCATAACCTGAGTGAGTTGTCCCAATATGGTTATAAGCTTTTCATCACCTGTTGCGTCACTGTCTTCACTATAAGTATCTTGAGTAGGAGTTTAATCCCTACATGTATTAAGTGCATTGATATGATTTCCATTCCCTCTACTGGGATCCATTTCTAAATAATGACATACACTAGATTAGTTTATGAATCACAATGCATAATTCCAAACTAGTAAAATACCTAACATAAATTGAACAGTTTATGCATATAATCCATAATCATACAAAAATGTTTTCTTTGAGGAAGTATTTACTCATAAATCCTTCATAATGGCCTTTAAAGAAAATGTGAATTATCCTAAACATATCCCCTGGTAGTTTCATAACCAAGAGTGCATCAAGGCCCATTGTTGTGTACAAGGATACCCCGGGTCAAGCCCGAAACTCCTTATCAGATTTTTCACTCCTAGGCACATTTGTTCTAGAGCCTCCTCTACCTGCTCGTATCCAGACCGAGATGTATTATCTTGGAAAACCCACATAATATTTACACTACCAAAATTTTTGGATGTTCTTATATACTAATCCTCAAAGTATATCTTAGGGTAATTATCTCTAATCGGAGTTTTTCACAATCAAGTTTCCAAGGTTTTTACTATACTTCCTTTGATACCAACTGTAATGCCTCAACCCTAGTTACCTAGAGTTGGTGCATTATTACATAACATTTTTCATGATCATTATAGATCAAGTCTAAAAAAACTGATTAGTTTAGTAGCCTTGGAATTACTAGAAACATACATAAGTTTTACATTACATCATGAAATAAAAAAAACAACATTGAATCCCCTTTGAACACACTCATATCCTTTAGCCTATCCCTAGAGGTTAATCATAATATACTTTTTCACATCCTAGTAAAAATAAAACATAGAAAGGGGTGAGTTCAGATTCTTAGTAAGGACAACAATATAGCTGAAACTTTCATAAATAAGTATAAACATTTAAGATAATGTATAAGACTAAAACACAAGCCTTTTAAACTTAAACTTTAGAATAATATGGAAAATATAAATCAAACAAATCCATTTACTTATTCACATAGATATTCTAATAGTCTAACAATCACATGTAATATCAATAGCTAATTTTATAATGATGGAATGCATAATGCCAGACAGCATAACCACATAGTCAAGGCCTCGTGCCAAGACTACAATTAATATTTTTTCAAGGCCTTGTGCCAAGACACTATTTTGTATCATGAGACCTACTGATTCATTGAGGAGCTATAGTGGTCTCCACCCGTCACTTACTAAGTCCAATCCATTCCTCATATGAAAAGTTTGAAACATAATATAAACATTCGTATTAAAACTAGCATACAAAATGTTAATACTTTAACCATAAACCATGAATGGTATAAAAATAACAAATCCATAGTCAAACATATCACAAAACCTTTAATACAATATGGAAGATTGTATCATAATAAATCAACTTCAAACAAGTGTAAAATCCATCAAAGGATGTTGACATAGATGAAATCAAAACTATTTGAGAGAAATATCTCTTTCTATTTTGAAATCATTTAAAAGTAAAATAATTATAAAAGAAAATATTTATTTTGAGAATATTATTATAAGCTTGTAAGGGAAGATTTTAAGGTGTTATAATGGCGTAAAATAGTTGCAACCACCATATAAGTTAAAAAAACATTCTTACCTTAATTTTTTGAAAAGGTTATAAAGTACCTTGTTTGGAAGACGATGGAAATATTCCTTTCAAAACATTTTATAAAAAGTAAAAAAAAGGTATAAATGACTTTAACCCATATTCTAGGAAATAGTAATAATGTTTTGAAATACATTTTAAGAAACACAGATGTGGATGATAAAGAAGTCCCAGTAGATACTTTCATAAAAACAACCTTGGATAATAAAGAGATTGTCAAATTAACCCTTAACTTATACTTTTCCTTAGTCAAGGGTACGTTAACCTTCTGTATAATAGTTAAATCATTGTTATTAAATTATACAAGAACCAAATACATATATATGATATCATATATGATCTTCTAATATTGCTTTGTTAATAATATTTCCATAGTATCTTTGTTTTGGATGTTAAGTGATTCTTTTTCCTTTATATGTTTTGTTACGTAAGTCATGTTTGTTATGAATAAGATGTATTTGATTAATATCCAGAATTATATTAAGTTCTTAAACATTATTTTAAATCATAAAATGAAAATTATTCTTGAATGGTTACGATGGGGAATGAATCTCATCACGTCTGTGGAGATGGTAATTTGTACGTACGCACGAGCGACAATATCATTCTATTGATGGTGGAATCATATGTAATTGGATGTTATATTACACATAAAGAATCATTAAAATGTTATATTTATTATTTAAATTAATTATACTCATTATTATACCCATCCAAATAATGAATTGCTGAATAACAAACTACACCACGACTTGGAGATGGTAAGTCGTACGTACGCATGTATGGTGACTTTGTCATTCATAGGATAGATAGAATAATGAATATGGTTGTACCATATTTATAATAACATCATAGTATATATAAGGTACTGGATTTATAATTTTGGTATGGAAACAACAAAGAAAGAGGAAGTGGAAGAAGAAAAGAACTTTGAAAGAGCTGATGAAATTATTACCTCTTCTTCAGGTGCTTCTTTTTTATTTGATCAAAATGGATCCTTAAGATGGATTTTTGATAAAATTAAGGCCTATAGTTTGAATTTAGGGTATTTGGGAAGATATTTGAGTAGGGTTTGGCCAATCCAAATGGCTTTGGAGGTGTGATTTTGAGAGAAGGGGAAGTACCCTTTTGTAAGAGAGGTGAGGGTCACTTTAGGAAAAGCTTGATATATTTTTTTATTATAAAATCATTTTCAGTTTATAATAGATAAAAATGGATTTATTTCAAGACTAAGGTGGGGATGTATAGAATTACTCTCAACCAATATGTTTTAGAAAATTCTAGGTCACCATATTAACCTTATCTTTTAGATTTAACTCTTAGTTAATTAACTTTTACAATGTCTTCTTGTATTTTTATATTACATGGTTAATAAACTTACTATAAAATACCAAGAGAACCTAAAGTAGTTCATTAATGAAATATATATCATTATATAAGTCCTTTTACAAAACCTTACATTTTTTGTAATATTATATCATTTAATAAAATGGTATTTTTTAAAAAACTTATTTATGTCAATTTTGACACAATTTAGTATTTAGTTTTTGTGAAAGTAAAAAAAACTTGATTACTTAGAAAAAAATACATTAAATCAATACAAAAATGTTATATTAACCTATAAAATTGGTTAAATGCATCATGTCTCAATTTAAATTTATTTGGATATTTATAATATCAATTATTTTGATCATTCATTAATAAGGTAATTATTGCATCATCATTGTGTCATAAATAAATTTAATTATTTAATGTCTAAAAATTATAAATAAAATACAATGATGCAGGGTGTCTTTTTATATTTATAATTAATATTTATAGTCAAATTTATCTTATTTATAACCCTATATTAAAAATGGTTTAGTTATTAAAATTTGAATTTAACACTTTTAACTCTTCTTTAAATAAAATAATAATAAATGTCCTAATCTAATCCAATTGGATCAAAGATGATCATATTTTATTCCTAAGGTTGATTTTGATCGAAATATGCTTATCCAATATAATTAGGACATGTGTTAGGGTAATTATAATATTATTTTTACCTTTAATTTCCTTATTTACTTTTAACCATGGTAAATAAAATTCAAAAGTTACTATTCACCAAAAATTATTTTCATCCCATTGAACCAAATTTTACTTACTGATTTAAAAAGCATCTCTTGTATTTTTTAAATTCAATTCAAAGAAGCTATAAAATTACTTTTTATGAAAATTTGCAAATGTGCCTAGAAGGTGGGTAAAAGACGTTAAAAAGTTCAATAAAATATTATATATATAATATTATTATAAAATGACTCTAATGAATTACATTGGACTAATATAGGTATTATTAATCTATTTTTACTTTAAAATAAATTTAAATAAAAATAATTATTATTTAAATAAAAGTTGATTTTAAACAATAACGCAGTGTTTTTCACTATTCATTAAAAATTGAAAGTTTTCAAAAAAATACCAAAAATTCACCCTAAGAAAATTTTGATATTAAAAATCCAAAAATTAAGTCCATTTTGAAAAAAAAAATTTATAAAATTTTAAAAAGTGGGTATTACAATTCATAACGGCTAGTTTGATTGGTCGTGATGTGCTAGAACTCGAAGTTGCGTACAGTGAAAGCTATTGTATTATTCAAAGAGAAGTGTATCGTGGAATCTTGGGGTCTTAAAATATCACTTTACAACATTGTCACTTATCACTGCTTACACAGCACTATCTTTTATCAATACTAAACACAAAGCACTAGTTAAAGGATTATATTCATTAGTGCTATATAAAAACATTAATAAGGAGGATCTTTATTTTCTTTTTTTAAGGATGATGGTAGTATGTAGGAGCTCCTCCCAATTCTATAATGGAGGTAAGGGTTCAATGAGTTCATCTAGCATGGAGGATATAAATCAAGTGATGTGGGTTTCTCTTTTCCTCACCCATGGGAGATTCAATTTACAAAAAAGTTTGGCTGAAGTTTCAACCACCCCTGGTCTGAGGGAACTGGATGCAAGAAGGTCAGATTTGTTGCATGTTTTGGGTGCTCAAGGTGATGCGAGGCTAGATAGAAATCAATATTCAGCTATTAATGTGCGTAAATCAGATCTCTTTGATTAAATTTTTAATGGAAGATCAATCGACCTTCTACTCTACCTAAGGCATTTTGATGTTTAAAAATATGATGCATTCACAGTCCATGTTGTCGATTGCCTGGTTGGTGATAACAATTTTAGACTGGGTGTTCCACCTTCCACTGGTGTGACTTGCAGTGCCTTCTCTCCCTACAAAGTGTCAATTTTTGGGACAATTCCTTGAATAGTAAATATTGTGCATGTCAGATTTGGTGCTAATGTGGTCTCTAAATGCCTAAATCTAGGTAAACACTAACTTATTAAAAGATTAATCCTGACAAAGGGGTCAAAATCATGGAAAATTGAGGACCTAGTTTCACTTCTATCGGCAATTTGGGGATTTATCAACTGGAGGTGTGTTTCATTGGGAAGAATATTTTTTCATATCCTCTTTCCCACAAATGATTTGAAGATGCATGCATGGGGGTATGGTTTTATTTCAAACAATCTATATATCATGCATTTCTATGAATGGGATATGAATTTAAACCCATTAGAGGTACGTATCTCATCCGCTCAATTGTGGGTGAAAATTTTTGGCTTAAACTGGCTATTGTGGCATCCAAAGATCCAATATGATATTGCTCTCACTATTGGAGTTCATATTGAATTATATAAAGAGACTGAGATTTTTCTTTTTATACACTACGCTAGATTTCTGGTTGAGGCTGACTTTGTCCCCACCATGACTAATAAAATTTCTATCTCCACTAATCTTGAGAGGATTGAGTTGAGAGTTGAATATGAGATGGTCTTGAAATTCTGTCTGAACTGCAAATTAATTGTCATGACTTAATGAATTGCAAAAGAGTAGTATTTTTTACTATTGTTTAACTTGTGGGAATGTTGAACATAACTATAATAGGAAGTCTTGGTCTATGAAGGCATCTACTCGGGATACTGGTGTATAGTCAATTGATGATGGGATTCCAGAAAGGGGGATGCAAGTAATTCTACCTCACAACATGTTTAATTGTGGGAAGGATTCCTCTTCCTCTTTAGAGAAGAAAACACGGGCTGATATTGTTACAGATGAGGTCAACAATGCAGCTTTCACATGCACATATTGGGAAAGAGGGGGATTTTATCCCTATTTCAATGAATGATGATACTTATGACATAGGAAAGTAGGGAAATGTTGATGACACAAGAGAGAGGATTATATTTATTCTATTATGAATTTTGATGATTTGGAGTACCTTGAAAATTCAATTCAAGATGAACTGGACAAGGAATTGATCTAAGAACAATCGTTGACCACCTCTATGTGGAAGGTAAAATCTAAGTTGGTGTCAGCTTCCCCACTTCTTACTAAGAAGAAAGTGGTGAGTATCACTGCCTCAGACCTCAGATAATCCCCTTCATAGAATAGGGTTATGGTGCAGGTCACCTGTAACTTTCTTGATTATTCTAATTTGGAGTCCATTTTAGAGGCAACCCCAATTATTGGTATCTCCAATGATGTTTATGTCCCATCTGTGGACATTTTGAATCTTAATGATATGGATAATATGGAGAAAGGTGCTTCTAATATGGAAATGAAGGATTTCGAAGGAAATTGACAATAAAATAAGACTTGTTGGTGGGATCAACATCCAAAAAATCTTGGCCAAGGACGTGGTTGTGATGATTAGGCTGGTGCACAAGGGCATGGTAGAAATGTGTCCACCAAATCCTCTTCCAAGGGACTCACTCTGGAGCAATATAATCTTATAGAAAATTATTGTGTGCTCTTAAATCAATGGAACTCACATACAGAGTGGTAAACTGCTGATGATGATGAGGACTATGATCATGATTATAGACATGTTTTGATTTGTAGATTCTCTTTTATGGATGTGGGCTTTCCCTTTTGTGACCCCATCCATCTTTCATGTGATTATTTCTTCTTGTTTATTTTTAATAATAAAGGGGCTTGACCCAAAACTTTTTCAGTAATTTTTTTAAGAAAAGGAAAATTCTTTTTTATTAAAAAAGAAATAAGAAAAAAATGAAGGAGGATGATAGAATACAACAAAGAGAAAAAAATAAACAAATATCCAAAAGACTCCAACAAAAAACATCAATAAATATACTAAAAATATTGGAAATAAAAAACATGAGTGAGATTAGGACATTTTCTACCCCTACCACAAGGATTTTTCCACATGTATAATGATTAATCTTCCAAGGTTTCACTCTTTTACATGGTTCATGAACAGCATCTGGAGATTTATCATCAATGTATGTATCACCAAATTTACTGGATCCCTCCCTTTATCTAGGATCCAATTTTTCTATACTCACATAAAAATATTTGAAAACATCCCTTCCACTATCAACCTCTTCATGAGAAATCGTATTGAAACCAATTTCACTTCTAAAGATTCCTATAGTATCCAAAAAAGTGGCCAAAAAATTTGAATCATCAATACTACAGCTCTCATGTTCTGCAACAGTGTAAGTACCCGACCCTAGTTGCCTGAAGCTGGTGCCTTATTTGATTACATTGGTATATAAACAAGGAATAATCATCTCAAAGGACCGACTAGTTTAGTAGTCTTGAAGAAACTAGATACATACATGGAACCAATTTTACATTTCGAAATGAAACAAAATATGATACATAATAAAAACTAATAAACTGCATTCTTGAAAACTCAATAAATGAACTTTTATTCTTAACATGGGGAAGGAAAAACAAATGAAAGGGTTGAGCTCAAACACTCAGTAAGGGTAAGCAATAAAATGGAAGATATCATAACATAAACATTAGGCATGTTGAATACATAAAAACATGATCCTTTAACAAAAACTTGAACACATTATAGAAAGGAATGAGATTTGATTAAGAAATTCCATAAATAAACATTATTATAGGTATTCTACTAGTCGAATAACCACATGAACCATAAATTGTATTTTTATAATGAGGGAATGCATAATGTGGGACAACAAAACCATACTTCCAAGGCCTCGTGCCAAGACTATAAATAATCATTTTTTCAAGGCCTTGTGCCAAGACCATATTTTGTCTCATGAGACCTAACGATGCACCGAGGGGCTATAGAGGGCCCCACCCAACAATTAATATGTCCAATGAATTCCTCATAAAAAAGGGATGAACATAATCAACATATATATTCATATTGAAACTAACATATGAAATATAAATACCATTCCCTAATCATTGAACATAAACACTATCCATTCGGAATAATATGGTGAATGATATCAAAATAGAACATCCATTGTCAGAATAACTAAAAACCCTTCAACAACATATTTTAAATGATATTATAATAGATAAACCTCAATTAAGTACAACATTCAACAAAGGATGTTCACATAAATGAATATATTTATAAATGATACCATTGAAAAATTCTTGAGGAAATAATCCTTAAACATTCCAAAGTGTCTCATACCATCTTGAAACATTCAAATAATAATCCCTTAGAATATCATGAGAAAATTCAGACTCTTGATATGATATACCAAAGGGAATTACATACACCACAAGAAATAAATAAGTGGTGAACAAGGCATATATCTCATAAAAGTTAATGAGAGATGATAAAAATCCTTTTTACTTTTGAAAGAATATTCCATTTAGAAAATCATTTATATTTGAAATGAAACATGAATATCCCATAAAATAAAATACTAGAATATTGAAATTATATTTTCTTAATAAATGATGTCCCGCTGAAGTGAAATCATATAAAAAGAGTTATTAATATTCTTTATAAATAAAACATTTTAGAGCATTTTAATAAAAGTATTAAAAAAGAATTTTAAAGTGGAAAGGAACATTTGTTCACATAATTACAAAAATTATCCAAGATAATTATTCATGATAAAATTTTTGTTTTTATAAAACTAATGGTGTCTTAAAACAGATTTTTTAGTACACTTGAAAATGGGTAAGAATTTGAAAATATCCCTTGAATCGGGTTTGTATTTCAAAAACAGTTTTGAAAGTTACTTTTTAAACATGTAACTATCCATAAAATAAGGAAGGATTCTGGTTGGTTAACATATATATAATACTAAAATAGAATTTATTATTATTACATAATAATACACAAGAGTTTCATTGAGGTAATTAGTCAATAAAATTAACCCGAATGAAAATGGAGGTTTGGCTGGAAAACCCTTACCACTTTGTAATCAATCAATTCGTATGCCCCAAAATAAATAATATTAAAATGATACATTTAATTCCAAAAAAATAAATATAATCATGATATATTACATTAATGGGAATTTTACATACACCATACATAAGTATTAGTAGTGAATATGGGAAACCTCGCAAAAATGGAAGTGATATAAAGAAACCCCTTACCTTAAGTCTGAATGTGTTCCGCTTTGGAACTTAAGGTCCTATAATATAAAATTAGAATTATTAATAACTTATTTAAGAAACTATTAGACATGTATTTAGTTTATAATAATTCTGTTTATTTTATTTATTCCCTTCTTGATAAGTTATTATATTGAATTCCATTGTTCTGTAGTGTTCATTTTCTTTATTTTCATAATTGGTTCACTTGTTCTTAAGTAAGGAAGTTCATGTGGAATGGATGTAAATCTCTATAATTGAATTAGAATATTATTTATGATCATATATATGTTTTAGTGGTCATTTATATAATTTGGTTTCATGGCATGAGGATGAATTATTATATATAACTTTAATGATAACTGTTTTAGTTAATTTGTGGGTTTTGATTACAACGAACTCGTTTTTCTTTATAACTTAATACCATTTTTACAAATGGATTACAGAACCTTAAATATACTATATTACATATATAATAATCTGGTTAAACCATAATAAGAATGGTTTCATTACCATAATTGAGAATGATAATAGAAATCAAAAGCTCGTCGTCCTTGAATGTGGTAAATTGGAATGTCTCAGATGGTGTTCTTGCTACTAGTATAAAAGAAGGTAAAAGGAAGAGATGATGATAAATTATTCCATTGTCATGAAAAAATTATAGTACATTTAAGGTACTGGATTCATCACAACATTTTGATAAGCATAATTAATAAAAGAAAAAAAGAAAACAAATGAACTTGAATGGAAAGACAAAGAATTGAAAAGAAGAAATTACCTCTTGAACCAAACATCCTTGAGAGCCTCTTTAAGGGAAAGGTTTTGGTATTTTTATGAGACCAAGGCTTGCTATAAATGGGAGAGAAGGTTGGGAAGATATTTGGAGAGAATTTGGAGAATGCACAAGGCTTGATAGGAGTGAAGAGAAGATGGAGTGATGGGGGGTTTTATAGTGGAGGGGAGAGGGGATTTCTCAATTTTATATTCATTAATTTATTATTTCTTCAAAAGACAAGGAATAGTGAGTCTCCCATGACCAAGAATAGTAATTTTATCATGTTAATCCGAATAAATGTTTCTTACATCAACATAACATCATACATGACTCTATAATTAGTGTATTTAGCTTATTTTGTAAATTATGGTATTTCAGTATTCATCAAAAATTCAAGTATTTCAAAAAAATCCAAAAAATCACCCCAACCATTTTTCAATATGTAAAATCCAAAAATGAAGTCCATTTTTCAAAAATAATTTTATAAATATGATTAATTTAATATTTAATTAAAATCATAATTTATTCTAAAAAATAGTTTTAAAACATTTATTTACTCATTCCAAAACAAAGGTATATCGTACTTCAACTTGAATATTTTTTATATACTGTCATAGGTAGGGTTACTATTCATTACAGTATATCACTATTCATAATGATATGTTAATATTCAGAAGGGTAGGTTACTATTCACCAAAAATTAAGTTTTTCTTATCAGACTCCAAATAACTTACTTATCGCAACCGTGTATGTCAGATTATTGAAATTCACATCACAAAAGTGACAAAATTATGTTTACTTAGATAGGTTATAACAAAGTTGTTTTTTTAGAGACTCAGTGATCAATGCATTCTATAATAAATCTATTTTTAAATTCTTGGGGTGTTACATTATCCCCTCACAAAACTTTCATCCTTGAAATTTGAAATTGAACTTCGAAAGTTAATAGTTGATACTTGAAAATTATCTTATGGAAACCCACATAAAAAATAGGGTTAATAAAATATCCCCTAAAAAGTTAATGGATATGAGGTGGTCACCCCAAAAAGTATGGTTTCAAATGAGGTGACATTAATTGGAAGAAAAAAAAACAGGACATGGAAGAAAAATCTAACTATAAAGTTCTGATGGAACATGATAGAGGACATGTTCTGATGAATGTTTATTACTAAAAAACTATAAACTAAAAAATCATCGATATTATCAATGATAATGATATTAGTAGAACATTTTATTTAATACTATTTTCCTTGATTTGATGAATTATTCCACTCTATAAGAGTATAAATATACATTTTTACTTATAAACTCATCCTTTTATTGTAGTTTAACTATCTATACCTCATCACATTGCATGGGTTACACCATTTGTTGAAGCAATACATTAACCACTAAAAGATCATACAATGGTCAACTTAAACCATTTCATAAATAGTTAAAAAATCCAAAATATAATGATTCAACACATTATAATGAAGTCCTCAAAATTTCCAAGATGAACTTATCATTAACCCTTAATCAATAAGAAGTGGCTCTAAAATTCACATTCCAGACATGTGAATAACTTCATCATGTATCCTCTTGAAATATCGTAATAACTTGAATTATTGTAAAAACCATATTGGAAACATGCATTCTTCTATATTCCTTAAGTAAGATACATGTTATTGGATTTATTCCTTAAATCCAAAAGTGTTGCAAACTTCATTGATGATAGCATAGACCACATCTCGACAAGTCAATAATTAGTTCCAAGGTAGTTAATACTTATCTAAATCAATCATTTCTTCATCATTATCTCAACATTAGATATATATTAAGGGTTTTCTTTCCCTCAATCATGTTTTTTCTAAAAAGTCTAACTTTACACTGAATCACATTTCCTTTGTACCATTCATCATATGACCTCAAATCCTTAATGAAAGAGTACTGTAGTATAATCCTTATATATCTCATAATTTATACAACCAGTAAATTACTGATAAAATATAAAAATTGAATGATTCTTGACGAGGCATATTAATCATTATACTTTATCTACGGTAGCATCATAACTTGATCATTATCCAAAATCATCATTTGGGTTATATTCCTTTGCCGATTGGGACATTGATTCGCAAAGTGTCCCATATCCTTGCAATTGAAGCATTGTACATTAGAAACCATTTTATTACCCTTGCAATCATGAACTTGGTGTCCTTTTTCTCCATATTTGTAGCAAACACCCATTCCCTTCAAGCATTTGCGAGGGTGATTTTGTCCACAGTTATCATATATAGGAAAACACTTCTTTCCCTTCTTCCATTTATCCTCGTATCCCTCTATCGTCCTCTTATTCTTTTGATTACCTTAAAATCCAAAGTACTCAGAGAAGTATTTACATACCTTGTTAGAACATGATATTATTTCATCATATGATGAGGATACAGGGGAGACAATCTTACTTTGAAAATATGGCTTAAGAACATTAGAGATGTGATCCTTCTTACTCTTCACATCCCATGCAATGGTGAAGTTATCATTCCTTTTTCTAGGAGTCATATCTAATCAATTCCATATTATATATTAGCTCATAAAATTATTATCTCTCTATAACTCTAAACATGGTATAGCACATAGCATAAATTTATGCATCGTAAATCTTAGAACCATATACTTTTGTTACTTTGGGGATATAAATACCTCACAATGGTGGGTAAATAAAATTTGAATTATCCTAAGCATATCCCTTGGGAGTGTCAAACCAAGAGTGCAGTAAGGCCCGTTGTCGTGTACCAGGATACCCCAGGTCAAGCCTGAAACTCCTTGTCAGAGTTTTCACTTCTAGGTACATCTGTGCCAGAGCCACCTATACTTGTTTGTATCCAGACAGGGATATATTTTCTAGAAAGATCCAAATAATATATTACTTACCAAAATTCTAGGATGTATTGTTTGTTTATCCTCAAAGACCATATTATGGATTTGTTCCCTAACCTACGTTTTCTAAATCTAGTTCCAAAGGTTTCTACTAAACTTCCTTTGATAACAATTGTAAGGACCCGACCACAATTTCCCAAATCCAGTGCCTTATTTGATTACATTAGTATATAAACAAGGAATAAGCATCATGAAGGACAGATCAGTTTAGTATTCTTGAAGAAACTAGATATATACATGGAACCCATTTTAAATTTTGAAATGAAACAAAATATGATACATAACAAAATCTAATAAACTGAATTCTTAAAAACTCAATTAATGATATCTTCTTATTAACCTGGGGAAGGAAAAAAATGAAAGGGGTGAGCTCAAACTCTCAGTAAGGGAAAGAAATATAGTGGAAGATATCATAATATAAACATTTTGCATCTTGAATACATAAAAACATGAGCCTTTAACAAAAACATGAACACATTATGGCAGGAATAAGATCTGAGTAAGTAATTCCATAAATAAACATAATCATGGGTATTCTACTAGTCGAATAACAACATGAATCATAAATTATATTTTCATAATGAGGGAATTCATAATCCGGGACAACATAACCATACTACCAAGGCCTCATGCCAAGACCATAAATAATCATTTTGTCAAGGCCTTGTGCCAAGACCTAGTTTGTCTCATGAGACCTACTGATGCACCGAGGGGATATAGCGGGCCCCACCCGACACTTACTATGTCCAATTAATTCCTCATATGAAAGGGGTGAACATAATCAACAAATAAATTCATATTGAAACTAACATATGAAATGTAAATAGAATTCCCCAATCATTGAACATAAACACTATCCATTCGGAATAATATGGTGAATGATATCAAAATAGAACATCCATAGTCAGAATAACCAGAAACACTCCAACAACATATTGTAGATGATATCGTAATAGATAAATCTCAATTAAGTACAACATTCAACAATGGATGTTCACATAGACAAATATATTTATAAATGATACCATTGACAAATTCTTGGGAAATAATCCTTAAACATTCCAAAGTGTCACATACCACCTTGAAACATTCAAATAATAATCCCTTAGAATTTCATGAGAAAATTTATACTCTTGATATGATATACCAAATGGAATTACATACACCACAATAAATAAATAAGTGGTGAACAAGGTATATATCTCATAGAAGTTAATGAGAGATGAGAAAAATCCTTTTTACTTTTGAAAAAATATTCCTTTTGGAAAATCATTTATATTTGAAATGAAACATGAATATTTCATAAAATAAAATACTAGGAAATTGAAATTATATTTTAGGCATAAATGATGTCCCATTGAAGTAAAATCGGCTAAAAAGAGTTTTTAAGATTCTTTATAAATAAAACATTTTAGAGCATTTTAAGGAAAGTATTAAAGAGAATTTTAAAGTGGAAAGGCACATTTGTTCTCTTAAATCTAGAAATGATCCAAGATAATTTTTCATGATAAAATGAGTGTTTTTATAAAAATAATGGTGTATTAAAACATCTTTTTTAGTACACCTGAAAATAGGTAAGAATTTGAAAATATCCCTTGAATCGGGTTTATATTTCGAAAACAATTTTGAAAGTTCATTTTAAAATATGTAACTATCCATAAAATAAGGAATTATTCTGTTTGGTGAACATATATATAATACTCACACAAAATTTATGATTACATAATAATACATAAGAGTTTCATTGGGGTGATTAGACAATAAAAGTAACCCGAATTAAAATGGAGGTTTGGGTGGAAAACCCTTACCACCTTGTAATCAATCGATTCGTATACCACAAAATTAATAATATTAAAATGATAAATTGAATTCCATGAAAAAAAATATATTCATGATATGTTACATAAATGGGCATTATACATACACCATACACAAGTATTAGTAGTGAATACGAGAAACCTCACAAAAATTGAAGTGAGATAAAGAAACCCCTTACCTTAAGTCTGAATGTGTTCCGCTCTTGAACTTAAGGTCCTGCAATATGAAATTAGAATTATTAAAAACTTATTTCATAAAATATTAGAAATTTATTTAGTTTATAATCATTATTTTTAGTTAATTTATGCCCTTCTTGATAAGTTATTTTATTGAATTTCATTGTTCCGCAGTGTTCATTTTCTTTATTTTCATAATCAGTTCACTTGTTCTTAAGTAGTGGAGTTCATGTGGAATGGATGTAAATCTCCAAAATTGAATTCAAATATTATTTATGATCATATATAGGTTTTATTTTTCATTTATATAATTTGGTTACATGGCATAAGGACGAAGTATTATATAGAACTTAAATGATAACTGTTTCAGTTAATTTATGGGTTTTGATTACAACGAACTCATTTTTCTTTATATCTTAATACCATTTGTACAAAGGGATTACAAAACCTGACATAGGGTATATTAAATATATAATAATCTGGTTCAACCAAAACAATAATGGTTTCATGACCATAATTTAGAATGATAATAGAAATCGAAATCCCATCGTCCTTAAATGTGGTAAATTGACACATCTCGGATGCTGTTCTTGCTACTAGTATAAAAGAAGGTAAAAGGAATAGATGATGATAACTTATTCCACTATCATGACAAAGTTCCAGTACATGTAAGGTAATATATTAATCACAACATTTGGATAAGTATAGTTAATAATAGAAAAATAAAACAAATAAACTTGAAAGAAAAGACAGAGAATTGAAAAGAGAAATTTACCACTTGAACCAAACTTCCTTGAGAGCCTCTTTAAGGGAGAGTTTTTGGTCTTTTTATGAGAACAAGGCTTGTTGGACGTGGGAGAGGAGGTTGGGAGGATATTTGGACATAATTTGGATAAGGAACAAGGTTTTGATGAGTGAAGAGAATACAGAGTGATGGGGGGTTTTGCAGTGGAGGGGAGAGGGGATTTCTCAATTTTATATTCATTAATTTATTATTTCTCCACAAGACAAATAATAGTGAGTCTTCTATGACAAAGAATAGTAATTTTATCATGTGAATCCGAATCAATTGGTCTTACATTAGCAGAACATCATACATAACTCTATAATTAGTGTATTTATCTTATTTGGTAAATTATGGTATTTCACTATTCATCAAAAATTCTAGTATTTCAAAAAAAATACCAAAAATTCACCCCAAAAATTTTTTGATGTGAAGAATCTAACAATGAAGTCCATTTTTCAAAAATAATTTTCTAAATATGATTAATTTAATATTAAATTAAAATCATAATTTATTCTAAAAAAATAGTTTTAAAACATTTATTTACTCATTCAAAAACATAGGTATATCATACTCCAACTTGAATATTATTTATATACTATCATAGGTAAGGTTACTATTCATTAAGATATATCATTATTCATAAGGGTATGTTAATATTAATAAGGGTAGGTTACTATTCACCAAAAATTAAGTTTTTCATATCAGAATCCAAATAACTCACTCATCACAACCGTGTATGTCAGATTTTCAAAATTCACATCACAGAAGTGAAAAACTTATGTTTACTTGGATATGTTATAAAAAGGTTGTGTTTTTAGAGACTCAGTGATCCATGAATTCTATAATAAATCTATTTGTAAATTCTTGGGATGTTACAAGCAACACATGAGAACCCTACTTTAAAATGATCTTCAAGACCAAAAGAATCTTGTACAAGAAGATCAATCCCAATATTCATAGAATTAATTAGATTAAAATCTCCAGAGTTAGTGAAATTTTTTTAGGGAGCATAAGATTCCTCCCCCTACCCAAGTTGGTCATCCCGACCAATTTTCTTTATGACCTGAATAGTAATAGGAGTAGTATCCTCACTGCTAGGCTTACCATTACCGCTAACAAACATCTTTATAACAGAATTTTTCTTAGGTTTTCCATCATTAACATTTTCCAAAACTACAAACTTAATGAAATTTACATTAATACAGGGATAAGAAACTCCATCTCCCTACCCAATTTGTTCTTCCTATACAATATCTTGTGAATCTTGAACATTAATAGGGGTCAGTTATTAAGGATCTCTAGAAACCTTTACACTAACACTGTAAACATAATTCACAGCATCCATGTTCAAGCCATCACTATAGTACCTATCTCTAGAATAAACAATGCCTCTATCCTTCATAGATCTTGTATTTTTAAGTTTAAATTTTCAATTCACAATCTCATGTCCAAACCTATTACAACTGCCACACCACAAACCTTTTCTGAATTTATCAACTATAAAAACCGGAGATTTTGTGAATTGTTTTTTTGAATCAATTAAATATTTTTATATTTTACATTTCATGAAACACTAAATATATATTTTGTTATACAAAAGTACTAAGTTTGGCATGTGTTATATGCAACAATAAGTCAAGTTTGTGCTACACGCAACACTTAGATTAGATTGTGGTATAGACAACACGTTTTGTCTTGTATAGCATGAAATATTGAGTCTCTTAAATATCTTACGTTACATTCATGTCCGAGTTTTTACCAAACTATAGTATACTATTAATATGATTATTAAAATATTATTATATCCACCACCTAGTCATTGAAACAGGCATTAAGATTAAGATTAATTAAATTGGGAAAATATGATTTACACATGTGTATAAAATTAATCCTTTAGTTATCAATTAGTATAATTAAATATAATAACTATTTGAAAATAAATAAATTACTTTTTTAAGGAAACCATTTCTCTATGTACAAAAACAATTTTATCTCAATAAATTAAAAAAACACTTTTGATTATTTTTTTTAAAAACATTCATATATTATATATTCAATAAATATTTTTTATACTAATATAATAGATTATATAGGTATAAGATAAGAATAAATTCAATTTTATGAATAAAAAGATGTATTTTTCTAAAAGGCGGTTTTACCGCCATTTAATGGTGAACCCATTCTAAATATGACTTTTGACACTTTTATAATTTTTATTTGAAAAAATAAACTTCATATTTTAAATATTAATATAAAAATTAGATCATGGGTAATTTTTTTATTTTTCTGTGAAGTTTTATTTTTTGATGAATGGTGAATAATACTAAAATTTTATTCAAAATTTTTTTTATCTAATTTATTTATAAAATTAAATTATGATTTTTTATTGTTTTTAATGTTCAATTATATCAATTATATGTAAATTAATCCAATTTATGTCATTTTAATAAATTTCACTATGAAATTGGATATAAAAACTTACCAAATATTTGAACTTTTTTACTTTAAAACTCGCTTTGTCTTCCCGTCTGCGGGATTAAATTTGAATTAATTTTAGCCACTTCTATGATTTTAATTCATAAAAATGGATTCCATGTTTTTAATAATCATAATATATGATTTTATATACGTTAAACTTAGTTTTTGATACAAATAGTAGTTAAAGTTATTAAAAAAATTACAATGATTAAGTGGAAAATTAACTTAACAAGGGAATAAACCTTACACTTAAGGGATAAAATGACCTATAAACTTGTACAAAATCCATTTTCTATCCATATTTAGACTCTATAATTCCTTGTATCAAATTTTTTTAATATTGGATCCAATTTTCATAGAAAAAACATGGGTGGAATTCCCTTTCCAAAAATTTTCAAGAATGTCACTCCTCCTCCGCTATAAAAAGGTACTCAACCCTCCCACTTATCCACACCTCTAAATCCCTTTGGATCACCCAAAATATGATAAAATAATCTCTCAAAATCCCTCAATTCATCCTATAATCCTCTATTTGGGTATAAATCCAACCAAGGAATCCCCTTGCTACAAACCAAAAGAAGTTACCCAAAAAAGAGGCAGCATCCTTCCTCAAACTTGTTTTCTTTACTTTCATTCTACACCCCATAAACGCTTTTTATTACATTATTATATAAAAAAATAAGTATGATAAATATACTGATATATTTTTCTTCTAAGTTTTTGATCTAAATTTACACACACTTTCATATAATGCGTAACAAACTTACCGTTATTGTGTACAATGAACTACTACCTCACGAAACGATGTTGTTCATTTTCCTTTACCACCTATCATGGTTTGGAATTGTCATGGAAACTCTGTTTTTTATGTATATATTATATTTATTATATATTTATACTTTTTTAGTTATTATATAACACATACCTTCATGCTTTCCATTTTGTGTCAATATGATAACTTCATTTGTGGACGTGTGGACTATCACCTCCTCAACGAGATTTGATTTGTTCACATATTACATGGAATGTATTAAAGATTAATTTAGTGAAATTATATTATATATATGAAATAATAATTCTACTTCAATGATAGTATATATATATATATTTCTCTTACTTTCTTTCTTTCAATACAACAATAAAATGGAAACAGCATTCATGCGTACATACGACCTATTATCTCAATGAATGTTGTATTCTATTTCATATTATAATATTTTATATATTATTATAAATAAAAATATAATGAATATATATGATATTTATATCATATTTTACATTATTTAAATAAGTAAATAAAGATCTAATTAAGAGGATCAAGAATAACAAGCCAAATCATATACGAAAAAGAAATCTGATATTACCCAAAACATAACATTAACATGGAGTTGTTAATAAATGGGTAATAGAAATTCATAACCAAATAATATATGGTATAATATAAAATAATATGGTTCTTTTTTAGATTTATAATAGATTTATATTTATTTTACAGGAGTATTGAACGTGTATGAATAAATTCAAGACTTAAGGTAAGGGTTTTCTCATCTCACTTTTTATATTTGTGAGATACATTCCTTATTCACCCCTCATTTATATTGTGTAGTGTATATACTATCCATGAATGTATTCTATGATTATTATAACTAAATTTATTGGTATTTAAATATCCATTTTATGATCTTTCTTTCAGGGGGTTTTATAGTTTAAAAGTTATCAAATTGGTAAAGTAGTTTTTGTCTCAAGTTGCCTTCTTTGATATACATGCCATGTTATGCACCTATATTTTTCTATGGTATAATACCACCTTTTACATGTTATATCATGAATATATTTATATCATGATATTTTAATCTTCATGTAATGTTATTATCTCATGTAGATAATGAGTTAAATTTACCAAAGTGGTAATAGTTTATTGCTATCATATCATCATTTATCGAGATTGTTTGCGATTATGCTTCCATTAATGAAATCTTATGATCCATAACTAAAGAACTCTCATGAATTTTCTTACCCTCTGGTTATTCATGTTATATCTAAGTAATTTTACTATTTTTTCACTCTTTGGTACTTAAGATGATTAAGAAAATGTTTTTATGAAAATATTACTTTATTTCTCATTTCGATCCGAAATCTATGTTCTTTCAAAACCATGTTTTCTAAAAAAGTTTTTCAAAACAAATTATGTTTAAAAAGAGTTTTAAACATTTTAAATCCCCTTTTATATGTTTTCAAGGAAAAAAATCAAAATATTTTCAATATTTCTTTATAATTTTTCAAAGTATTCTCAAAGTAAAAATAATTCTAAATGTTTTCAAGATTCCTTTATAAGTTTTCAAATATATTTTCAAAGAAAAAGGTTTTCAAACTTATTTATGTTTTAAAGAACTATTTTCAAAGAATAAATGATATTTTCATCAATAAATGTTTAAATTATTTTAAAGATTACTTTATATGCTTTCATAGTATTTTTATAAGAAAAGGATTTTGAATATGTTCTAAGTTTTAAAAAGTGAATTTTAAAGAAAGGTTATTTTCCTTAAGAAATGCTCCAAGTGATCTTTCAAAATAGTTCTCCATATAAGATGTAATCATTTGATATAGTTTAAGATTTATTAGGGACATGATCCAATAATACCATTCATATTATTTCTTGAATGTTTTATGTTTTGATGGAATGATGTTTATGACACCCATTTCTCTTCCATGGGTTAAATGCTTTTGGAACCTGCTTTTTTTCATAGGTTATTATTTAATGAAATGATTAGGAAACATGTATATTTTTTATAGGTTATGATGTGATTAAAGGTTAATGATATGAATTTCAATTCATTGGTTATGCTTTGATGTTTATAAAACCCATATCTTTTCATGGGTCATGATATGATGAATGTTTTGTTATCTTGAGGCACATACATGTGTGATTTCATTATGTGATGGGTGGGACATATATCTCCCTTTAATGCATTGGGTAACGAAAAATGTTTTATGATCTCAAGAGGGTACATAGGAGGGAATCCCAAGTTCTAAACAAGAGGGAATATTAATCCTGAAAAAATAGGTTACACAGGAGGTAATCCTAAGCCTGAAACAAGAGGGTATATTAATCTTGAAATAAGAGGGTACATGGGAGGGAATCCCAAGACAAAAACAAGAGGGTACATGGGAGGAAATACAAAGCCCAAAACAAGAGGGTACATGAGAGGGCATCCCAATCCCAAAACAAGAAGGTACATGGGAGTCCATCCCAAGCCTGAAATAGGTAAATGGGTTATTATCCCAAGCCTAACATGTTATGAAGGACTTTGTAGGTAGCCTTAACATAGGATTTTATACGCTTATGTGTCTGCCAAAAATTCCTTGTCTTATTACTATGTTATGATTTCATGGCTTATGATCTTTATTCCCTTATGATTCATGTCTTATGAACTACCAATATTTAATCCATGAGTCATGTTTATGGTCGTTGATATGTGGGTTATGATATTATAATATTTTAATCACATTCGTATTCCCTTATGCTCATGTTTATCTCCCTTGTTTACCCTACTAGGCATCTGATCTCACCCATTTCTTATATTTTCTTTCCCCAGATTATGAAGAAAGGTTTTAAGTAGATGTACTAAAGGGGAATATATTTGTGGGAAACATTGAATATATTTCACCAAGTTAGAATATTTTGTTCTATGTTTCCGAAGACACTAAACTGTTACGGCCCTCGGGCTTATATTTTTGTAATGTGATGAATATTCATCTAAAATTATGTAATATCCATGTATGTTAATCCTGGGTCACTATAGTTGGAATCAAAGGAAATGTTTAATCAACCTTTTTAAACTAGGATGATAAAACTTTAGTGAGATCCCTAGGGATATTTCTAAGGATGTTTCTAGGGATGTCTCTAAGGATAAGCCTAAGGTGTCATAGATTTAAATGTAGGTGCCATGATTTAGGTATCCAATAAGTAATTTTTTATGATTATGTGGATTTCTACTATGATAAGTGTTTCTAACTCTATTCTTACTGGTTTTAGTCAATGGCTAGAACCTGAAGGAACCATATTAATGAGGAATACAATGGACAATGCAATGGTTGTCCTCCTGGGAAACCGAATGTTATGGGAGATAGAATGAGAAACCTCATTGTTATTATAACACAAATTTCAGATGCTATGAATCATGGTGAACATATAAATGAGAAAAGGAGGGATTAACGATCTATTGAGTCCTTCATGAGGCAATGCCCACCTTCTTTTAGTGGTTATAATGACCCATTAGTTTCTGAGTAATGGATCAGTACCACCGAAAAGATATTTTTCATTCTCTAATGTTCAAAGAATGAAAAAATCACTTTGGCCATCTATTTTATAGAAGGTTAGGTAGATCAATGGTGTAATATTATAAAGAATACGAGTCACCAAGATGAAATTGACTTTATATATAGATGTTTGTAATTCAAGTAAATTTTAAAAATTTAATATTTAATATTTTTTAATTTGTTTAATTTAATTTATCCATTTAATATTATACATTCATTAATAATATTAAAAATATATTTAATCATTTGGTAATATTTATTTATACATATCTTTATTTACTATATATTTATGTAATATTTTCAATAAAAATTATATGAATAATATTTATTTATTTTTATTTATTAATTTTTATCATTTAAAATATGTTTGAAATTTATATAATTAACCTATATGATTGATTTTTTAATAATCTTTTAATTTAAATTTTTAATTATACAATTATAAATATTTTTTTAAAGTATTTATGAGATTATAAATAAATAAATATATATTTAAATAATTATAAAATTATAATAAATATATTTAAATAATGAATATACTTATTATATTTATAATTATATATTAATATATATATTTATTTAAATATATTTATAATTATATATAAATACTTTTTAAATATAATTATATATAATTATAATTATAAATAAATACATATTTAAATTATTATAAAATTAAAATAAATATATTTAAATAATAAATATATTTTTTATATTTATAATTACATATTTAAAATTGTATATAAATACTTTTTAAATATATTTATTATATTTTTATAAATATTTAAATTTATATATCAATAAATATATATATATATATATATATTTATAAATATATTTATTTATAATAATAACTATGAATAAATATATTTATTTATTTATTATATATATAATTTGATAAATATATATAATAATATAAATAAACTAATAAGATTAGGTCTTTATCAGTGATTTTTTAGCACTGGTAAAGATATCCATTTATCAATGCTAAAAATGCAGATAAAACAAGTCTTTATCGGTGCTTTCTATTTTAGCGCTGATAAAACTAGTCTTTATCAATATTTTTTGGAAACCGCTTATAAAATCCTTTTTTGGTCTTATAAATAAACCTTGGTCGGATGTATTCTCTCTCTCACACCTTCAAGCTCTTGTGGAACCCCACTGTCGCTGCTCTCGCTGAACCCTACTCCCATCGTTGTCGCTGCTCTCACCAAAACCCACTACCACCGCACAATCACTCTCGTTGAACACTACCCCCCCCAGCCACTGCCACTCTCATTCCAAATCTAAGGTATTTAATGAATCATTGCACCACATCACACCCCTTCACCACATCACACCACCCCTATACCACATGAATCTCTACTCCTCATCCCATCTCTTCATCACATCACACCACCCATACACCACATCGCACCACCCATGCTTGCCTATTTCCCACATGAAAACCATATCGTGTGGGAAAGTTGGTGCTCCATGTGATTTCGAGCGATCGTGGGAGGGACCCATCATTGATAACATTACTGGAGTGTCTGTATGAAGGATTAGGGCTAGGAAATCATTTAACAATGTTAACAGATCACATGATTAAGATGCAGTTGGGAGATCTCAAAAGTATAGGTTTTTCCTGTGATTGCACGGCTGGAATGAGATCACGCAATTATGAAACTGATACATGTAGTCAACAGTTCCTTATTCCCATCACCCTCAACCCATATATGTTTTCCAAATATATATTTCTTCTTTTATATTATTTAATTATATGAAATTAAGTATTATAGTTTGTTTTTAGTATTGACGGATTAAACTGAATTTACTATTGCATAACTTTTTAAAGAAACAATAGAATTTTAGTGAACGGAAATTTAGTTTGATCCTAAAAAATATGTTTGATATAAAATATTGAAATGATAAAAACAATCAATGTATCAAAATATATTTCTTTTTGTTTACATGTATTTTTTTAAAACCAAGAATTCAAAAATCTATCTATAAATTTTCAATTATATATTCCTGAAATATATTTTGTAAAATATTTCTAAAATTTTAAAACAAATATTATGTTGGATCCTTATATTAATGAATTTGATATATTTTTATCATATTAAATATAAGAATAAAATACAAGAAATTTTAATTAAAATAAAATACTAATAAGTGTTATATAATATGTTTTTTAAAGTAACTCTCAAATCAATTTTGAAATCTTTTATAACATTATACGTTTTATTCAAATGTATATTTTGATTTATAATTGACTCTAGTTATATATTTCTAAATTATATATAATGAATATTATTATATAATTATATGTAAAAAGATTGGAATAAAATTTTAGTAATATAAAATTCAATTAAATGTGAATTTCTTTTTCTTAAAAAGCTAATTGATAAAGAAATATATTACTAAATTTTCGAAACAAACATTATTATGGATTCCTAAATTCAGGTTAACCTTTCTTAATATATGAAAATAATTAGTAAAATCAAATTCAATTTGATCATCTATGATATTTTTTCTAAAATATCAATCGTATTTTAATATTGATAAACCTTTACGTTTCACCTTCGCAGTATGGCCATCAATTCAAGGTGTAGTTGACTCTTCTCCTCAAATAGTAAAGAGATTTTTTATGACCCGTCCCCAAAGGCCCGTGTCATGACTACCCCAAGCCCACCTTACATATTCTAGGGGTTGACGACTAGCACCGAGTAGGAATATCCCAAAAAGGGAAGTCATTTTCCTTTAAACTTGTACACATGCACAAAACTCAAACTGTGGAAAGTAAACATAAAGTAAACCACAACTGTCATTGAGAAAACTAGTGAAAGTACAGTACAACTAAAATGTAAAAAGAGTCCAGAATACAAGCTCAAAACTATAATGGAAAGTATAGCTTCCAAGGTCCATCTACTCAAACCCTACCTGAAGGGTAGGTGGAGGGTAGCTGCCTATAGTCGTAGAAGTACATCCCATCTGTCCCATTTCATGGGGCACCACCTAGTCCCAGACCACCAAGGTCTTCATCGAATCGTCGATCACTTTCATGAGACACGACATGTGCAGGCAATACCCGTGCAGGGGTGAGTAACACAATATTTAGTTGGAACCCCAAACCACAAAGGAAAGACCACAAAGCAAGACCACACATCAAGATCACACAACAAGACCACAAAGCAAAGACAACTCACACTTCGTATGACTCAAAGTATGGAAAGTAAGATTCTTAGTAATCGAGTTGATTCATCTTGTACTGATGAGGGACTCATCCCTAATGAGCCACTGAGGTCGGCTCAACTACCGGGTCACTGAGGTATGCTCGTTTGTTGAACCACTGAGGTACGCTCGTCTGTTGAACCACTCAGGTACGCTCATCGGCTAAACCACTAAGGTACGCTCATCAGTTGAACCCATGAGGTACGATCATCAGCTGAACCACTAAGGTACCCTCGTCTACAGAACCACTGAGCTACGCTCATCGGATGAACCACTAAGGTATGCTCCTCTGCTGAACCACTGAGGTACGCTCATCAGTTGAACCACTAAGGTACGCTCGTCTATTGAACCACTAAGGTATGATAATCTACTAAACCATTGAGGTACACTCGTCCACTAGACCACTAAGGTAGGCTCGTTATATCCTTCATGTCACAGCCAGCCGTGGGATTCCTGCACTCCAGTGCCCTTGATTACGGGATAATCTACTCCTCAAACCATTGGTCATATCTCGACTATCATGAAATCTCACATAGATTATTCCAAAAGGATTGTCTCATCATAAGGATACCAACACCACAGATGGCACATCAATCAGACACCCAGTCTGAAAGATATTGGCATTTTAGTAAATAGGGGTTGGTTGCATCTGGGGCCGGTATGACTTGGTCGGACCAACCTGGCACGGGGGTCCCACATGGCCCGACCCGTTTCAAACAACCCGACTCAAACCGTTTGGTTCTGGCCCGACTTGGTCTGGGTTGGCCACTAGGCTAGGCCCATTGGGCCTTGCTAGACAAATCCCAGTTCTGCCATGGGTCCAGCCCGCCGGGTCGCCAAATGACTTGGTTTCATTCGGCCCGATCCGCGATTTAGCAGGCCGGTTATTCCCCAACTCGGGCTGCCCAGTGGCCCGGTTTGTTCTAACATCTTGACCTACATTAGAAGGCCAGCTCTCCTCTAACTCGGGGGGCCCAGTGGCCCGGTTCACAATGCATGCGGCTGGCTAAGGTCGGCCGCCTCCTGCCCACACGCGGACCCGAGTGGACCGCATGCCACCTGCACACCATGACCCATATTGGCACGCCGCTCCTCCAACGTGGCACCTGAGTGGCACCACCACATCTCACCACCATGGCTAGTGTCCATGGCCTATGTTGCCTTGGCGTTCCATCGAAGCACACCGCCTCCTGCATGCGGCCACAGCCAGTGTCTTTTGCGGGCCACCGGGTCTGCTCCAGTGGTCTGATTCTTGAACTATATATGCCCTCAAACTTCTCGGGTCGCCGGCATCCCAACTATGGCCTTGAGGTCTCATTAATGTCGATCTTGGGGTTTTTTCATGAAGAACACATGAACTCCCAAAGATGGAGAAATCAGATCCTTGTTCGTGTCAACTCGATTCCCCCTTGTTAGAGTTTTGAAAAATGAATTGGGAGATTAATTTTCTAACATGGATTATCCCAATACAAAACCATGAGATCAAACCCTCTCATATAGGCAATCTATCTGTGAGTAACCTTGTTGTGGGTTAACCTGCGTTCGTCGCTCAAAAACCAATAACGATGAACAAAATAAATTCATTTAGAATTAAACCCCTACTTGGGATAGGATTGTTGGTCAAGGAATAATGGGATTGTGTGCCTCCATTCTTCATTCTAGATCCACAACCCATCATTGCTATAAATCTTTTGAAGGGTGGAAGAATGTGTGTTCATCGTTCGTTATTGCCACCCACCCAAGCCTTAGAGCAATCTCAGGATTATTAGAACAATCCTATATTGCTTGTCAATCTATTAATTGATGAAACATGAATCAGATTTTCTATTTTGTTATGTTGTAGTGTTGTTATGATACTCCATTAATGAGGTTCATTAATGAGATTCAGCATCACCTCGTCACTTCACCACAACGCTGATGTGTCCTTGTTTAACAATGAAGAAAACAAATAAAATAACTTTTTAAGTTGTTTTATTTTTCTTACAAAAAGTCCAAAAACTAACTTTCACCCTCAGCCTGTGTCGGCCATGGTTAAGCTCTTCCTGAGGGAAGCACTCCCTCATGATCTCAACGGTACTCTCAGATTTCCAATCCGAGTTACCATTTAGGATTTAGAAGGATTTGAAAATAAAATAATTATTACTCAATTATTTTATTTACGGCCAAAAACTACTTTCCACTATTGGGTCACACCGGCCAATGTTAGGCCCTTTCTAGGTGAATCTCAATGCTCTGAGTTCAATTGTACCCTCAGATTTTTGATCTGGACACTGGTTTAAAATTTAAAAAAAACCACTCGTACATTTATTTATTGAACCTTAAAATAGTTCAAAAATATGTTCTGTCCACAATGGGTCTCGAAATTATGTGTCGTCTCACAACCTGATCTTGAAATAATCCCAAATAATTTTAACAAAAATACATGGAATTACGGGGTATTGCTGGAATGAACCTTATGCATATCCCTTGAGTCATGGAAATGAATTTTATGTATAATCCCTTATTAGTGTAAATGACTCTTACATACCACCCGATAAACTTTATGAAAACTTCATATTCACACTTACATATCCTAGTGTGGTTACATACTTTCCTAATTTTATTCATTTATAAATTTTTATACTTTTATAAATTTTATAGTATATCATATTTACATATATATATTAAATATAAAATTTTATCAATTATTTATACTTTTACAGTTTTCTAGATTTATAAATTAATATAAAATTATAGTTTTATTTATTATAAATTATTATAATTTTATACTTTCATAAATTTTACTTTTATATATTATAATTTTATACTTTTATAAATTTGTAAAACTATATTCTTCTATAAATTATGTATACTTTTATAACATGTATATACTTTTATATAGTTTTATAAATTTATATACATTCATAAATTATCTATATTTCTTTAAAATATATATTATTTTATAAATAATATATAATTTTATACTTCAATATACCTCTATAATTTTATATACTGAAATAAATATATATACATTTTTAATTTATACGTTTATATTATTTTTTTAAATTTTTCAATAGTTTAATACTTTTATACTTTCATAAATTTTATTTCTGTAAATTATAATTTTATATTTGTTTAATTTTGTAAGATGATTATTATTTTTTCAGCAAATTTATTTGGCTAATTAGGATCTATTTTATTATATTCAATATTTTATGTTTTAAATCATAACATATAGAAGTTGGATGCATGATTTTAATTGAGTGTTGAATGAGTTTAAAAATTATCTTTGTTTTTCTTTTGGGATTTCATGTTCAATAGTGTATCTAAGGGAGAACTTATTCTATTCCTTTTTATAATTGCATTGGTAGACCATAGTTTACTCATAAAGGGCGTTATCTATATTTATATGATAATATTAACTTTTAGAGAGCTCCAAGATACATAGAATATCACCTCCTACATAATATAGATTAATAATAACACCATGAAAAGGGAATGTCACTAACTCCATCAAACCTATAGGATATCCATCAAGACCTCACTCCCACAAAAGGTGAATTAATGTTTAACCTCATTGAAACTCCTAAACCTACTTTTCATTTAACATCACTTGCACAGTTTAAATTAGGCAGTCCTCCACAACTACATCTTCTCTTTGGTTTGGTGTTAGCTTCTAAGGGGTTGAGTCTCATGAAACAAAATGTAATAGTAATTATCATCCTTATCAAATTGATCTCCCATACAGTTATTATTTCATTTTTTTTTCATGAGACTCATCCCCCATTTTTATGGGCGTGAACCTATGTTGCTTGAACTACAATGAGCAGTAGTCATCCCATATCAGGTACCGGTGAAAATTATGGATGAATTCAGAGGATAACACCTACCACCAGTGGAGTAATCATTTTCTTAAATTCACCCATTTCCTTCAAAGCATGACAAAATTATTTGAAACATTCAAATGTTGGATTCCCCTTATTTGAAAAGACCCTTTTTTGTATTTATTTTATTATTTTAAATATTAATATTACCGAATCAAATAGGATGTATATGAATAGAGAATAGATGTATTTTAATCATATGACTGAAGAGTATGAAGATGGGGTGAAAGAGTTCATCAAGTTATCATGCATATAACCCTTCTTAAATCATTTTTCTGTGTTTACGGTGTTGTTATTTAAGACTAATTAGTATAAAGGATATAGAAGAACACTTGATTTATAACATAATAGAGCAAAGTTATAAATATTGTAATAAACATAGGGAAAATATAATGTAGCTATTGATTGGAATAACAATGTGTTTTATGGATCATCTAATATGATTACAAGTGTAGAAAATAAAGAAGATCATTTTGAGGATGTGACTGCAGGTATGAATGATGATGAAGATCGTATTGAGGAAATGACAATGACAGTTGAAGATGAACTTTGTGGTTATCAAAAATTGTTTGAGAAGTTAAAGAGTTGTGAAAAGATGTCATTATATGCTGGTTGCACTAAATATACATCATTGTCATTTGTACTGAAGTTGTATAATTTAAAAGATGGAAATGGCTGGATTGATTCTACTTTTACTGAACTACATTCTATCTTGAATGATATGATCCCAGAAAATAAAGATCTTCCTAGTTAAACATATGACACTAAAAGAATGCTACATTTTATGGGAATGATATCTAAAAGAATAAATTTCTGTCCAAATGACTTTATATTGTTTCTCAAGGACCACAAATCACTTAAATAATTCCCAAAGTGTGGTGCTTCTCAATACAAAAAAAATATGAATTGATTCCTATGAAAGTTTTATCGTACTTTCCAATTATTCCAATGATTAGGCGCCTATGTGTAAGTGAGGAGACTACAAGGAAATTAATGTGGCATGCATAAATAAGAAATAAATATGGGAAAATTCTTCACCCAGCATACTCTCCTTAGTAGAAGAGGATTGATCATGAGTATACTGAATTTGGGAACAGGCTAAGAAACCTTCATCTTGTGTTATCTAAACATAGAGTAAAAACTTTTGGTTTTCAAAGTAGAACTACAATACATGGCCAGTTATGTTGGTGAATTATAACTTTCCACCATAGTTATGCATGAAATGAAAATACATTAAGTAATTTATGCTTAGATCATGGTCAAAACAACCAGTTAATGATTTTGATGCTTATTTATCTCCATTGATCAAATATTTGAAATTATTGTGAGATTCAGGTGTTACATTGAATGATGCTTACAAAAATAAAGATTTCACATTGATATCCATGTTGCACAGAATGATAAATGAATTTCCTACTTATGGAAATTTTTCTGGATATAGCATTAAAGGAACTCAAGGGTGTTTCATTTGTGAACAAGGTACACACTAAATTAGGTTGAAACATTCATCAAAGGCTATATTTTTAGGAAATTGTATATTTTTACACCGATGACATAATTATCGATCTTAGATGACATCATTCTATGGGAGATAAGAAGTGTAACACCTAAATGTTTTTATGAAATATTTTCTTTAAATAATTTTAATTCTCCAAAATCTTTCATTACACGCAATCATGAGTTTAAACAAACCACAATATTCACTTAGTATAAAATGAACTTTATATCCTACATGTTAGTTTAGTGGGAATAAATATAACTAACTTATGAAAATGTATGTTGAATTCATTGGCTACCAATTATTTATGTAAAATATAAATCAATTATATATTTGTGTTTTTGTATTAATAAATTAAGTGAATTAAAATTCATAAATGATATTAATGAAATATACATGTTATATATATAATAAAATATTTTTTATATTCATCAAACAGATATTTTAGTCATAGAGTATGAATAAACCCTATTTGATGTATAAAAACTTATATTTTTCAAAAGGATAATTTTATGCCTTTTAATGGAGAACACCTTTTAAATTAAGATTTTGACACATTAATAAATTTTATATGAAAACATAAAAATTTTCTTCAGAAGTAGGATATAAAAATTTACTTCGGATGAATTTTTTATATTTTTCTGATAACGTTCAAATTTTTATGAATAGTAAAAATACACTAAATTTTAACTTTAAAAAAATCATCAAAATAATTTATATGGTTAAATTATAATATTTAATGGTTTTAAAGTATAAATATAATATATTTTTATCGTTCAATATAATGTATGTCATTAGCAATAATTTTACATTAAATTCATATGTAAAAACATTTCAATCTTTTCCAATGTTTTAACTTTTAAAACTTGTTCTCTCTTTCCGACAACAAGATTAATTTAAAATTAACTAATGAAACTTATGTGTTTTTAATTTTGAAAAAATTATTCTATATCTGGAATCAATAGGTTAAAATTATATAAATAGATTTATTTTATTTTTGGGCATTATGAATAGTAACTTCAGTAACTTTTATTAATACGGTAAAAGGGTAAATCGGGTAATTAAGGGTAAGAATACTATTATAAACTTACCCTAACACTTGTCTTAATATCATTGGATGAGTGTGTTTAAAAATAAATCATCCTTGGGTAGAAATGGAAACCATTGGAAGCCACTTGGATGAGATTAGGGCTTTTAATTTGTTTTTATTTAAAGAAAAGTTAAATATGTCTCACTCAAATTTTAATAACAATATCATTTTTAAAATAAGGTTACACAGAATTTGATTGTAAATACTCATTTTAAAGCTAAAATGTTTTTATTTATCATGATAATTTATTTTTAATTTTTAGGAAATAAATAATTACCTTAAAAACTTATACTTTATTGATGCATAAATTATTGAATTGATGAGAAATCAATAAAATAATAATTATTAAAATAATAATAACCATTAAAATACCCAAAAACTTGACCAAATATTATTGGTTGATTATATTTAAACCATAAACATCCAAGGGTTGAGTTATTGAAAATTTAGAGCCATATAGAAGTGATTATAACACGTTATTTTATTTAAAGTTATGTAAAAGTTGTCACATTCATGTTTTCAAAATTATAACATTTTTAATGTAGGGTTTTCCAGAATATTAATTTGACTAAAAGTTTTATTATGAAATCTAGTAGATTCATATTCATTGCAGTGTTTTATTTTTAATTTTTATTCAAAAAATAAGTATATTAAATAATTACATAAAAATGATGTAGTAATTATTTTATTAATGGAGATAACAAATAAATGTTATTAACAATATTAAAATAAATATAATGTGGGCTAATTAATATTCCCAATGAATTTTCTAGATAACCATGACCTCTTAGTAATATAATAAAAATTTTTGTTCCAAGTTAACTTATTATCTTAATACTTTTTAAAAAAAATGAATTTAATAGTGTCAAGATTGACACTATTGTTTGTTTAGGAAAACAATGTTTTGTTAAATTATTTAAAAATTATAAAACATTTTTAAAAATATATAATAATTATTATATGGTAGAAAATGTTCTGAGGTATTTATTTATGGTCTAATTTACATAAAATGAGTAAATATTTCACCCTTTTAATATTTAAATATTTGTTACCCAAATTAAAAAATAAATAGAGTAACTAAATGTTAATTAAAATATTAAGGTTTAAGTTGATATAAAACTTATCAAAAATTTGTTTTTTTACAATATTAAAACACTATCTCATCTCATCTTCTAAATTGTGACATTTTTGAGGTTTTTGGATAGGCTTTGATTTTATTATAAATTATTATTTATAGAGTTTCCAAAAATTCCCCTCACCTAAATTATAAAATGGAACCTCCTCACTCACCTCTTTACTTCACTTTGAGCCTTCAAGCTCATCCATCCCCTACCCTTTTTCCTTATCAACTTCCCTAGTTACATTATAGATTTTCTGGTCTTCTTCAAATACCAACTCTAGTGCTCTAAGAGGAGACTTAGAGGAAGCACGTCGAAGAAGATGTAATCTCCTCTAATGATCCATTAAAACTTTTTTCTTCTTATAATTCCTATTAATGAGTTGTTTCATAATAAATTAATAACTCCAGTATCAATTATATACTTATATGTTATTATAATTATTAAAAAACCATATTCCACCTTCAATTTATCCTATGAAAAATAAAATCACCACGCATGCGTACGTACGACTTATCATCTCCACGTCGTGGTGTAACCTATTTTTCACCACCACCTTATTTGGATAGGTATAATTATGTAAATAATAATTATATATGATTATTATAAAATTATATTTATTCTAAATTATTATACACTATCCAATTCAATACCATTCAATTATTATGGGAATGATATCGTCGCTTGTGCGTACGTACGGCCTACCGTCTCCACGATACGATGTGATTCATTCTACATGATCTTCATTAAAGCATGATTATATAAATGAATGGAATAAATAAATATGTTATATATTATAATAATATCATTCTGTGAATAATATAACTATAACCAAAGAAGAGTAATGTATCTGAAAAAACATGCGTGAGAAAATAAAGAAGTTAATGCCCGATGGATGAGTAATAATGTTACTAACAAACAGATGATAATATGATCGTATATAATATCATAAAAATGACTATGATTCTTGAATAATTAAATAACATTATTTAAATCATTATACAGTAGATTCAGTTACATATAAAGGAAATTGGACCTCAGGTAAGGGATAATTTTTGCAATCACATTATTATCCGAGATTGTTTATTCGTAAGTGTTTACTGGGGTATATTTATCATCCACATCCATGTTTCCTAAATATGTATTCCAAAATATTTTTTCTATCCTTATAAAAAATTTTAAAATCAATTTTACCTATTGGTGAATGTTTCTTAAATGGTATGGAAGGATTCTTTTATCATTTTCGGTATGAGGTACTTTTTAACTTTCCAAAAAAAGTATGAGAAGAATATTCTCTTTTAACTTATATGGAATGAATTTATTTTTACATTTTCATAATTACTTATTTCCAAAAATGTTCCTTTTTAATATTTCAATTTTATCTCAAATTAAATTCTTTTCTTTTAAAATTGTGTGACATTTTTTGGAAAATAAAATTTTTTTGAAGAAGAAAGGATGTTTTCCTCAAGAATTTATTTCAAGTGTTTTATCAAAATTATTTTACATCTAAGATTACATTGTTTGATAGAGTTATATTTCAAGTATATTATCCCTATTATTACTATGGTTTTATTTTTTTATGATAAACTTCTATTTATGAAATTCATTTGTTTTACATGGATTATGTTATGATAGAATGATGTTTAAGAAACCTATTTTATTCCTTGGGTTATGCTATGATGAATGATTTATGTTTTTGTGGCACACATAAGAATAATTTCATTATGAGATGGATGGGACCTATATATCCCTCCAATTCATTGGCTAAATATTTATATCTCATGAGATAGACATGGATATAACGAGAAATTATTTTGGTTCAATAATACTGGGCTGGAACGAGGAGTGAACTCGGTTCAGTAATGAATTTTGTCTGTTATAGTGGTATTGGAAATGATCCTAGTCTAATATCAAATGATTTTATAGGATTATGTGTATGCCAAATAAATTTATGTTTTATTTTATGAAGTGTGGGATTACGTTCATTGATTCTTATGAACTTATATGATTTATCCCATGGCATGATATCAAAATCTTTCATATGTAGGATAAAATTTCAAAATGTTAAGTTCATATGTATTATGATTATGATATGATTGATATATCCCTTTCTTAACCTTACTGATAATTTGAGTTTACCCTTTCATGTGTTTCTTTTACCCAGGTCATGAAGAAGGGTATTAAATAAGACATGTCAAAACGGGGTCTAGTTATGACGAAATAAGTAAGAGATAGTGAAGATGTCTTATGAACCAGTTGTTTATGTTTCCCAGTTTCTAAAGAAACTATACCTATATGGTCCCATCATGGCTTTGTTATATTTTTTAATGAATATTCTTCAACTTTTAAGTAATTTCAATGTATGTAAAGTTGGATCGTTATAGTTGATATTATAGGAAAGGTATAGTTAACATTTAGAAATTGCGATGAGAAAACCATTGGAAGAACCCTAAGGATATATCGAAGTATAGGATACAATCCTAGTGTTTTATAAATGATAATGAATAACCTAGTATAAAAACTAAATATCCTAAATAATAATTTTATTATTTATTATGTGATTTTCTATTATGGTTAGTGTTTCTCATATTATGCTTCTTGGTTTTAGTCAATAGTTGGAACCTGAAGGAACCACATTAATGTTGAATGTGATGGGAAATGAAATGATTGTCCTCCTGAGCTACCAAATGTTATGGGATATGGAATGAAAAATCTTGTAGCAATGACCACACAACTTTCTCAATCTATAAATCATACAGGAATTCCAAATGATCAAAGGAGAGAACAACATTCTATTGAGTTTTTCATGAGGTAGCATTCACCATTTTTCAACGGGTCTTCTAATCCATTAGTGGCTGAATAATGGATCAGCACCACTAAAAAGATATTTTCAATACTCCAATGTCTAGAACATGATAAATACATCTTAGCAATCTATCATTTGTAAGGTGAGGTTTATCAATGGTGGAACCTTATCAAGAATACGATGCAAAGTGATGAAATTGAATCCATGGAATGGGATGAGTTCAAGAAATTATCTTTTAATAATTACATTCCTCATATTCATCGAACATATATGGAGAAGGAGTTACTTGATCTTAAGAAAAAAAGATGATTAATCCTTTGGTACCTATGAAGAAAATTTTACCAGACTTTCAAGGTACACTTCTAGAATTATTATCCAACTTGAGAGTAAAATTGATTGATTCGTTAATGGATTAAAACCAAGTCTCCAAAGGGCATTATCCATGAGGGGATTCAATAGCTATGAAGAAATTGTTTAATGTGTTCTCAAGGTTGAGATAGATATTAGAGTAACCCATTAGTCTTATGGGTTTGATAAGAAGAGAAAATTTTAATTCAAGGGAAAATATAAAGACCACACTGAAGAAAAAAAATATTTTTCCCTTATGCTCAAAGTGTGGAAAGAAACATGGAGGAAATTGCCTTAAAGGTAATAGTAAATGTTTTTAATTGTGGAATAGAATGTCATCGGGTAGTTGAATGTCAAATTGATGGAAAAAATATATCTAATGATGCGAATAGAGAAAAGGATACACAGAATGCACCTCTTACACTTCAATGTTACAAGTTCAAGGAAATGGGGAATTATGCCAATAAATGTTATAATATAAGGGTTACTGATGATGAACAATATCATCAAATTATTAAGGAAAAAGATAAAGTAAAGTCACATGCGATCACTATCAGCAATGTGCATTATGATAATGAAGTGGTGAAAGGTACACTTACCATCCACTCTAAAGTAGAAAATGTTTTATTTGATTATAGATCCACACACTCTTTTATTTTTGAAGAATTTTATAAGGGTATCATTGTATTACATAAACAATTATATGTTGAGTTAGATGTTACAACTCCTAATGTCACAATGGTAGCATCAAAAGTTTATAATTCTTCTCCAGTTGAAGTTTATGGGAAAGTAATTCCTGCAAATATTGTGATCCTTACAATATTGGAATTTTATTTGATTCCTGGCATGAATTGGCTTTCTCTATATGGAGATCATATTAATTTCCAACTAATGGAAGTCACATTTCATATTCCATATCAATATATGATCACATATCAATGCAAGAATGAGTATGACCTTCTAGTGAAAATTTATTCCATCTAACGGGTCTTGATTATAATAAATTAAGGTTATTTATCTCAAATGGTTAGGGAGAAACTCAAAATTAAGAATACACCCATTGTATAAGAGTTTGATAATGTCTTTTCGAAAGAATTTTCAGGTCTCCCACCGAATCGTGAGGTTGAGTTTTCAATAGAACTCATACTGGTTGTTATGCCTATTTCAAAGACACTTTATAGAATGGCCCCAATTGGATTGCTAGAATTGAAGAAGCAACTCCAAGACAATCTTGACAAGGGATTCATACACCCTAGTACAACACATTGGTGTGTACCTGTTCTATTTGTTAAGAAGAAATATGGATCAATGAGACTCTACATTGATTATCAAGAACTTAACAAGATCACTATCAAGAAAAAATATCATCTTCCCTGCATTGATGACTTACTCAAACAACTATGTAGAGCTCAATACTTTTTCAAGATTGATCTTTATTCAGGATATCATCAATTAAGGGTCAAGAAGAAGGATATACCAAAGACGACAATCCATACAAGGTATGGACACTATGAATTTATAATGATGCCTTTTGGTTTTACTAATTCCCCTGCTATCTTCATAGATCTAATGAATAGAGTCTTTAGAGACTATATTGATCAATTTTTGGTAGTCTTTATAGATGATAATATTTTATATTCAGAGTGAAAGGAAGAACATGAAGATCACTTGAGAATTATACTAAAGACCCTCATAAAGGAGAAGCTTTATGAAAAAATTACCAAGTGTAAAGTTTGGCTTCAAAAAGTTTCATTTTTGTGTTACATAATCTCAAGATAGGGGATATCTATGGATCCATCAAAAACAAAAGTTATTAAAAGTTGGTTGAGACCAACAATGGTAACTGATATCTGAAGTTTTCTTGGTTTGGCTAGATATTATTGATGTTTTGGGAAATATTTTTCATGATTATCTAACCCACTTACCAAGTTGACTCAAAAAGAATTTATGTTCATGTGGATGGAGGAATGTTAAGAGAATTTCAAAGAGCTCAAAAGACGGTTATCTCGTGCATTTGTACTCACACTATCTTGTAGTGGAGAAAGGTTTGTGATCTACAGTGATGCATCCAAAAAGGGTTTAGGATGTGTTGTAACACCCCAAGATTTCATAGTGTGTTATTTCTTCAAAATAATTCAATAACTTTCACTACACCCAACACCGAGTTCAAGCACACCATGACTTACCAAACAATCCGTTCAAAAGAGGTTATGAAAAGTATTAACTAAATTTTAAACTTTATAATTTTAGAATCCATATTATGAGTTTCTTAGACATAATGTAAGAACATATTCATTTTCAGTATTGCACTTTTACCAACTTTTAATAGTGAACCCTTTTTAAATCAAATATTTTAAACTTTTATATATTCAATTTGACTAAATAAATTTAATTTTTAGAATGGGGACATCAAAAAAATTTACAATGAAACATCCCAAGCTTCCACGGTATGCTTTCCTTTGAATAATACAGTTGTGTGTGTTGTACGCAACTTCGAGTTCTAACACACACCAAAACCAATCAAACTAGACGTTATGAAGAGTAATACATACTTTTTGAAATTATATAAATTTTTTCTCTCAAAATGTACTTCATTTTCATATTCGGAATATCAAATTTAGTCTAATGTGAAATTTTGGAACTTTTCAGATAACATTTATATTTTGATAAATAGTGAAAATTGCTAAATTTTAATTAAAAACAACTTTTCTAATAGAAATAATTTATATTGATAAATTATGAATTTGAGTGGTTTTAAACGATATTTAGAATATATTTTTACTATTTAATATAATGGTGGTCATTGTACATAATTTCACAATTAAACCGGACATAAACAAATGTCAATCATTTGATAGTTAGTATCCCTTAAAAACATGCTATTTGTTTTGACGACGGGAATTAATTTTTAAATTAATTAATGCAACTGATATGTTTAGAATTTGGTAAAATAGAAATTATTTTTTAATTCATAATATCAAATATAGATTAGGCCTAATTTTTGGTATTTTTCTGGAAACTTTCATTTTTTGATGAATAGTAAAACCACCAAGTGGTAGTTAAAAAACTGAATTTTTCATAAAACTTAATTTTACCGCTTCTGTGAGTGGAATTTTGAAAATCTGAGAGACATGGTTAATATCAAGGTGTAAAATGTGGTTCAATGAGATGAAAATAATTTTTGGTGAATAGTAACTTTTTACTTTTATTTACCACGGTTAAAAGTGAATAGGGTAATTAAGGGTAAAAATGATATTAATATTACCCTAACACATGTCCTAATTCTATTGGACAAGTGTATCTCGACCAAAAACAACCTTAGGAGTAAAATATTATCATTAAGGTCCACTTGTATTAGATTAGGACTTTTATTATTATTTAATTCAAAAAAGAGTTAAAAAAGTTAAAATCAAAGTTTAATTACTAAAACATTTTTAATATAGGGTTATACATAAGATAAATTCGATTGTAAATATTATTTAGAAAGATAAAACTATTTATTACATAATGGTATTTTATTTATAATTTTTAGACATTAAATAGTTTAATTTATTTATGACACAATGATGATGCAGTAATTACCTAATTAATGAAAAATTAGAATAATTGATATTATAAATACCCAAATAAATGTAATTTGAGACTTTCTATAAATAAAAATAATTTTCTAGGTTAATATGACATGTTAGGATTTATTTAAGTAACCTTTTTTGAAGTAATAATTCTATTATGATTTTTACAAAAATCAATTATTGAATAGTTTCAAAATTGACATAAAAGAGTTTTTAAAACAAATTTTATATTATTAATTGATATTAAATTCTTAAAAATATACGGTTCTGCCAAGAGACTTATATAATGATAGGTGAATCATTAATGGACCACTTGGGGGTCTCTTGGATGTATATAGAAAGTCTATTAACCATATAATATAAAAATACAAAGATACATTGTAAAAGTGAAACTAATTAACTAAGAGTTAATACTTAAAGATAAGGTTAATATAATAACCCAAACCTATTTAAATTCTATTGGTTTATTGGTTTTCGACCCATACCCACCTTAAACTTTAAATAATAAACTTTGGATCCATTATAAACCGAATATGAATTTATTATAAAATAATATTTCTAGTTTTTCCAAAGGTGCCCCTCACCCCTCTTATAAAAGGGCATTCCCCCTTCTCATTAATTCACATGTTCAAAGCCTTTTGGTTTGTCCAAACCCAGCCCAAATACTCTCTACAATTCCTCCACTACAACTTAGATTCCTTAGTTTGATCATAATTCAAACCTAAAGATCTCTTTTGATCAAATCAAAAGGAAGAACCCGAAGAAGTGGTAATGTTTTCACCACCCTTTTTCAAATTCATTTCTTCTTAAACTTATTCTTTCTTTGTTATTATCATTATAAAATAATGAATCCAGTATCTCCTATATACTTTAATATTATTATAAATATGGTACAACCATATTCAGTATTCTATCCATCCTTTGAATGACATGGCACCATACGTGCGTACGTACGGCTTACCCTCTCCACATCGTGGCGTAATTGTTATTCAATATATTATTATTTGGATGGGTATAATAAAGATGTGTAATTCATGTGAATAATAAATATAACATGATAATGATTCTGTATATAAGATATACCATCCAATTAAATATTATTTTAATATCAAAATAATGATATTGTCGCTCGTGCGTACGTACAGACTACCGTCTCCATGAACGCGATGAGATTCATTATCCATCGTATCCATTCAAGTATAATTATCATTTGATGATTTAAAAATAATGTCTAAGGACTTAATATCATTCTGTATATGAATAAGATACAACCTATCCATGAAAAACATGGCTTACGTAACAAACCATATAAAAGAAAATGAGTAAGTTTACACCCGAAATGACGATAATACTAAGATATTATTAACAAAGCAATGTTAAAAGATCATATATGATAACATAATAATGTATATGATTATTGTATAATTTAATAAAAATTATTTCACCATTATATAGGAGGTTAACCTACCCTAACCAAGGAAAAGTACAAGGTAAGGTTTATTTCACAATCTCTTCATTATCCGAGGTTGTTTAAACGTAATTATCTACTGGGACCTCTTTATCATCCACATCCATGTTTCTTGAAAGTTTATTTCAAAAGATTCTTACTATTTTACAGAATAGGGGTTAAAGTCATTTATACCCTTGTTTCACTTTTTATAAGAAGTTTATAAAGGAATCTTTCTGTCGTTTTCCAAACAAGGTCCTTTTTAACCTTTTCGACAGAATTAAGGTCCGAATGTCTTTTTTAACTTATATGGAGGGTGTGGCTATTTTCCACCATTATAAAATTTTCGAATCTTCCCTTACAAGATTATAAGGATATTTTCAAAGTAAATGTTTTATTTTATAATTATGTGACTTTTAAATGATTTCAAAATGAATATTTTAAGAATTTTTGAAAGGTACTCTTTATCAAAATCAGAATCTTAAATGTTTTAAAGATTTATCTTTCTAAATCTATTTAATTAATGTCCATGTTTTCAAAATTATTTTAAGGATTTATTTATATGGACATGAATGTTTTGAAATGATATTTATTTTAAAAAGTTTCGAAGTGGTATGGGACACTTTGATCCAAAAATATCTTTTAAATTACTTTCTTAACAAATGTGTGACTTTAAAATGATTTCAAAAAAAGAAATATTTCTCTCAAATAGTTTTGATTTCATCTATGTCAACATCCTTTGATGGATTTTAAGTTTATTTGAAGTTGATTTTTTATGATACAAAACTACCATATTGTTTTGAAGTTTTTGTGATGTGTTTGACTGTGGATGTGTTATTCTTATACCATTCGTGGTTTATGGATGAAGTATTTACATTTCGTATGCTAGTTTTAATACGAATGTTTATGTTATGTTTGATCCTTTTCATATGGGAATGCATTGGACTTAATATGTGACGGTTGGAGCCCTCTATAGCTCCTCGATGCATCGGTAGGTCTCATGAGACAAACTAGTGTCTTGGCACAAGTCCTTGGCAAAATCTTATTTGTAGTCTTGGCATGAGGCCTTGGCTATGTGGTTATGATAGTCTGTCATTATGCGTTCCATCATTATGAAATGGGTTATTGATATTGCATTTGATTATTTGATTAGTAGAATATCCATGTGAATAATTAAATGGCATTATTTCATTTTATTTTTTCCATAATATGTTTAAGTTCAAGTTTTAAAGGCTTTTTTTTAGTTATACATTGTATTAAATGTTTATTCTTATTTATAAAAGTTTTCGCTATATTGTTATCCTTACTGGGTATTTGAGCTCACCCCTTTTTCTATGTTTTATTTTTCCCAGGATGTAAAGAAGTATTTTATGAATGACCTGCAGGGATAGTATGGGGGGATATTAAGAAAATATATTGTTTTAGTTTTTCACTTATTGATGTAATGTAAACTTTATGAATATATCTAGTGTTTCCAAGGATACTAAACTAATAGGTCTTTCGAGACTTGATCTTTTGTGATCATGCCAATGTTATGTAATAATGCACCGACTCTGTGTAATTGGGATCGGGGCGTTACAGTTGGTATTAGAGGAAGTTTAGTACAAACCTTGGAAGCTAGATTTAGATAAACTCTGATTAGAGCACATAGATCTAAGATGGACTTTGACGATTAGTATAGAATAACTTCCTAGAATTTTGGTATTGTAGAAATTTTGTGAGTTTTCCGAGCAATACATCCATGTCTGGATACGAGCAGATAGAGGCGGCTCTGGCACAGATGTACCTAGGGGTAAAACCCAAAAACACCGCTTTGATCTAGACTCGAACGGGAACTGGTGCACGACAACGGGCCTTGCTGCACTCTTGGTTACGACACTCCAGGGGGATATGCTTAGGATAATTCTCATTTTCTTTACAAACCATTATGAAGGGTTTATGAGTATATACTTCCTCAAATGAGACATTTTTATGATTATGGATTATATCCATAAACTATTTAATTTATGTTATGTGTTTTACAAGTTTGGGATTAGGTACTGTTATTCATAAACTAATCTAGTGTATGCCATTGTTTAGAAATGGCGCCCAGTAGAAGAAATGAGAACTCCAGCAATGCACATGATCCAATGAGAAAGAAGGGTCATATCTTTCATGGTCTTAAGCCAGAATTTATAAGAGAAATAGTCCCCCATGTATTATCATCATATGAAGAAATAATATCATGTGTTGATAAGATAAGTAAAGAGTTTACTGAGTCCTATGCCTTTTAAGGGAAGCAAGAGAATAAAAGGATGGTAGAGAGAAAGATGGATATAGGGAAGAGGGAAAAGAAGAATTTTCCCATATGTGGTAACTATGGGAAGAAACACCCTGGAACTTTCCTGACAGGAATGGGAGTTTGTTATAAGTGTGGAGGAAAAGGGCACAAAGTACGTGACTACAAGGGTAAGAAAATGGTTTCAAATGTACAATGCTTCATTTTCAAGGAGTTTGGACACAACGCGAACCTATGTCCCAGTCATCTGACTATGCCGCAAAAGATACTATTGGATAATAATCAAGTTATGATACTGCCACATATGAAGAGGAGTGATTATAGTTCTTATGTTGATTATGCCATTTGAGTGTTGTATCAACAATTTACTTGTTATAATAATTATGGAGTATATAAGGATTGTACTGCAGTACTATTTCATTAAGGACTTGAGATTTTGTGGAACAAAGAAAATTAAATCAATAGCAGGTTAAATTTTTGGAAAATATTTGGTTGAGAGAAAGATAAACCATAATATGGTTCTGATACCGAGGTATTGATTTTAGAATAATACATGATTGATTTGGATAAATTATATTAGATATTCTTGACTACCTTGAAACTGATTAATGATTTGTATATTCCATCATTGTTGGGGTTTACAACTTTTTTGTGTTGAAGGAGTATATCTATTATTCTTTAAGGAATAAGGGATCTAGAATGTAATCAATATGGTTTTATGGTAATTCAGGATGTTTCGGTGTTTTAAAAGAATACATGATGAAGGTATTCACATGTTATTATGCGGAAAAAAGGATCTTCATTGTGTTTACCTTCCTTGTAAATTTTGGACTGAAGTATTTTGGATAGTTCTAGTTTGGATTATTTTGGATTGCCATAAAAAGGACAACCCAGAGGTCGGGTGGCAACCCGTCGCATCCGGAAAGGCCGTGAGACTTAAACCCACAAACGAAAGGCGACAAGGGTGTATCACCTACCACTGACCAACGTGATGTCCTAGATTGAATAATTTCGTTTTTTTTAATGGTTCTGCTAGATGATTTATAAATTCATTTTTTTAACCCTATACAAATAGGATAAATAGAATATTATTTTTAAGTTATATTATCTTTTAGAGTGAAAGATGAGTTTGTGGTAGAACTTAGTTAAAGGATGAGACTCTACTTGTCAAGTATATATTTTTCTTCTTCTCTTATTCAATGAAGAAATTAATTCTTATACTTTAGTGAAGGGGTCTTAAAACAAAAAAATGTGTTATCCGAATACCATATGTTTTGCTGAACTGATGGTATTTTAAATCATTATAGATTGATGAATTTAAGGCCCTCAATTTTACACTTTTTTGTGATTGATTACCTCAATCACTACCTATAAATATTTACGTTTTCCCTCCAATTATATGTCCTTAATTTCCACCAATGTTCTCCGAATAGAGATCATAATTTGGTGGTGACCCTTTCATTTCTATTTTCCTCTTATTAAGACTAAATTTTATTAACCCAATTTCCGATGTGGGTTTTCCCACAAAGATATTTTCTATATTCAACCTTTTATTTTCGAAGAAAAATTTCAAATTGCAAGGACGCAATTTATTGAAGGAGTGGAGAATGTAACACCCCAAGATTTCACAGTGTGTTATTTCTTCAAAATAATTAAATAACTTGCACTACACCCAAAACCGAGTTCAAGCACACCATGACTCACCAAACAAGTCGTTCAAAAGAGGTTATGAATAGTATTAACTAAATTTTAAACTTTATAATTTTAGAATCCATATTATGAGTTTCATAGACATAATGTAAGAACAAATTCATTTTCAGTATTGCACTTTTACCAACTTTTAATAGTGAACCCTTTTTAAATCAAATATTTTAAACTTTTATATATTCAATTTGACTAAAAAAAATTATTTTTTAGAATGGGGACATCAAAAAAATTTACAATGAAACATACCAAGCTTCAACTGTATGCTTTCCTTTGAATAATACAGTAGTGTGTGTTGTACGCAACTTCGAGTTCTAACACACACCACAACCAATCAAACTAGTCGTTATGAATAGTAATACCTAATTTTTGAAATTATATAAATTCTATCTCTCAAAATGGACTTCATTTTTGTATTCGGAATATTTAATTTAGCCGAAGTTGAAATTTTGGAGCTTTTCGGATAACATTTATATTTTGATGAATAGTGAAAATTACTAAATTTTAATTAAAAACAACTTTTTTAATCGAAATAATTTATATTGATAAATTATTAATTTGAGTGGTTTTGAAGTATATTTAGAATATATTTTTACCATTTAATACAATGGTGGTCATTGTACATAATTTCACAATTAAACCGGACATAAACAAGTGTCAATCTTTTGATAGTTATTATCTCTTAAAAACATGCTATTTGTTTTGACGACAGGAATTAATTTTTAAATTAATTAATGCAAATGATATGTTTAGAATTTGGTAAAATACACATTATTTTTGAATTCATAATATCAAATATAGCTTAGGCCTAATTTTTGGAATTTTTCTGGAAACTTTCATTTTTTGATGAATAGTAAAACCACTAAGTGGTAGTTAAAAAACTAAATTTTTCATAAATCTTAATTTTTCCGCTTCTGTGAGTGGAATTTCAAAAATCTAAGAGACACGGTTAATATCAAGGTTTAAAATCTGGTTCAATGAGATGAAAATAATTTATGGTGAATAGTAACTTTTTACTTTTATTTACCACGGTTAAAAGTGAATAGGGTAATTAAGGGTAAAAATGATATTAATATTACCCTAACACATGTCCTAATTCTATTAGACAAGTGTATCTCGACCAAAAACAACCTTAGGAGTAAAATATTATCATTTAGATCCACTTGTATTAGATTAGGACATTTATTATTATTTAATTCAAAGAAGAGTTAAAAGAGTTAAAATCAAAGTTTAATTAATAAAACATTTTTAATATAGGGTTATACATAAGATAAATTCGATTTTAAATATTCATTAGAAATATAAAAAGATTTCCTACATAATGGTATTTTATTTATAATTTTTAGAAATTAAATAATTTAATTTATTTATGACACAATGATGATGCAGTAATTACCTAATTAATGAAAAATTAGAATAATAGATATTATAAATACCCAAATAAATGTAATTTGATACTTTTTATAAATACCAATAATTTTCTGGGTTAATATTACATGTTAGTATTAATTTAATTAAATTTTTTAGAAGTAATCATTCAATTATGATTTTTACAAAAATCAATTATAGAATAGTGTCAAAATTGACATAAAAGAGTTTTTAAAAAAATATTATATTATTAATTGATATTAAATTCCTAAAAATCTAAGGCTCAGCCAAGAGACTTATATCATGATAGGTGTATCATTAATGGACCACTTGGGGGTCTCTTGGATGTATATAGTAAGTTTATTATCCATATAATATAAAAATACAAACAGACATTGTAAAAGTGAAACTAATTAACTAAGAGTTAATACTTAAAGATAAGGTTAATATAATAACCCAAACCTGTCTAAATTCTATTGGTTGAGTGGTTTTTGAACCTTCCCCAACTTAACCTTTAAATAATAAACTTTGGAGCCATTAGAAACTGAATATGAATTTATTATAAAATAATATTTCTAGCTTTTCCAAAGGTGCCCTTCACCCCTCTTATAAAAGTGAACTCCCCCTTATCATTAATTGACACCTTCAAAGCCTTTTGGTTCGGCCAAACCCTGCCAAAATACTCTCTAAAATTCCCCCAATACAACCTAGAGGCCTTAGTTTGATCAGAAAGCCAACCTAAGGAGCTCTTTTGATCAAATCAAAAGGAAGAACCTGAAGAAGAGGTAATGTTTTCACCACCCTTTTTCAAATTCATTTCTTCTTCAACTTCTTCTTTCTTTGTTATTATCATTCTAAAATAATGATTCCAGTATCTTATATATAATTTAATATTATTATAAATATGGTACAACCATATTCAGTATTCTATCCATCCTTTGAAAGACATGTCACCATACGTGCGTACGTACGGCTTACCGTCTCCACGTCGTGGTGTAATTGTTATTCAATATATTATTATTTGGATGGGTATAATAATGATGTGTAATTCATGTGAATAATAAATATAACAGGATAATGATTCTGTATATATGATACACCATCCAATTAAATATTATTTTAATATCAAAAGAATGATATTGTCGCTCGTGCGTACGTACGGACTACCGTCTCCACGAACGCGATGAGATTCATTATCCATCATATCCATTCAAGTATAATTGTCATTTGATGATTTAAAAATAATGTTTAATGACTTAATATCATTCTGGATATGAATAAGATACAACCTATCCATTAAAAACATGGCTTACGTAACAAAACATATAAAAGAAAACGAGTAAGTTTACACCCGAAACGACGATAATACTAAGATATTATTAACAAAGCAATGTTAAAAGATCATATATTATAACATAATAATGTATATGATTCTTGTATAATTTAATAAAAATTATTTCACCATTACACAGGAGTTTAACCTACCCCAACCAAGGAAAAGTACAAGGTAAGGGTTATTTCACAATCTCTTCATTATCCGAGGTTGTTTATACGTAATTATCTACTGGGACCTCTTTATCATCCACATACATGCTTCTTGAAAGTGTATTTCAAAAGATTCTTACTATTTTACAGAATATGGGTTAAAGTCATTTATACCCTTGTTTGACTTTTTATAAGAAGTTTATAAAGGAATCTTTCCGTCTTTTTCCAAACAAGGTCTTTTTTAACCTTTTCGACAGAATTAAGGTAAGAATGTTTTTTTTAACTTATACGGCGGGTGCGGCTGTTTTTTGCCGTTATAAAATTTTCGAAGCTTCCCTTACAAGCTTATAAGGATATTTTCGAAGTAAATGTTTTATTTTATAATTATGTGACTTTTAAATGATTTCAAAATGATTATTTTATGAATTTTTGAAAGGTACTCTTTATCAAAATCAGAATTATAAATGTTTTCAAGATTTATCTTTCTAAATATTTTTAATTAATGTCCATGTTTTCAAAATTATTTTAAGGATTTATTTATATGGACATGAATGTTTTGAAATGATATTTCTTTTTAAAAGTTTTGAAGTGGTATGGGACACTCTGATCCAAAAATTTCTTTTAAATTACTTCCTTAACAAATGTGTGACTTTTAAATGATTTCAAAAAAATAGATATTTCTCTAAAATAGTATTGATTTCATCTATGTCAACATCCTTTGATGTATTTTAAGTTTATTTGAATTTGATTTTTTATGATAAAAAAATTCCATATTCTTTTGAAGTTTTTATGATGTGTTTTACTGTGGATGTGTTATTATTATACCATTCATAGTTTATGGATGAAGTATTTACATTTCGTATGCTAGTTTTAATACGAATGTTTATGTTATGTTTGAACCTTTTCATATGAGAATGCATTGGACTTAATATGTGACGGTTGGAGCCCGCTATAGCTCCTCGATGCATTGGTAGGTCTCATTAGACAAACTAGTGTCTTGGCACAAGGCCTTGGAAAAATATTATTTGTAGTCTTCGCACGAGGCCTTGGCTATGTGGTTATGATAGTCTGGAATTATGCATCGCATCATTATGAAATGGGTTGTTGATATTGCATGTGATTATTCGATTAGCAGAATATCCATGTGAATAAGTAAATGGCATTATTTCATTTTATTTTTTCCATACTATGTTGAAGTTCAAGTTTTAAAGGATTTTGTTTTAGTTATACATTTCCTTAAATGTTTATTCTTATTTATGAAAGTTTCCGCTATATTGTTATCCTTACTGGGCATTTGAGCTCACCCCTTTTTCCATGTTTTATTTTTCCCAGGATATGAAAAAGTATTTTATGAATGACCTACAGGGATAGTATGGGGGGATATGAAGACAATATATTGTTCTAGTTTTTCACTTATTGATGTAATGTAAACTTTATGAATATATCTAGTGTTTCCAAGGCTACTAAACTAATCGGTCTTTTGAGACTTGATCTTTTGTGATCATGCCAATGTTATGTAATAATGCACCAACTCTAGGTAATTTGGGTCGGGGCATTACAGTTGGTATCAGAGGAAGTTTATTACAAACCTTGGAAGCTAGATTTAGATAAACTCTGATTAGAGCACATAGATCTAAGATGGACTTTGACGATTAGTATAGAAGAACTTCCTAGAATTTTGGTATTGTAGAAATTTTGTGAGTTTTCCGAGCAATACATACCTCTCTGGATACGAGCAGGTAGAGGCGGCTCTGGCACATATGTACCTAGGGGTAAAACCCGAAAACACCGCTTTGAGCTAGACTTGAACGGGAATTGGTGCACGACAACAGGCCTTGCTGCACTCTTGGTTATGACACTCCCGGGGGATATGCTTATGATAATTCTCATTTTCTTTACAAACCATTATGAAGGGTTTATGAGTATATACTTCCTCAAATGATACATTTTTATTATTATGGACTATATACATAAACTATTTAATTTATGTTATGTGTTTTACAAGTTTGGGATTAGGTATTGTTATTCATAAACTAATCTAGTGTATGCCATTGTTTAGAAATGGTGCCCAGTATAAGGAATGAGAACTCCAGCAATGCACATGATCCAAAGAGAAAGAAGGATCATATCTTTCATGGTCTTAAGCCAGAATTTATAAGAGAAATAGTCTCCCATATATTATCATCATATGAAGAAATAATATCATGTGTTGATAAGATAAGATAAGAGTTTACTACGTCCTATGGATTTTAAGGTAAGCAAGAGAAGAAAATGATGGAAGAGAGAAAGATAGATATAGGGAAGAGGGAAAAGAAGAATTTTCCCATATGTGATAACTGTGGGAAGAAACACCCTGGAACTTGCCTGAAAGGAATGGGAGTTTGTTATAAGTGTGGAGGAAAAGGGCACAAAGTATGTGACTACAAGGGTAAGAAAATAGTTTCAAATGTACAATGCTTCATTTTCAAGGAGTTTTGACACTACGCGAACCTATGTCCCAGTCATCTGACTATGCCGCAAATGATGCTATTGGATAATAATCAAGTTATGATACTGCCACATATGAAGAGGAATGATTAGAGTTCTTATGTTGATTATGTCATTTGAGTGTTGTATCAACAATTTACTTGTTATAATAATTATGGAGTATATAAGGATTGTACTGCAGTACTATTCCATTAAGGAATTGAGATTGTGTGGAACAAAGAAAAGTGACTCAATAGAAGGTTAAATTTTTGGAAAATATTTGGTTGAGAGAAAGATAAACCATAATATGGTTCTGATACCGAGGTATTGGTTTTAGAATAATACGTGATTAATTTGGATAAATTATATTGGATATTCTTGACTACCTTGAAACTGATTAATGATTTGTATATTCCATCATTTTTGGGGTTTACAACATTTTTGTATTGAAGGAGTATATCTATTATTCTTTAAGGAATAAGGGATCTAGAATGTAATCAATATGGTTTTTTGGTAATTCAGGATGTTTTGGTGTTTTAAAAGAATACATGATGAAGGTGTTCACATGTTATTACGCGGAAAAAAGGATCTTCATTGTGTTTACCTTCCTTGTAAATTTTGGACTGAAGTATTTTGGATAGTTCTAGTTTGGATTATTTTGGATTGCCATAAAAAGGACAACCCGGAGGTCGGGTGGCAACCCGTCGCGTTCGGAAAGGCTGCGAGACTTAAACCCACAACCGAAAGGCGACAAGGGTGTATAACCTACCACTGACCAATGTGATGTCCTAGATTGAATAATGTCGTTTTTTTAATGGTTCTGCTAAATGATTTATAAATTCATTTTTTTAACCTTATACGAATAGGATAAATAGAATATTATTTTTAAGTTATATTATCTTTTAGAGTGAAAGATGAGTTTGTGGTAGAACTTAGTTAAAGGATGAGACTCTACTTGTCAAGTATATATTTTTCTTCTTCTCTTATTCAATGAATAAATTAATTCTTATACTTTAGTGAAGGGATACTAAAACAAAAAAAAATGTGTTATCCGAATACCATATGTTTTGCGGAACCGATGGTATTTTAAATCATTATAGATTGATGAATTTAAGGCCCTCAATTTTACACTTGTTTGTGATTGATGAACTCAATCACTACCTATAAATATTTACGTTTTCCCTCCAATTATATGTCCTTAATTACCACCAATGTTCCCCGAATAGAGATCATAATTTAGTGGTGACCCTTTCATTTCTCTTTTCCTCTTATTAAGACTAAATTTTATTAACCCAATTTCCGATGTGGGTTTTCCCACAAAGATATTTTATATATTCAACCTTTTATTTTCAAAGAAAATTTTCAAATTGAGAGGACGCAATTTATTGAAGGAGGGGAGAATGTAACACCCCAATATTTCATAGTGTGTTATTTCTTCAAAATAATTCAATAACTTGCACTACACCCAACACCGAGCTCAAGCATACCATGACTTACCAAACAAGCTGTTCAAAAGAGGTTATTAATAGTATTAACTAAAATTTAAACTTTATAATTTTAGAATCCATATTATGAGTTTCTTATACATAATGTAAGAACAAATTCATTTTCAGTATTGCACTTTTACCAACTTTTAATAGTGAACCCTTTTTAAATCAAATATTTTAAACTTTTATATATTCAATTTGACTAAATAAATTTACTTTTTAGAATGGGGACATCAAAGAAATTTACAATGAAACATCTCAAGCTTCCACGGTACGCTTTCCTTTGAATAATACAATAGTGTGTGTTGTACGCAACTTCGAGTTCTAACACACACCACAACCAATCAAACTAGCTGTTATAAATAGTAATACCTACTTTTTGAAATTATATAAATTTTATCTCTCAAAATGGACTTCATTTTTGTATTCAGAATATCTAATTTAGCCTAAGGTGAAATTTTGGAACCTTTCGGATAACATTTATATTTTGATGAATAGTGAAAATTACTAAATTTTAATTAAAAAAATATTTTTTAATCGAAATAATTTATATTGATAAATTATGAATTTGAGTGGTTTTGAAGTATATTTAGAATATATTTTTACCATTTAATACAATGGTGGTCATTGTACATAATTTCACAATTAAACCGAACATAAACAAGTGTCAATCTTTTGATAGTTATTATCTCTTAAAAACATGCTATTTGTTTTGACGACTGGAATTAATTTTTAAATTAATTAATGCAACTGATATGTTTTGAATTTAGTAAAATAGAAATTATTTTTTAATTCATAATATAAAATGTAGCTTAGGCCTAATTTTTGGTATTTTTCTGGAAACTTTCATTTTTTGATGAATAGTAAAACCACTAAGTGGTAGTTAAAAACTGAATTTTTCATAAAACTTAATTTTATCGCTTCTGTGAGTGGAATTTCGAAAATTTTAGACACACGGTTAATATCAAGGTGTAAAATGTGGTTCAATGAGATGAAAATAATTTTTGGTGAATAGTAACTTTTTACTTTTATTTACCACAGTTAAAAGTGAATAGGGTAATTAAGGGTAAAAATGATATTAATATTACCCTAACACATGTCCTAATTCTATTGGACAAGTGTATCTCAACCAAAAACAACATTAGGAGTAAAATATTATCATTTAGGTCCACTTGTATTATATTAGGACATTTATTATTATTTAATTCAAAGAAGAGTTAAAAGAGTTAAAATCAAAGTTTAATTACTAAAACATTTTTAATATAGGGTTATACATAAGATAAATTCAATTTTAAATATTCATTAAAAATATAAAAAGATTTCCTACATAATGGTATTTTATTTATAATTTTTAGACATTAAATAATTTAATTTATTTATGACACAATGATGATGCAGTAATTACCTAATTAATGAAAAATTAGAATAATTGATATTATAAATACCAAAATAAATGTAATTTGAGACTTTTTATAAATAAAAATAATTTTATAGGTTAATATGACATGTTATTATTTATTTAATTAAATTTTTTTAAGTACTTATTCTATTATGATTTTTAAAAAAATCAATTATTGAATAGTGTCAAAATTGACATAAAAGACTTTTTAAAACAAATATTATATTATTAATTGATATTAAATTTATAAAAATATAAGGTTCAGACAAGAGACTTTTATCATGATAGGTGTATCATTAATGGACCACTTTAGGGTCTCTTGGATGTATATAGTAAGTCTATTAACCATATAATATAAAAATACAAAAAGACATTGTAAAAGTGAAACTAATTAACTAAGAGTTAATACTTAAAGATAAGGTTTATATAATAACCCAAACCTGTATAAATTATATTGGTTGAGTGTTTTTCGACCCATCCCCACCTTAAACTTTAAATAATCAACTTTGGAGCCATTAGAAACCGAATATGAATTTATTATAAAATAATATTTCTAGCTTTTCCAAAGGTGCCCCTCACCCCTCTTATAAAAGGGAACTCCCCCTTCTCATTAATTCACACCTTCAAAGCCCTTTGGTTCGGCCAACCCCTGCCCAAATACTCTCTTAAATTCCCCCACTACAACCTAGAGGCCTTAGTTTTATCATAAAGCCAACCTAAGGAGCCCTTTTGATCAAATCAAAAGGAAGAACGCGAAGAAGAGGAAATGTTTTCACCACCCTTTTTCAAATTCATTTCTTCTTCAACTTCTTATTTCTTTGTTATTATCATTCTAAAATAGTGAATCCAGTATATACTATATAATTTAATATTATTATAAATATGGTACAACCATATTCAGTATTCTATCCATTTTTTGAATGACATGTCACCATACATGCGTATGTACGGCTTACCGTCTCCACGTCGTGGTGTAATTGTTATTCAATATATTATTATTTGGATGGGTATAATAATGATGTTTAATTCATGTGAATAATAAATATAACATGATAATGATTCTGTATTTAAGATATACCATCCAATTAAATATTATTTTAATATCAAAAGATTGATATTGTCGCTCGTGCGTATGTACGGACTACCGTCTCCACGAACGCGATGAGATTCATTATCCATCGTATCCATTCAAGTATAATTCTAATTTTATGATTTAAAAATAATGTTTAAGGACTTAATATCATTCTGTATATGAATAAGATACAACCTATCCATTACAAACATGGCTTATGTAACAAAATATGTAAAATAAAACGAGTAAGTTTACACTCGAAACGACGATAATACTAAGATATTATTAACAAAGTAATGTTAAAAGATCATATATGATAACATAATAATGTATATGATTCTTGTATAACTTGATAACAATTATTTCACCATTATAAAGGAGGCTAACCTACTCTATCCAAGGAAAAGTACAAGGTAAGGGTTATTTCACAATCTATTCATTATCCGAGGTTGTTTATACGTAATTATCTACTGGGACCTCTTTATCATCCACATCCATGTTTCTTGAAAGTGTATTTCAAAACATTATTACTATTTTATATAATAGTTGTTAAAGTCATTTATACCCTTGTTTGACTTTTTATAAGAAGTTTATAAAGGAATCTTTCCGTCGTTTTCCAAACAAGGTCCTTTTTAACCTTTTCGACAGAATTAAGGTAAGAATGTTTTTTTTAACTTATACGGTGGGTGCGGCTATTTTCCGCCATTATAAAATTTTTGAAGCTTCCCTTACAAGCTTATAAGGATATTTTCAAATTAAATGTTTTATTTTATAATTTTGTGACTTTTAAATGATTTCAAAATGAATATTTTAAGAATTTCTGAAAGGTACTCTTTATCAAAATCATAATTTTAAATGTTTTAAAGATTTATCTTTCTAAATATTTTTAATTAATGTCCATGTTTTCAAAATTATTTTAAGGATTTGTTTATATGGACATGAATGTTTTGAAATTATATTTCTTTGCAAAAGTTTCGAAGTGGTATGGAACACTTTGATCCAAAAATTTCTTTTAAATTACTTCCTTAACAAATTTGTGACTTTTAAATGATTTCAAAAAAAGAGATATTTCTCTCAAATAGTTTTGATTTCATCTATGTCAACATCCTTTGATGGATTTTAAGTTTATTTGAAGTTGATTTTTTATGATACAAAACTTCCATATTGTTTTGAAGTTTTTGTGAGGTGTTTGACTGTGGATGTGTTATTCTTATACCATTCGTGGTTTATGGATGAAGTATTTACATTTCATATGCTAGTTTTAATACGAATATTTATGTTATGTTTGAACCTTTTCCTATGGGAATGCATTGGACTTAATATGTGACGGTTGGAGCCTGATATAGCTCCTTGATGCATCGGTAGGTCTCATGAGACAAACTAGTGTCTTGGCACAAAGCCTTGGTAAAATCTTATTTGTATTATTGGAATGAGGCCTTGTCTATGTGGTTATGATAGTCTGGCATTATGCATTCCATCATTATGAAAGAGGTTATTGATATTGCATGTGATTATTCGATTAGTAGAATATCCATGTGAATAATTAAATGGAATTATTTCATTTTATTTTTGCCATACTATGTTGAAGTTCAAGTTTTAAAGGCTTTTGTTTTAGTTATACATTGCCTTAAAAGTTTATTCTTATTTATGAAAGTTTATGCTATATTGTTATCCTTACTGGGCATTTGAGCTCACCCCTTTTTCTATGTTTTATTTTTTCCAGGATGTGAAGAATTATTTTATGAAGGACCTATAGGGATAGTATGGGGGGATATGAAGACAATATATTGTTGTAGTTTTTCAATTATTGATGTAATGTAAACTTTATGAATATATCTAGTGTTTATAAGAATACTAAACTAATCGGTCTTTCGAGACTTGATCTTTTGTGATCATGCCAATGTTATGTAATAATGCACCAACTCTGGGTAACTGGGGTCGGGGCGTTACATGTGTTCTCATGAAAAATGATATGGTGATGGCTTATTCCTCGTGACAATTGAAAATCAATTAAAAAAATTACCCAAATCGTGATTTGGAGTCAGTTGTGGTAATATTTTCATTAAAGATATGGAGGCATTATCTTTATGGTGAAATGTGTGATATTTATACTGATCATAAAAGTTTAAAGTATATTTTCACACAAAAGGAGTTGAATATGTTCTAAAAAAGAAGGTTGTAATTGATTAAAGATTATGACTTCTCAATACATTACCACCCTAGTAAAGTAAACAAGGTGGAAGATGTTTTGAGTCAAAAGGATCTTACTAGTCTATCCATGATGAGGATCAAAAAAATCCAATATTTATGGATTTTCAAAGGATGTATCTTGAAATTTTAAAGGAAGTGGAGAAATATTATCTTTCTAAAATGAATTTCCAACCATATATACAAGTAAATATTAAGGTGGAACATAAGAAAGATGCAGATTTACAAAAGAATGTGAGAAATGTTCCTGAATTCAACCTTGATTGTAATGGAATAATAAGGTTCATGAATCGGGTTTGTATTCCTCTCATAAGGAGTTTTTAGATAAGTCTCATAGTTATTAATTATCTATTCATCCTAGAATCATAAATATGTATAGGTACTTGAAAGAGTACTTCTAGTGAAATGGCATGAAAAGAGATGTAGCTGAATATGTCTCTCGGTGCTTGGTGTATTAGCAAGTTAAGGCTGAGAGATAGAAGTCGAAGGGGATGTTACAACCATTACCCATACCATAATAGAAATGGAAAGATATCACTACAGAATTTGTCATCAGACTTCCCAAAAATTCTAAAGTCCATAATGCTATATGGGTTATAGTTGATCGTATTACGAAGTTGGCACACTTCATTGCTATTAGAGAGGATTTCTCACTTTATCAGTTTTCCATGATATATGTAAATGAAGTGGTAAGATTTAATGGAGTACCACTTTCCATTATATTTGATTGCGGTCTGAGGTTTGACTTGAAGTTATGGTAAATTCTTCAGTAGGATCTAGATATAGAGTTATGTTTCAGCACTTCTTAGCATCCTCAGACAGATGGTCAGTCTGAGAGGACAATTCAAACTCTAGAATATATGTTGAGAGCTTTCTCTATGGATTTCAAAAGTGGTTGGGATCAAAAAATACCTTTAGTGAAATTTTCTTACAACAATACCTTTCACTCCAGTATTCAGATGGCTTCTTATGAAGCCATCTATGGAAAAAAGTGCATAACTCCAACTTGTTGGGATGAATTTAGGGAAATAAAGCTATTAGTACATGATCTTATTGATGAAATAGTAAAAAGGTCAGATCTATTCAACAACACATAAGATCAACTCATAGTCAGCAAAAAAATTTACTTACAACCAAAGAAAATACCTAGAATTTGAAGTGGGTGACAAGGTGTTTCTATGAATATCTATTTCAAAGAGAGTAATGAGATTTGGAAAGAAGGGAAAGCTGATCCATAGGTATATCAGTCCTTTTAAAATTTTGGATTGTGTTGGGAAGATAGCTTACCGATTGGCGCTTCCACCGAATCTCTCTCAAGTTCATGATATTTTCCATGTATCCCTATTGAGAAATTACATACCTGATCCTTCACATGTACTAGACTTAGAATTCATACCACTGGAGAAAGATCTTTTTTATGAATAAAAACCGATAGATATTCTAGATTGTAGAGAAAAAGTTATATGAAACAATACCACTCACTTGGTTAAAGTTTTGTGATGAAACCACCAATTTAAGGAAGCTACATGGAAACTTGAGGATATGATGCGGGTAATATATCCCATTTTTTATATCCAAGTGATGAATTTCAAGGGTGAAATTCAGTTTAAGGGGGGTAGAATGTAACACCCATATGTTTTTATGAAATATTTTCTTTAAATAATTTTAATTCTTCAATAGCTTTCATTGCACACAATCGTGTGTTTAAATGAACCACAAGATGCCCTTAGTATAAAATTATCGTTATATCCTAATTTTTAGGTTAGTGGGAATAAATATAACTAACTTATGAATATATATGGAGAATTCATTGGCTACCAATTATTTGTGTAAAATATAAATCAATTATATTTTTGTATTTTTGTATTAATAAATTAATTGAATTACAATTATTAAATTAAATTAATGAAATATATATATTATATATTTAATATAATATTTTTTATTTTCATCGGATAGATATTTTAGTCATAGGGTATGAATAAACCCTATTTGATGTATAAAAACCTATATTTTTCAAAAGGAGAATTTTACGCCTTTTAATGGAGAACCCATTTTAAATTAATATTTTGACAAATTTATAATTTTTATATGAAAAAATAAACATTATCATTGGATTATAGATATAAAAATTTGCTTTTGATGAATTTTTTATATTTTTTTGATAAATTTCAAGTTTTTATGAATAGTAAAAATACACTAAATTTTAATTAAAAACAACTTTTTTCATCAAAATAATTTATATGGTTAAATTATAATATTGAATGGTTTTAAAATATAAATATTATACATTTTTATCATTCAATATAATGTATGTCATTAGCATTAATTTTACATTGAATTCAGATGTAAAAACATTTCAATCCTTTGTAATGTTTTAACTTTTAAAACTCATTATCTCTTTCCAACCACTTGATTAATTTTAAATTAATTACTGAAACTTCTATGTTTTTATATTTTAAAAATGGATTCCATATTTGTAATCAGTAGGTCTAAATTATGTAAATATATTTATTTTATTTTTTGGGCATTATGAATAGTAACTTTGATTATTTTTATTAATATAGTAAAAGAATAAATCGGGTAATTAAGGGTAAGAATACTATTATAAACTTATCCTAAAACTTATCTTAATATAATTGGAGGCGTTAATTTAAACCTAAATCATCCTTGAGTCGAACTGGTATCCATTATAATCCACTTGGATGAGATTAGGACTTTAAATTTATTTTTATTTAAAGAAAAGTTAAATATGTCTCACTCAAATTTTAATAACTATATTATTTTTAAAAAAAGGTTATATGTAATATAAAATTTATTATAAATACTCATTTGAAATCTAAAATGTTTTTCTTTATCATGATAGTTTATTTTTAATTTTTAGAAAATAAATAATTACACTAAAGACTTATACATTATTGATGCATAAATTATTTAATTGATGAGAAATCAATAAAATAATTATTATTAAAATAATAATAACCATTAAAAGACTCAAACACTTGACCAAATCTTATTTTTAGAGTATATATCGACCATAACCATCAAAGGGTCGATTTATTGAGCATTTAGAGACATATAGAAGAGATTATAAAACTTATATTATTTTATTTAAAGTGATGTTAAAGTTGTCACATTCATATTTTCAAAATTGTAACATTTTTAATGTAGGATTTTCCAAAAGTTAAATTCTACTAAGAGTATTATTATTAAATCTATTATATTTATCTTCATTATAGTATTATATTTTAAATTTTTATTCAAAAATTAAGTGTATTGAATAATTACAAACAATTGATGTAGTAATTGTTTCATTAATGGAGATAAAAAATAAGTGTTATTAAAATTATTAAAATAAATATAATTTGGGATAATTAATATGTAAAATGAACTTTATAGATTACCTTGACCTCTTATTAATATAATAAAATTGTTTGTTCAAAGTTAACTTGTTGTCTTAATATTTTTAAAAATCAATGAATTTAATAGTTTCAAAATTGAAACTATTGTTTGTTTAGAAAAATAATGTTTCATTAAATTATTTAGAAATCATAAAACATTTTTAAAATATATAATAATTATTATATGGTCAAAAATGTTCTAAGTTATTTATTTATGGTCTAATTGACATCAAATAAGTAAATATTCTACCCTTTTAATATTTAAATATTTGTTACCCTAGTTAAAAATTAAATAGAATAACTAAATGTTAATTAAAATGTTAAAGTTTAAATTGATAGAAAACTTGTTAAAAATTTAGTTTTTTATGATATTACCACCCTACTGTCTCTGTGATACAATGCGATTCATTCTACATAATCTTCATTAAAGCATGATTATATAAATAAATTTAATGAATAAATATTATATATATTATAACAATATTATCATGTAAATTATATAACTATAACCTAAGAAGAAGAACTTATCTTACAAAACATGCATGAGAAAATAAAGAAATTAATGCTCGATGGACAAGTAATAATGTTACTAACAAACGGATGGTAATATGATCATATATGATATCATAAAAATTACTATGATTATTGAATAAGTCAATGACATTATTTAAATCACTATATAGGATATTCAGGTACATATAAAGGAAATTAGACCTCAGGTAAGGGATAATTTTTTGCAATCTCATTATTATCCAAGATTGTTTATTCTTAAGTATTTATTGGGTTATATTTATCATCCACATCCATGTTTCCTAAATATGTATTCAAAAATATTCTTTCTATCCTTCTAAAATTTTTTAAAGTTAATTTTACCCATTGGTGAATTTTTCCTAAACGTTATAAAAGGAATCTTTTTTCATTTTCAGTATGAGGTACTTTTTGACTTTCCGACCATATAATGAGAAGAACGTTCTCTTTTAACTTATACGGCATGAATAGATTTTTTATATTTTTATAACACCTTATTTCCATAAATATTCCTTTACAATATTTAAAGTTTATTTTTAATTAAATTCTTTTCTTTTAAAATTTTTTTACATTTTGAGAAAAAATGTATTTGAAGAAGAAAGGATATTTTCCTCAAGAATTAATTTCAAGTGTTTTATAAAAATTATTTTCCATCTAAGATGGAATTATTTAATAGGGTTATATTTCAAGTATACTATCCCTACTATTCCTATAGTTTGATTTTTTTTACGATAAACTTCTATTTATGAAATTCATTTGTTTTATATAGATTATGTTGTGATATAATTATTTTTAAAAACCCATTTTATTCATTAGGTTATTCTATGATGAATGATTTATATTTTTTGTAGCACACTTAAGAATGATTTCATTATGAGATGGGTGCAACCAATATCTCCCTCCAATGCATTGGATAAAGATTTATATCTCATGAGATAGATGTGGCTGGAATGGGAAATGATCTCAGTTCAGTAATATAGGGCTACAATGAGGAGTGAACTTGGTTCGGTAATAGACTTTGTCTGTTATAATGGTCCTGCAAATGAGCCTTAACTAATATGAAATTATTTTCTATGCTTATGTGTATTCCAAAAAAATTTATGTTTTGTGTTATGAATTTTGGGATTACGTTCATTTATTTTTATGAATTTTTATGATTTATCTTGTGGCGTGATTTCACGATCTTTCATATGCAGGATAATATTTTCAAATGTTGTGTTCTTATGTCTTATAATTATGATATGACTGATATCTTTTTTATTTACCCTAACTAAGCATTTGAGCTCACCCTTTCATATGTTTATTTTCCCTAGGTCATAAATAAGTTTGTTAAATAAGATATGTCAAAAAGGGGTCTAGTTATAACGAAATAAGTGGGAGATAATAAATATGTCTTATGAACCAATTGTTTATGTTTCCCAGTTTCTAAAGTCACGATACCTATATCATCCTATCGTGGATTTGTTATATTTTGTAATGAAGATTCTTCAACTTTGAAGTAATATCAATGTATGTAAAGTATGAGTCGTTATAATACGAATGTATAACACTGTATATACTAACAGGTGATCAACTGTTTGAGAAAGTAAAAGATATGGACACTGCTTTTAGTAAACCTTTTTTGAAAATCCTTATGAAATCTGTTGGAAAAAGATCGGGTATTTTTTGAATTACCATACTAGAATTTTCTATATATCAAATATTTTATTGGTGTTATTCATGTTGAAAAAAATATATGGGATAGTGTCATTAGAACATTACTAAATGGACCTGTCAAAAAAAGGATGGAATTAAGACTAGGTTGGACATGATTGACATAATACGGGAAGAGTTGGAACTAGTGGAAGGTGAAAAATAGAATTTTCTTCTTCCAGCTGCTTACACTCTTTTCAGATAGGAGAGATATCAGTTTTGTAACTTCTTGAATGATTTAAAGGTTCCATAGAGGTATTTATTGAATATCAAGAATATCATGTCAATGAATGATTTAAAGTTAAAGGGTCTAAAATCACATGATTTTCATGTTTTGATGTAAGATATAATGGTTGTAGCTTTACATTGCATTTTTTACCAAGAATTTTTGACATACATTCACAAAGCTTTGTTTCTTTTTCAAAGATATATGTATAAAAGTTATAGACCCAAATAAATATCCAACTATAGAAAACGAAATTTTCATCATATTATATGAGTTGGAAATTTTCTTCCCACCAGCATTATTTGATATGATGGTTCACTTGATGAGAGAGATTCAAATATGTGGTAATGTACCCCATTAATTGGTATATAAATATTTTTAAAGGGTATTTCAAAAATAAAATTCATCTATAGGGTTTTATTATAGAGAAATATATTTTTGATAAAACCATTGAATTTTGTACCATCTACCTGTCTGGTGTGGAAAGCATTGGTCCACTGAAATATCATCACATTGGGAAACTTATGGGAGAAGGAATTTCTGGAATATATGTTGTCACAATCAATATTACAGATTAACAATATGGCCACCTTTACATTTTATTATAAAAAATTAGAGGTTTCCCCATATGTTGAAACCCATAAAGAAATTCTTAGGCATTTTAATCCATCAATGGCTGAAAGTGGGATATCAAATACACATAATAAATAGTTTATAGGATGGTTTTTGAGAATATATTTTTAAAGAGTCAGATGAAAATCCAAATTCAATTTTATAATGACTTTGATGGCTAGCTCGAGGGACAAGTGTGAATGTATTATCTTACAATGATTATGTTTTATACAAATGAACATGATGAAGGTAGTACCATAAAAAATAGTGTAGTTGCACTTTATGGCTGAAGCGATGTGTGTTTCTAGTACCAAGGACAAAAATCCAATTTATGCGAATATGTCATACTTTGGCATCATCAAACAAATATGGGATTTGGATTATACAACATTCCAAGTGCCTATTTTTCAATGCAAGTGGGTTGATAACTAGAGTGATCTTAAAATAGATGAATTGGGATTTATGAAATTGTATTTTAGTAAGGAATGGTAAAAATACAAATAGATTATAATGGAATCATGGAAAATATAGGTATTTTATGTTTTAGATCTTGCAAACCGAAATTGGTCAATTTTCCTATTATTAACCAAAACCACAAAAGGGTCAGATGAAAATTCAACTGAGGATGACCCTTTATTTGGGACGTCGCAATCATTTCATAGTATTCCCAATGTAGACGGGGTTTATATGTCAAAGGAGTCCAAAATGAAAGGATCTGAATACTCGATTGAGGGGTAAAATCCCTTCAACCTTTAAAAAAAGTTCAATAATCAGGTTATATTTTTTTTAATATACATTGTGTTACCTTATTTTATTATCTAATCACTAATAAATTTACATAATCCAAATTAAATGTTTAACCACTTAAGCAGATGATGAATTATACACGTGTTGATGCTCCCAATACTAAGAAAAAATAGGTTTCTCAACCTGTTTTTGCTCTTAGTGCAGAGGAACAATGACCTTCGGCGCGTGCTGATGCTCCCAATCCAGAGGAACAACATGTTTCTCAACCTACTAATACTCCCAGTGTAGAGGAATGATAAACTTCTTCACATTCCAATTCTAATAATCTAGATTTTTTTTGTCTTAACATATTGATGATGTTGGACCCGATGAAATGGTAAACAATGAAGAACCGATGTCATAAAAAAATAAGAGCATCGTAGCATGATGGTGTTAGTAAAAATTATTATGGTGAAACTCAAAGGCATCAAATTTGAGGTCGGATGGATTTCGTGTTGCCATCCTGTTAAACCCAACAAGACCATGTTCAGTAGTTTTATTAGGATCATCACTTGACAGTGCGTGCTAATTGATATAGATTCATGGTGCCTTGTTGTGTCCACGCTTAAGATGTTGATTTGGGAAGATATTTGGGTAACATTATAATATCCTTTCTTTATTTTACTAAAAAATATATAATGAAACATTGTCCGCTTCGACGGTGGCACAGTGGTGCATGGTCGAGGGCTATAGTAACAGTTTTTGGTGAGGTATGGGTTTCAATTCCCGGGATCCCTCTCTTGGGGGAATTTCCACCTCCTATGTTCTGCTCGACTTGTCGAGTCACTCGATGTCTCATCGGGTGGGTAGAAGGGAACAGTCCACCTGGCTGATGGATTGCTGTGTCGAACCATCGTTGATCGGATAGTTACCTCGTGGGACGCTCTACCATATCAACTGCCAACGGATCCTTCTTAGATGGGGCTTCTCCAGATGACCTCTTCATGGGGGATTGGGGGTTTCTGGGTGTGGAGGGTTTGAAAAGGCCCCTCCTGGATATTCCCTTCAAAAAAAGAAAAAAAATAATTAAGCATTGACTTACATTTCATCATCCCTTATAGAGTGCATTTATAGTAGATGAATCCCATAAGAAATTTGTATTAATGCTTGTTGGAAAGAATCATAGAGTATTTCACATAATTCTATTGAAATTTCATCTCAATGACGCTGAAGGGAAAATAAACCTACACCCACTACATATGTATGCACACCTAATAATCTAAGCAGTGTGAGATGGGTTTACTGATCGTCATGGGGAGATATCTTTTTAGGTACATTATGGTTGGTAATACATTTTTTGAAAATATGTGTATTAATAACTTTGATTGAGAATTTTTAATTTATGAAATAGTAACAGAGTGCTGAAAATAAGGAACAGGCAGCAAAACCATCGTACCCCTAATGGCACAATGGTATCATCAAAAGTTTATAATTCTTCTCTGGTTGAAGTTTATGGGAAAGTGATTCCTGCAAATCTTGTGATCCTTACTATATTGGAATTTGATTTGATTCCTAGCATGAATTGGCTTTCTCTATATGGAGATCATATTAATTTCCAACTAAGGGAAGTCACATTTCATATTCCATATAAATCTATCATCATGTATCAATGCAAGGATGACTATGACCTTCCAGTGAAAATTTATTCCATCTAACAGGTCTTGATTCTAATAAATTAAGGTTATTTATCTCAAATGGTTAGGGAGAAACTCAAAATTAAGAATACACCCATTGTATGAGAGTTTGATGATGTCTTTTCGAAATAATTTCCAGGTCTCCCACCGAATCGTGAGGTTGAGTTTTCAATAGAACTCATACTGGTTGTTATGCCTATTTCAAAGACACTTTATAGAATGGCCCCAATTGGATTGCAGGAATTGAAGAAGCAACTCCAAGACAATCTTGACAAGGGATTCATACACCCTAGTACAACACATTGGGGTGTACCTGTTCTATTTGTTAAGAAGAAATATGGATCAATGAGACTCTACATTGATTATCAAGAACTTAACAATATCACTATTAAGAAAAAATATCATCTTCCCCGCATTGATGACTTATTCAAACAACTATGTGGAGCTCAATACTTTTTCAAGATTGATCTTCATTCAGGATATCATCAATTAAGGGTCAAGAAGAAGGATATACCAAAGATGACAATCCATACAAGGTATAGACACTATGAAATTATAATTATGCCTTTTGGTCTTACTAATTCCCCTACTATCTTCATAGATCTAATTAATAGAGTCTTTAGAGACTATATTGATCAGTTTTTTGTAGTCTTTATAGATGATATTCTTTTATATTCAGAGTGAAAGGAATAACATGAAGATCACTTGAGAATTGTACTAAATACCCTCATAATGGATAAACATTATGAAAAATTTACCAAGTGTAAAGTTTTGATTCAAAAAGTTTCATTTTTGTGTTACATAATCTCAAGATAGGGGATATCTGTGGATCCATCAAAAATAGAAGTTATTGAAAGTTGGTTGAGAACAAAAATGGTAACTGATATCTAAAGTTTTCTTGGTTTGGCTAGATATTATCAATGTTTTGTGAAATATTTTTCATGATTATCTAATCCACTTACCAAGTTGACTCAAAAATAAATTAAGTTCATGTGGATGGAGGAATGTTAAGAGAATTTCAAAGAGCTCAAAAGAAGGTTATCTAGTGCAGTTGTGCTCACACTGCCTTGTAGTGGAGAAAGGTATGTGATATACAGTGATTCATCCAAAAAGGGTTTAGGATGTGTTCTCATGAAAATGATATGGTGATGGCTTATTCCTCACGACAATTGAAAATCAATTAGAAAAATTACCCAACTTGTGATTTGGAGTTAGTTACGGTAATATTTTCATTAAAGATATGGAGGCATTATCTTTATGGTGAAATGTGTGAAATTTATATTGATCATAAAAGTTTAAAGTATATTTTCACACAAAATGAGTTGAATATGTGCCAAAGAAGAAGGTTGGAATTGATTAAAGATTATGACTTCTCAATACATTACCACCCTGGGAAAGTAAACAAGGTGGAAGATTCTTTGAGTCAAAAGGATCTTACTAGTCTATCCATGATAAGGATAAAAAAATCCAATATTTATAGATTTTCAAAGGATGGATCTTAAAATTTTAAAGGAAGTGGAGAAATATTCTCTTTCTAAAATGAATTTCCAACCATATATACAAGTAAAGATTAAGGCGGAACATAAGAAAGATGCAGAGCTATAAAAGAATGTGAGAAATGTTCCTGAATTCAAACTTAATTGTGATGTAATAATAAGGTTCATGAATAAGGTTTGTATTCCTCCCATAAGGATTTTTTGGATAAGGCTCATAGTTATTCATTCTCTATTCATCCTAGAATCATAAATATGTACAGGTACCTGAAAGAGTACTTCTAGTGGAATGGCATGAAATAAGATGTAGTTGAATATGTCTCTCGGGGATTGGTTTATCAGCAAGTTAAGGCTGAGAGATAGAAGTTGAAGGGGATGTTACAACCCTTACCCATACCATAATAGAAATGGGAAGATATCACTACTAAATTTGTCATCATACTTCCCAAAAATTCTAAAGTTCATAATGCTATATGTCTTATAGTTGATCGTATTACAAAGTTGGCACACTTCATTACTATTAGAGAGGATTTCTCACTTTATCAGTTTTCCATGATATATGTAAATGAAGTGGTAAGATTTAATGGAGTACCACTTTCCATTATATCTGATCAGTGTCTGAGGTTTGACTTGAAGTTATGGTACAGTCTTCAGTAGGATCTAGATATAGAGTTATGTTTCAGCACTTCTTAGCATCCTCAGACAGACGGTCAGTCTGATAGGACAATTCAAACTCTAGAAGATATGTTGAGAGCTTTCTCTATGGATTTCAATGGTGGTTGGGATCAAAACCTACCTTTAGTGAAATTTTCTTACAACAATACCTTTCACTCCAGTATTCAGATGGCTTCTTATAAAGCCATCTATGGAAAAAAGTGCAGAACTCCAACTTGCTAGGAAGAATTTAGGAAATAAATCTATTAGGACATGATCTTGTTGATGAAATAGTAAAAAAGGTCAGATCTATTCAAAAACACATAAGAGTAACTCATAGTCAGCAAAAAAAAATTCTGACAACCGAAGAAAATACCTAGAATTTGAAGTGGGTGACAAGGTGTTTCTATGAATATCTCTTTCAAAGAGAGTAATGAGATTTGGAAAGAAGGGTAAGCTGATCCATAGGTATATCAGTCCTTTTAAAATTTTGGATCGTGTTGGGAAGGTGGCTTACCGATTGGCGCTTCCACCGAATATCTCTCAAGTTCATGATATGTTGCATGTATCCCTATTGAGAAATTACATACCTGATCCTTCACATGTACTAAACTTAGAATTCATACCACTGGAGCAAGATCTTTTTTATGAATAAAAACTAATAGATATTCTGGATTGTAGAGAAAAGGTTCTGTGAAACAAGACCACTCACTTGGTTAAAGTTTTGTGGCGAAACCACCAATTTGAGGAAGCTGCATGGAAACTTGAGGATATTATGAGGGAGACATATCCTCATCTTTTTATATCCAAGTGATGAATTTCAAGGGTGAAATTCAGTTTGAGGGGGGTAGAATGTAACACCCAGATATTTTTATGAAATATTTTCTTTAAATAATTTTAATTCTTCAATAGCTTTCATTGCACACAATCGTGTGTTTAAATGAACCACAAGACGCCCTTAGTATAAAATGATCGTTATAGCCTAATCATTAGGTTAGCAGGAATAAATATAACTAACTTGTGAAAATATATGGAGAATTCATTGGCTACCAATTATTTATGTAAAATATAAATCAATTATATTTTTGTATTTTTGTATTAATAAATTAATTGAATTACAATTGGTACATTAAATTAATGAAATATATATTATATATTTAATATAATATTTTTGATATTCATTGGATACTGGATATAAAAATTTACTTTTGATGAATTTTTTATATTTTTTTGATAACTTTCAAGTTTTGATGAATAGTAAAAATACACTAAATTTTAATTGAAAACAACTTTTTTCATCAAAATAATTTATATGGTTAAATTATAATATTGAATGGTTTTAAAATATAATTAGTATATATTTTTATCATTAAATATAATGTATGTCATTAGCATTAATTTTACATTGAATTCAGATGTAAAAACATTTCAATCCTTTGTAATGTTTTAACTTTTAAAACTCATTCTCTCTTTCCAACAACATGATTAATTTTAAATTAATTACTGATACTTCTGTGTTTTTATATTTTAAAAATGGATTCCATATTTGGAATCAGTAGGTCCAAATTATGTAAATAGATTTATTTTATTTTTTGGGTATTATGAATAGTAACTTCGATAATTTTTATTAATAAGGTAAAAGAATAAATCGGGTAATTAAGGGTAAGAATATTGTTATAAACTTATCCTAAAACTTATCTTTATATAATTGGAGGAGTTTTTTTAAACCTAAATCTTCCATGGGTCAAACTGGTATCCATTATAATCCACTTGGATGAGATTAGGACTTTAAATTTATTTTTATTTAAAGAAAAGTTAAATATGTCTCACTCAAATTTTAATAACTATATTATTTTTAAAATAAAGTTATACGTAATATAAAATTTATTATAAATACTCATTTGAAATCTAAAATGTTTTTATTTATCATGATAATTTATTTTTAATTTTTAGGAAATAAATAATTACTTTAAAGACTTATACTTTATTGATGCATAAATTATTTAATTGATGAGAAATCAAGAAAATAATTATTATTAAAATAATAATAACCATTAAAAGACTCAAACACCAGACCAAATCTTATTTTCAGAGTATATATCGACTATAACCATCAAAGGGTCGAGTTATTGAGCATTTAGAGACTTATAGAAGAGATTATGAAACTTATATTATTTTATTTAAAGTGATGTTAAAGTTTTCACATTCATATTTTCAAAATTATAACATTTTTAATGTAGGATTTTCCAAAAGTTAAATTCTACTAAGAGTATTATTATGAAATATATTATATTTGTCTTCATTATAGTATTTTATTTTAAATTTTTATTCAAAAATTAAGTATATTAAATAATTACAAACAATTGATGTAGTAATTGTTTTATTAATGGAGATAAGAAATAAATGTTATTAACAATATTAAAATAAATATAATTTGGGATAACTAATATGTAAAATGAAATTTCTAGATTACCTTGACCTCTTAGGAATATAATAAAAAAAATACAAGTTTACTTATTGTCTTAATATTTTTAAAAATCAATGAATTTAATAGTTTCAAAATTGACACTATTGTTTGTTTAGAAAAATAATGTTTCATTAAATTATTTAAAAATTATAAAATATTTTTAAAATATATAATAATTATTATATGGTCTAAAATGTTCTAAGTTATTTATTTATGTTCTAATTGACATCAAATAAGTAAATATTCCACCCTTTTAATATTTAAATATTTGTTACCCTGGTTAAAAATTAAATAGAATAACTAAATGTTAATTAAAATGTTAAAGTTTAAATTGATATAAAACTTGTCAAAAATTTATTTGTTTATTAGATTACAACCCTATGTCATCTCATCTTTGAAATTGGGACATCTTGTAGGTTTTTGGGTGGGGTTTTATTTTATTATAAATTATTATTTATAGAGTTTCCAAAATTGTCTCTCACATCAATTATAAACGGGCACATACTCCCTCACATATTCACTTTACTTTGAGCTTTCAGGGTCATCCATACCCTACCCTCTTCCCTTATCAACTTCCTTAGTTCCATTATAGAGGTTCTGGTCTTCTTCAAAGACCAACTCCAGTGCTCTAAGAGAAGATTTAGAGGAAGCACGTTGAAGAAGAGGTAATCTCCTCTACCGATTCTTTCAAACTTCTTTCTTCTTCTACTATTTATTCATGAGTTATTTCATTATAAAGTAATAACTCTGGTATCAATTATATAATGATATGTTATTATAATTATGAAACAACCATATTCCATCTTCTATCCCTCCTACAAAAAATGAAATCACCCCGTGTGCGTCCGTACAACTTACCGTGTCCACGCTGTGGTGTAATATATTTTTCACCACCATCTTATTTGGAGTTATAATGATGGAAATAATAACTATATATGATTATTATAACTTTTTATTGATTCTAAAATATTATACACTATCCACTTCAATACCATTCAATAATTATGGGAATGATATCATTGTTCGTGCGTATGTACAACCTACTATCTTCGCGATACAATGTGATTCATTCTACATAATCTTCATTAAATCATGATTATATAAATAAATTTAATGAATAAATATGATATATATTATAACAATATTATCCTATAAATTATATAACTTTAACCTAAGAAAAAGAACTTATCTAACAAAACATGCGTGAGAAAATAAATAAATTAATGCCAGATGGACAAGTAATAATGTTACTAACAAACGGATGGTAATATGATCATATATTATATCATAAAAATTACTATGATTATTTAATAAGTCAGTGACATTATTTAAATCAATATATAAGAGATTCAGGTACATATAAAGGAAATCAGACCTCAGGTAAGGGATAATTTTTTGCCATCTCATTATTATCCAAGATTGTTTATTCGTAAGTATTTATTGGGTTATATTTATCTCCACATCCACCTTTCCTAAATATGTATTCAAAAATATTATTTCTATCCTTCTACAATTTTTTAAAGTTAATTTTACCCATTGGTGACTTTTTCTTAAATGTTATAAAAGGAATCTTTTTTCATTTTCGGTACGAGATACTTTTTTACTTTCCTACCAAAGAATGAGAAGAACATTCTCTTTTAACTTATACGGCATGAATAGATTTTTTATATTTTTATAATGCCTTATTTCCATAAATATTCCTTTACAATATTTAAAATTTATTTTTAATTAAATTTTTTTCTTTTAAAATTGTGTTACATTTTGAGAAAAAATGTATTTGAAGAAGAAAGGATATTTTCCTTAAGAATTAATATCAAGTGTTTTATAAAAATTATTTTCCATCTAAGATGGAATTCTTTAATAGGGTTATATTTCAAGTATATTATCCCTAATATTCCTATAGTTTGATTTTGTTTATGATAAACTTCTATTCATGAAATTCATTTGTTTTATATGGATTATGTTATGATAGAATTATTTTTTAAAAACCCATTTTATTCATTTGGTTATGCTACGATGAATGGTTTATATTTTTGTAGCACACTTAAGAATGATTTCATCATGAGATGGGTGCAACCTATATCTCCCTCCAATTCATTGGATAAAGATTTATATCTCATGAGATAGATGTGGCTGGAATGGGAAATGATCTCAGTTCAGTAATATAGGGCTGGAAAGAGGAGTGAACTTGGTTCAGTAATAGACTTTGTCTGCTATGATGGTCTTAGAAATGAGTCTTAACAAATATAAAATTATTTTCTATGCTTATGTGTATGCCACAAAATTTTATGTTTTGTGTTATGACTTTTGAGATTACGTTCATTGATTCTTATTAACTTTTATGATTTATCTTGGGGCGTGATTTCACGATATTTCATATGCAGGATAAGATTTTCAAATGTTGTGTTCTTATGTCTTATGACTATGATATGACTGATATCTTTTTTATTTACCCTTACTAAGCATTTGAGATCACCCTTTCATATGTTTCTTTTCCCTAGGTCATGAAGAAGTGTCTTAAATAAGATAGGTCAAAAAGGGGTCTAGTTATAACGAAATAAGTGGGAGATAATAAAGATGTCTTATGAACCAGTTGTTTATGTTTCCCAGTTTCTAAAGTCATGATACCTATATGATCCTATCATGGATTTGTTATATTTTGTAATAAATATTCTTCAACTTTGAAGTAATATCAATGTATGTAAAGTATGAGTCGTTATAATACGAATGTGCAACACTGTATCCACTTACAGGTGATCAACTGTTTGAGAAAGTAAAAGATATAAACACTGCTTTTAGTAAACCTTTTTTGAAAATCCTTATGAAAATCAGTTGGAAAAAGATCAGGTTTTTTTTGAATTACCATACAGGAATTTTTTGTATATCAGATATTTTATTGGTGTTATTCATGTTGAATAAAATGTATGTGATAGTTTCATTAGAATATTACTAAATGCACTTGTCAAAAAAATATGGAATTAAGACTAGGTTGGACATGATTGACATAATACGGGAAGAGTTGGAACTAATGAAGGGTGAAAAATAAACTTTTCTTCTTCTAGCTTCTTACACTCTTTTCTGATAGGAGAGATATCAGTTTTGGAACTTCTTGAATGATTTAAAGGTTTCATAGAGGTATTTATTGAATATCAATAATATCATGTCAATGAATGATTTAAAGTTAAAGGATCTTAAATCACATGATTTTCATGTTTTTATGCAAGATCTAATGCTTGTATCTTTACATTGAATTTTTTACCAAGAATTTTTGACATACATTAACAAAGCTTTGTTTATTTTTCAAAGATATATGTATAAAAGTTATAGACCCAAATAAATATCTTACTGTAGAAAAGGAAATTTTCATCATATTATATGAGTTGGAAATTTTCTTCCCACCAGCATTATTTGATATGATGGTTTACTTGATGAGAGACATTCGAATATGTGGTAATGTACCCCATTAATTGGTATATAAATATTTTGATAGGGTATTTCAAAAATAAAATTCATCCATAGGGTCGTATTATAGAGAAATATATTGTTGATAAAACCATTGAATTTTGTACCAACTACCTGTTTGGTGTGGAAAGCATTGGTCTACTGAAATATCATCACATTGGGAAACTTGTGGGTGAAGGAATTTCTTGAATATATGTTGTCACAATCAATATTACAAATCAAAAATATGGCCACCTTTACATTTTTTTATAAAAAATTAGAGGTTTCCCCATATGTTGAAACCCATAAAGAAATTCTTAGGCATTTTAATCCATTAATGGATGAAAGCGGGCTATCAAATACACATAATCAATAGTTTATAGGATGTTTTTGAGACCATATTTTTAAGGAGTCAGATGAAAATCCAAATTCAATTTCATAATGACTTCGATGGCTAGCTAGAGGGCCAAGTGTGAATGTATTATCTTATAATGATTATGTTCTATACAAATGAACATGATGAAGGTAGTACCATAAAAAATAGTATAGTTGCACTTGTGGCTGAAGCGATGTGTGTTTTTGGTACCAAGGACAAAAATCCAATTTATGCGAATATGTCATACTTTGGAATCATCAAACAAATATGGGATTTGGATTATACAACATTCCAAGTGCCAATTTTTCAACGCAAGTGGGTTGATAACTAGAGTGCTCTTAAAATAGATGAATTGGGATTTATGAAAGAGGATTTTAGTAAGGAAGGGTAAAAATATAAACAGATTATAATGGAATCATGGAAAATATAGGTATTTTATGTTTCAGATCCCGCAAATTGAAATTGGTTAATTTTTCTATTATTGACCAAAACCACAAAAGGGTCAGATGAAAATTCAACTGAGGATTACCGTTTCATTGGGACGTCGCAATCATTTCATAGTATTCCCAATATAGATGGGGTTTATATGCCAAAGGAGTCCACAATAAAGGTATTTGGATACTCGATTGAGGGGTAAAATCCCTTCAACCTTTAAAAAAAGAGTTCAATAATCAGGTTATATTTTTTTGTAATATACATTGTGTTACCTTATGTTTTTATATAATCACTGCTGCATTTACAGAATCCAAATTAAATGTTGAACCACTTAAGCAGATGATGAATTATGCACATGTTGATGCTCCCAATCCTAAGAAAAAATAGGTTTCTCATCCAGTTGTTGATCCTAGTGCAGAGGAACAATGACCTTTTGTGCGTGCTGATGCTCCCAATCTAGAGGAACAACGGGTTTCTCAACCTACTGTTGCTCCCAGTGTAGAGGAACAATAACCTTCTTCACATGTCGATGCTAATAATCTAGATGAACAAAATATTGATGATGTTGGACCTGATGAAATGGTAGACAATGAAGAACTGATGTCATAGAAAAATAAGAGCATCGTAACATGATGGTGTTAGTAAAAATTATTATGGTGAAACTCAAAGGCATCAAATTTGAGGTCGGATGGATTTCGTGTTGCCATCCTGTTAAACCCAACAAGACCATGTTCAGTAGTTTCATTAGGCTCATCACTTGACAGTGTGTGCTAATTGATATATATTCATGGCGCCATTTTGTGTCCACGCTTAAGACATTGATTTGGGAAGATATTTAGGTAACATTATAATATCCTTTCTTTATTTTACTAAAAAAATATATAATGAAACATTGGCCACTTCGACGATGGCATAGTGGTGCATGGTCAAGGGCTATAGTAACGATTTTTGGTGAGGTATGGGGTTCGATTCCTGGGAGCCCTATCTTTGGGGAATTTCCACCTCCCATGCGCTGCTCAACTTTTTGAGTCACTCGGTGTCTCATCGGGTGGGTAGAAGGGCACAGTCCACCTGGCTGATGGATTGTTGTGTTGAACCATGGTTGATCGGACGGTTACCCCATTGGACGCTCTGCCATCTCAGCTGCCAATGGATCCTTCTCATCTGGGGCTTCTCCAGATGACCTCTTCATGGGGTAGTGGGGGTTTCTGGGTGTGGATGGTTTGAAAAGGCCACTCCTGGATATTCCCTTCAAAAAAAGAAAAAAAAATAATAAAGCATTGACTAACTTTTCATCATCCCTTGTAGAGTGCATTTATAGTAGATGACTCCCATAAGAAATTTGTATTAATGTTTGTTGGAAAGACTCATAGTGTATTTCACACAATTCTATTGAAATTTCATCTCAAAGATGCTAAAGGGAAAATAAACCTACACCCACTACATATGTATGCACACCTAATAATCTAAGCAGTGTGAGATGGGTTTACTGGTCGTCATGGGGAGATATTTTTTTAGGTACATTGTGGTTGGTAATAAATTTTTTGAAAATATGTTTATTGATCACTTTGATTGAGAATTTTTAATTTATGAAACAGTAATAGAGTGCTGAAAATAAGTAACAGGCAGAAAAACCATCGTACCCCTACTGTAAAGAAAAGATGGGGTACGCTTCACTTGAAAAAAATTGGTATGTATTTTAAATATACCATAATACTTTTATGTGACATAAAATAGCAACATAATTATGTTCCTCTGTTTATATGAATATTGATAAATCCAAATCCAAATACACTTCTATTCCACATTATGTGCTATGGAAGGAGGCACATGTAAATAAATATGGGATACCGATAGATAAAAACACACAAAAAGTTTGGGAAGTGTGTGTAAGTATGAAAAAATAAAAATTTGTTTTACTTTAAATCACTATTACATAATAATGATTACTTATTTTCCTATATTTTCTATTTTAATTAGACACATGAATCATCAACACCTATACTGGATGAACACCTACTATCGGTGGACTTGAAGCAGCCAGAATAGTATGGTCATGTCAGAGGTGCAGGTTTGAGGTGACACCCTAAACATATATTGAAAAAGGAAAATAACATGGGGATAAAGACAAAGAAATGGAAGAGATGAAAGAAAGATTATCTACCCTTGAAGAAAAAATTCATTAGTAGTATGAGTTGCTAGAAAATTTTATGGGGAGAGAAAGGAGAAGAAACAACTCAAGAACAACCTCTGCATGAAGATCCCGCCCCATTCCCCACTAGTTTTGAGGTGAGTCATTCCCCTTAAAGAGTTTTCTTAGATTTGATAGTCAATATTCTCATAATTGTTTCTGTAAAATGTGAATTAGACAGACACGGATACCTTTCATGTACCGATATTCAACGGGTTAAAAATGACTATGATTTATATCTATCAACACCCACTCATTACCTTGTTGTGAGGGATACTGTGTTCAATATCCAAGAAGAAAATCTACACCACAGGATGCTTTCAAAAAGTCATGTGGGAGTGGGGATTACCATAGCTCATGAGTTGAATTTCGAGCTACTTGTTTCACTTGATGATGCAGATATTCTTATGGTCGAGAAATCTATTGAAACATTCATAGCATGGATGTAATATCTTGTAAAAAACATTTTGATAAGGAGGTATTCATTTCCAATTTATTTTTCATTCTAAACCTTTAAAATTAATGAAAAAAGATATGAACTGATGATTGTTATTACATATGGAAAAAGGAAAGGGGTGAAAAAAAAAGTTTGAATAAAGGATCAACCAACTGATCGAAAAGATCTTCAGAAAGCACCTTTACCCCGCTTATTCAATATCTGATTTACTAACATTGAAGGTTCATGTGGATATATATTTGAAAATAGGTATAAATCACATACTTGGTTTTGAAGAAAAAATGTACAGAGAGGCCATTACAGACTACATTACTCTTGATAATGTAAATGAAATCCTCAAGTATGAATGGTTAGGAGTCTCAGTTGTAAATGTATACATGATGTGTGTTTTCGTGATATTTTTTCCAATAGTTGATATACTATTTCAATTATGACTAAATACATTTCATATTTTCTATAGGAACATATATGAATACCAATTAAAGGGATTACCCCATGAACATAAATATGGACTCATTAGTCCTCATGTCACTTCTACATACCAAAGAGAAATTGAATAAAAATATAGATGAAATAGTGGAAAAATTGGCCAAATTGTTTGAAATAAAATTTATGGATGATGGACGCCTATAAATACCAATGATGCAGGGGTAAAACTCTAAAATTTAATCATATCAAATATATTTTTATTCCTTTCATTAATTATTCCTTCTTTTGTTTTTAGTAAACATTTAGTGCTCATTGCAGTCAATTTAGATACTCCAAAGATTTATTTTATCGATTCACCGCATGGATACCGAACAAACTGAACACATGTGATGGAATTTGTGAATTTGTAATACACTACATCCAATGTTTTAGAACTAAACTTCAAGTTATATATTTTATATTATGTCTTAATGAGAATTTCATTATGATAGGGTGGTGTTTAAATATCATGAAAATCATGGTATGAGGACAGTCTATACACACAAGGAACTTTTCAACTTCTACAAGTGGACACGTATCAGGGTATATATAATAAGATTTTACTATCCAAACACACATAAAAAAATTACTTATTTTATCAATGTTTTTGTAGTGTCCAAAACAGAAAAATGGAAAAGATTGTGGTTATTGCATTTGTAAATTTATGAGAGATATCATATACCATCAAAAAACTAGCATCCTCGGAGAGGTATTTTTAAAGATAATTACTATTTCATTTAAAATATTTATTAATCCTTTGTGTATTTAAATTTTTCCAATACTACCATGACTGTCGAAAATCCTCTTATTCACAATATGAAATAGATTTATTTAGAAATGAATGTGCAGCATACCTGATGGCAGAATGTGCACATATATCATGAAGATGTGACTTCCTACTTCTTATTTAGTTTATTTTCTCATCATTTTATCTACTTTTTTAGTTAATTTCCTCAATATTTCCATCTGATTCTTATTTTGTTAATTTTCACAAAGATCATAAAGAAATGAATTTATCAATAAGGATGATTCACTCTTGTACTATGATTATGCACTCAATCTGATACACGGTGTACCTGGTATGAATCAAATTGTATGGTTTCAGTTTAAAGTTGACATTTTATTAATGTATTGTTCCATATTTATGTTTAATTTTTTTCTTTATAGTATTACAAACATTAGAATTGTTTTCTTATACATGTGGAATATCTTACTCGCATTGGGGTGGTTTTTTCAAGGATTCTCTTGCTCGTGTGAGATTGGACTTTGATGATGCAACTGAAATAATGATAATAATAGAATTGGTCAAGAATTTATACAACCATCATGGAAAGGTGAATTCCTACTACTTATTTAATTAATTTTTCATCATTTTATCTACTATTTGTATGTTAATTTCCAAACCATTTTTATCTAATAATTATTTAGTTTTTTTCTCGGATATTTTGGGAAGTCGTATTTTTCTTTCAATCGTCTGTAAAAAGCTAGAAAAGATAAAACATGTTCCTTTCTAATGGAAGAGGAAACCCCATGCTGCCTGAAACATGAAGTGTTTCAGGGATCATAGAGTTTCTCTTTCATGAGAATGGAATGTGTTCTCTCTTTTATTTACATTTATATATTTTTGAAAGAAAAACACATATCACATACTCAATCAGTCATGCCTAAATCCAATACACAGTGTGCTCGGTATGACTCGGACTGTATGTTTTTAGTTTATAATTTGCATTTTAGTTCAAAACACACATCACATACGCAAAACTGATCAAACACATTATGATAGTTTTGATGCTTTATGACATCAATCCATAAGTCATTTTTTATGTGTAGGAATCAGTCGCACCTTAATCTAACACACAGTGTGACCGGTATGACTCCAACTATGTTTTTAATTTAAAATTGACATTAATTTTAGTAAAAAGAACAAGTGACATACTGAAAACCAAGAAAACATATTTGTATTGTTTTGATAATTTAGGACAATGATCCATAAGTCATTTATGACATGTAGGAATCAACTGCACCTCAATCGGACACATTGTGTGACTGATATGACTCCAAGTGTGTGTTTATTTAAAATTGACATTAATTTTAGTAAAAAGAACACATGATATACTGAAAACCGAGAAAAAACATCCGTATTATTTTAATAATTTAGGATAATGATCTATAATTTATTTTTGAAGTATAGAAATCACTCGCACCTCAATCTGATGTACGGTGTGACTGATATGATTCCAAGTGTGTCTTTTTATTTACAATTGACATTAATTTTTGTAAAAAGAACAACTGACATACTGAAAATTGAGAATAACACATTTATATTGTTTTGATAGTTTATTAAAATGATCCATAAGTCATTTGTGATGTGTAGGAATCAATCGCACATCAATCTGACGCACGGTGTGAGTGGTATAACTCCAACTGTGTCTTTTTATTTAAAATTGACATTAATTTTAGTAAAAAGAACAAGTGACATACTAAAAATCGAGCAAACGCATTCGGATTATTTTGATAATTTAGAAAAATGATCCATAAGTCATTTTTGACATGTAGGAATCAACTCTGCCTCAATACGATGTACAGTGTTCCTAGTAGGACTCTAAGTGTGTCCTTTTCTTTAAAATTGACATTAACTTTAGTAAAAATGACAAGTGACGTACTCAAGACTGAGAAAACACATTAGGATTGTTTTGATACTTTATAAAAATGATCCATAAATCATTTGTGACATATAGGAATCTATCGCACCTCAATTCGATGCACGGTGTGACTGGTATGACTCAAAGTATCTGTTACCAGTTTAAAATTGACATTTTAGTTTAAAACGTGTGTCACTCACTAAAAATCAAATAAAATCACTCGAATTGTCTTGATAATTTAGGACAATGATTCATAAGTCATTTTTGACATGTACGAAGTAGTCTCATGTCAAATTGACACACGATGTGACCGGTATGACTTAAAGTGTGTGTTTCCAATTTGAAATGACATTTTAGTAAAAAATACAAGTGACATACTGAAAACTGAGAAAATAAATTCAGATTGTTTTGATACTTAATGATTCATAAATCATTTGTGACATGTAGGAATCAACCTCACCTCAATATAATGCATGGTGTGACCGATATGACTTCAAGTGTGTCTTTTAATTTCAATTTGACATTCATTTTAGTAAAAAGAACAAGTGACATTCTGAAAACCGATAAAATGAATTTGGATTGTTTTGATAGTTTAGGGAAACAATCCATAATTCATTTGTCACATGTAGGAATCAACTTCACCTCAATCCGACATACGGTGTGATCGTTATAACTCCAAGTGTGTCTTTTTATTTAAAATTGACATTAATTTTAGTAAAAAGAACAAATGACATACTAAAAACCTAGAAAACACATTTGGATTGTTTTGATACTTTAGGATAAGGATTCATAAGTCATTTGTGACATATAGGAATCAACATCACCTCAATCAAATGTATAGTGTGACTGGTATGACCCTAAGTGTGTCCTTTTATTTAAAATTGACATTAATTTCAGTAAAAACGACAAGTGACATACTCAAGACTGAGAAAATGCATTTAGATTGTTTTGATACTTCAGTAAAATGATTCATAAGTAATTTTTGATTTGTAGGAATCAATCACGCCTCAATCCGACGTACGGTGTGACTGGTATGACTCAAACTATCTGTTATCAGTTTAAAATTAATATTTTAGTTCAAAACATGTGTCACTCATTGAAAACCAAGCAAACACGTTTCGATTGTCTTAATAATTTAGGACAACGATTCAGAAGTCATTTGTGACGTGTAACAAGTAGTTTCACGTTAAACCGACACACGATGTGGTCAGTATGACTCAAAGTGCATGTTTCCAATTTTAAATGACATTTTAGTAAAAAAACAAAAATGATATACTCAAAACTGATCAAACATATTCAGATTGTTTTAATACTTTAGAACAACGGTCCATAAATAATTTTTGACGTGTAGGAATCAACCATAACTCAATCTGATGTAAGGTGTAACACCCCAAGCTTCTACGGTACGCTTCTCTTTGAATAATGTGATAGCGTGTGTTGTACGCAACACCGAGTTCTAACACACCATAACCAATCAAACTAGCCGTTATGAATAGTAATACCTACTTTTTGAAATTATATATATTTTATATTTTAAAATGGACTTCATTTCTGGATTCGGAATATCGAATTTATCCTAAGGTGAAATTTTGGTACTTTTCGGATAACTTTCATATTTTGATGAATAGTGAAAATTACTAAATTTTAATTAAAAACAACTTTTTTAATCAAAATAATTAATAGTGATAAATTATGAATTTGAGTGGTTTTAAAGTATATTTAGAATATATTTTTACCATTTAATATAATTTTTGTCATTGGACATAATTTTACAATTAAACCGAACATAAACAAGTGTCAATCTTTTGATAATTATTATCTCTTAAAAACACGCTTTTTGTTTTGACAGCGGGAATTAATTTTAAATTAATTTCTGCCACTTCTGTATTTTGAATTTAGAAAAATGGATTCCATATTTGGAATCAGGATGTCCAAATTGTGTAAATAGGTAACTTTTATTTTTAGCCATTTTGAATAATTACTGTGGTAAATATTTTATTTACCATTGTTAAGGGTAAATCTGGTAAATAAGGGTTAAAAAATAATATTATAATAATACTAAATTACCCTAAAACGTGTCCTAGCATTATTGGTTGATACATGTTCGACCATAGGCATCTTTGGGTCGATTTTGGGACCTCATAGTGCCACTTGTAGGTGATAGGGACACTTTTTTTTAATTAAGTTAAAATGAATACAAAAATGACACAAGCATATATCTTTTAGAAAAATAACTTTTACATAGGGTTATATATGTTGGATTTTAGATTATAAATATTCATTAGAAAGATAAAAAGATTTCCTACATAATTATATTTTATTTATAATTTTTATACATTAAATAATTTAATTTATTTATGACACAATGATGATGGAGTAATTACTATAATAGTGAAAAATTAAAATAATTGATATTATAAATACCCAAATAAATATAATATGAAACTTTTAATGAATTAAACTAATTTTCCAGGATAATATTATATATTAGTATTGATGTAATTGACTTTGTTCGAAGTAATAAATCTGTTATGAGTTTCAAAAAAATCAATTATTGAATAGTGTCAAAATTGACATAAAAGAGTTCTTAAAACAAATATTATATTATTAATTGATATTAAATTCCTAAAAATCTAAGGTTCGGATAAGAGACCTATATCATGATAGTTTCATCATTAATGTACCACTTGGGGGTCGCTCGGATGTATATAGTAAGTTTATTAACCATATTATATAAAAATACAAAGAGACATTGTAAAAGTGAAACTAATTAACTTAGAGTTAATACTTAAAGATAAGGTTAATATAAGTACCCAAACCTGTCTAAATTATATTAGTTGAGTTGTTTTCGACCTATCCCCACCTTAAAATTTAAATAATAAACTTTGGATCCATTAGAAACTGAATATGAATTTATTATAAACTAATATTTCTATATTTTCCAACGGTGCCCCTCACCCCTCTTATAAAAGGGCACTCCTCCTTCTCATTTCTTTACACCTTTAAAGCATTTTTTTCGGCCAAAATCTGCCCAAATACTCTCCCAACTTCCCTCACTAAAACCTAGAGTCCTTAGTTTGATCAGAAAGCCAACCTAAGGAGCCCTTTTGATCAAATCAAAAGGAAGAACCCGAAGAAGAGGTAATGATTTCACCACCCTTTTCCAAGTTCATTTCTTCTTCCACTTCTTCTTCCTTTGTTGTTACCATTATAAAATAATAACTCCAGTATCATATATATAATGTGATGTTATTATAAATATGGTACAACCATATTCAGTATTCTATCCACCCTTTGAATAACATGTCACCATACGTGCGTACGTACGGCTTACCGTCTCCATGTCGTGGTGTAATTGTTATTCAATATATTATTATTTGGATGGGTATAATAATGATGTGTAACTCATGTAAATAATAAATATAACATGTTAATGATTCTGTATATATGATATACCATCCATTTATATATTATTTTAATATCAAAAGAATGATATTGTTGCTCGTGCGTACGGACGGACTACCGTCTCCACGAACGCGATGAGATTCATTTTCCATCGTATCCATTCAAGTATAATTATCATTTGATGATTTAAAAAATAATGTTTAAGGACTTGATATCATTATGGATATGAATAATATACAACTTATCCATTACAAACATGTCTTACGTAACAAAACATATAAAAGAAAACAAGTAAGTTAACACCCGAAACAACGATAATACTAAGATATTATTATCAAATCAATATTAAAAGATCGTATATGATATCATATTAATTTATATGATTCTTGTATAATTTAATAAAAATTATTTCACCATTATACAGGATGTTAACCTACCCCAACCAAGGAAAAGTACAAGGTAGGGGTTATTTCACAATCTCTTCATTATCCGAGGTTGTTTATACGTAATAATCTACTGGAATCTCTTTATCATCAACATCCATGTTTCTTAAAAATGTATTTCAAAACATTTTTACTATTTACTAGAATATGAGTTAAAGTCATTTATACCCTTTTTGAATTTTATAAGTGGTTTATAAAGGAATCTTTCCATCGTTTTCAAAACAAGGTCCTTTTTAACCTTTTCGACAGAATTAAGGTAAGAATGTTTTTTTTAACTTATACGGCGGGTGCGGTTATTTTCCACCGTTATAAAATCTTCAAAGCTTTCCTTACAAGATTATAAGAATATTGTCAAAGAAAATGTTTTATTTTATATGGCTCTTAAATGATTTCAAAAATAGAAAGAGATATTTCTCTAAAAAGAGTTTTGATTTCATCTATGTCAACATCCTTTGATGGATTTTACGCTTATTTGAAGTTGATTTATTATGATACAAAACTTATATATTGTATTAAAGGTTTTGTGATATGTTTGACTGTGGATGTGCTATTTTTATACCATTCATAGTTTATGGTGAAATTATTGACATTTCGTATGCTAGTTTTAATACGAATGTTTATATTATGTTTAAACCTCTTCATATGGGAATGCATTGGACTTAATATGTGATGGGTGGAGCCCGCTATAGCTCCTCGATGCATCAGTAGGTCTCATGAGACAAACTAGTGTCTTGGCACAAGGCCTTGGCAAAATCTTATTTGTAGTCTTGGCACGAGGCCTTGGCTATGTGGTTATGATAGTCTGGCATTATGCATTCCAACATTATGAAAGTGGTTATTGATTTTGCATGTGATTATTCGATTAGTAGAATATCCCTGTGAATGAGTAAATGGAATTATTTCATTTTATTTATTCCATACAATGTTGAAAGTTCAAGTTTGAAAGGCTTTTGTTTTAGTTATACATTGCCTTAAATGTTTATTCTTATTTATGAAAGTTTCCGCTATATTGTTATCCTTACTGGGCATTTGATCTCACCCCTTTTCTATGTTTTATTTTTCCTAGGAAGTGAAGAAGTAAATTATGAATGACCTGCAGGGATATTATGTGGGGATATGAGTGTGGATTATGGAGACATTATGTTGTTGTAGTAGTTTTTCATTTTATGATGTAATGTAAAACTTATGAATATATCTAGTGTTTCCAAGGCTACTAAACCAATCGGTCTTTCGAGATTTGATCTTTCTTGTGATCATGCCAATGTTATGTAATAATGCACCGACTCTGGGTAACTAGGGTCAGGGCGTTGCAGTTGGTATCAGAGGAAGTTTAGTACAAACCTTGGAAGCTAGATTTAGATAAACTCTGATTAGAGCACATAGACCTAAGATGGACTTTGAGGATTAGTATAGAAGAACTTCCTAGAATTTTGGTATTGTAGAGATTTTGTGAGTTTTTCGAGCAATACATCCCTGTCTGGATACGAGCAGGTAGAGGCGGCTCTGGCACAGATGTACCTAGGGGTAAAACCCGAAAACACCGCTTTGAGCTAGACTCGAACAGGAACTGGTGCACGACAACGGGCCTTGCTGCACTCTTGGTTACGACACTCCCGGGGGATATGCTTAGGATAACTCTCATTTTCTTTACAAATCATTATGAAGGGTTTATGAGTATATACTTCCTCAAAGAAAACATTTTTATGATTATGGATTATATCCATAAATAGTTCAATTTATGTTAAGTGTTTTATAAGTATGGGATTATGTATTTTGATTCATAAACTGATCTAGTTTATGCCATTGTTTAGAAATGGCGCCTAGTGGAAGAAATAGAAACCGTATCAATGCACGCACTCCATGTAGGGATTGCCCTCCTGCTCAAGATAATTATAGTGGGGCTAGTGATGCAACTGGTGCCGATCAGCTAATCACCATACTGGGACAACTTACTCAGGTTATGAATAATAACCTTACCTGTATGGAGCACCCTGATCCACAATGTGGAGGATCAATGTTAGATCGATTCATGAGGCAAAAACCACCAACGTTCAATGGGAGTACAAATCCCTTAGTAGCTGAGCAATGGATAAATTCCCTAGAGAAAATATTTCAGGCTTTGGGGAGCAGTGAAAGGGAAAAAGTTATCATGGCAGTTTACCGCCTCACTGGAGATGTTGATCAATGGTGGTCATTGATTCAAAACATGAAGGAAGATGATGAAGTATCAAATATGGAATGGAGGGAGTTGAAAGATCTGTTTTTAGAAAAATACTTTCCTCGCGACCATCGAGCAGACATGGAAAGGCAATTTCTGAGTCTGAGACAAAAGGAGGATGAGAATGTCACAAAGTATGAGGCTAACTTTACAAGGTTAGCAAGGTATGCTGGAGATTATATACGTAACCCAAGAAGTAAGATTGATCATTTCTTTGATGGGTTAAAACCATTTCTTCGTCGAGCATTAGTCTCACAATCCTTTTCGTCATACGAAGACATTGTCTCATGTGCTATCAAGACCGAAAAGGAATTCTCTAAGTCTTATGACTTTAAAGCAAAGCAAGAGAAGAAGAGACCTGCTGATCAATCTGGGAATGGAAATAAGGGGAATAAGGGAAAGGTTGAATATCCATCTTGTGGTAAATGCGGGAAGAAACATCCTCGTACTTGCTTGAAGGGAATGGGAGTCTGTTACAAGTGTGGTGAAAAAGGCCACCAAGCTCGTGATTGCAAGGGGAAGAAGGAAGCTACCAACGTTCAGTGCTACAATTGCAGGGAGATGGGGCATTATGCAAATGAATGTCCTAAGCGTCAGGAGAACTTACCTCAGAAAAGGCCAAGGGATCAAGGCCAGGCTTATGCTATCACTACTGCTGAGGTAGAAGCTCCGAAAGACGTGGTGGCAGGTAATTTAATGGTTTCCTCAAGTTTAGCAAATGCATTATTTGATTCGAGATCATCGCATTGTTTTATATCTTCCCAGTTTTCTAAGAAAATTAGATATTTCCAATTTGATTTAATAAGGGAGTTGTCAGTTAAAACTCTTAAGGTAAGTATCATTGCAACAAAGTTTTGTGAATCAGTCCCCATTAGAGCACATAAATGTTCTTTATCTGCTGATCTCATCGTCATACCTATTATTGAGTTTGATATAATCCTCGGTATGGACTGGCTTTCGGACTATGATGCGAAGATTTATTGTAAGAAGAAAGAGGTTACGATTCTTGATGATAATGATAAGGAACACCTTATCTTTAGAGCAGAATCGTCACCACCTAATTCTTATTTAGATCCACCCCCAGTAGCTCAACTTAATTCAATTATTGGGGAGGAAGAGAATGAAATAATTGTTGGTGAGGAAAGGAATGTTCAAATAGAGGATGTACCTGTTGTGAAAGAATTTGTAGATGTATTTCCGGAAGATTTACCTGGACATCCTCCAGAACGAGAAGTTGAGTTTTCCATTGATTTGATTCCTGGATCAAGGCCTATATCGAAGACCCCTTATATAATGGCCACTGTAGAATTATTTGAACTAAAGAAACAACTAGAGGAATTGAGTAATAAGGGATTTATTCGCCCTAGTGTTTCTCCATGGGGAGCCCCTGTTCTTTTTGTTAAAAAGAAAGATGGATCTATGAGGTTATGTATCGACTACAAGGAGATCAATGCTATAACGATAAAGAACAAGTATACCATACCTCGTATTGATGATTTATTTGACCAACTACATGGAGCTCAATACTTTTCAAAGATTGACCTTCGATCTGGATACCACCAGTTGTGTGTGAAGAAGGAAGACATTTTGAAGACAGCATTTCGAACCAGGTACGGGCATTACGAGTTTACTGTAATGCCTTTTGGATTGACTAATGCACCCTCTGTATTCATGGATCTGATGAATAGAGTTTTCAAGGAGTATCTCGATGAATTTGTTGTGGTATTTATTTATGATATATTGGTATACTCCAAAACCTACGAAGATCATGAAAATCACTTGCGCATTATCTTGAAGACTCTGAGGAGGCATGAATTATATGGGAAGTTTAGCAAGTGTGAATTCTGGCTTTAGGAGATTTCTTCTCTTGGCCATATTGTCTCTAAAGATGGAATCTTTGTTGATCCTTCTAAGACCAAGGCAATCCAAGAATGGCCAGCACCTACGAGTATAACTGAGGTACGCAGTTTTATTGGTTTGGCAGGTTATTATCGACGTTTTGTCCAGAATTTTGCCCGATTGGCTAACCCATTAACGAAGCTCACACGTAAAGGGTTTAAATTTGTTTGGACAAAAGAGTGTGAAGAATGTTTCGAAGAACTGAAGAGAAGATTAGTCAATGCTCCTATATTGACTCTATCATCGGGGAATGATGGGTTCGTTATTTATAGTGATGCATCAAAGAAAGGACTTGGTTGTGTCCTTATGCAGAATGATAGAGTTATTGCCTATGCATCACGACAGTTAAAAATTCATGAACAAAACTATCCTACTCATGATCTCGAGTTAGCAGTTGTGATCTTTGCTTTGAAGATATGGAGGCACTACCTCTATGGTGAAAAATGTGAGATTTATACTGATCACAAGAGTTTGAAGTATATTTTCTCACAAAAAGAACTCAACATGAGGCAAAGGAGATAGCTTGAATTACTCAAGGATTATGATTGCACAATACACTACCACCCGGGAAAAGCAAACAAGGTGGCAGATGCTTTGAGTAGAAAAGACCATGGAGTTTTGAACAATATGAGAATTGAATGGGATCCAATTTTCATGGATCTAGTAAAGATGGACATGGGAATAACCAGGGAAGGTGAAACATCAATGCTTTTTCAAATGGTTGCCAAACCATCTTTACTAGAAAGGATTAAGATTTCTCAAACCGATGATGAAGAATTTCAAAAGAAGATTAAAGCTGTGAATGATGGGAGATTGAGAGGCTTTGTGTATGAAGATGGAATTTTGAAATTCGGGAAGAGACTTTGTGTTCCCGATATACCTGATCTAAAAAGGGAATTGTTGGATGATGCTCATAGTTCCAATTTCTCTATACACCCTGGGAGCACCAAAATGTATTGAGATTTGAAGGAACATTTTTGGTGGGACAACATGAAGAGGGAGATTGCTGATTTTGTGTCAAGATGTATGGTTTGTCAACAAGTGAAAGCTGGAAGGCAAAAGCCTGGAAGAGTCATGCAACCTCTTCCCATATCGGAGTGGAAATGAGACAATATTATGATGGACTTTGTCATGGGGCTACCAAAGACTCCTAGAAGGAACGATGCAATATGGGTTATTGTTGATCGTCTTACCAAGTCAGCACATTTTCTTGCTATAAGAGAAGATCTACCCCTGGAACGTCTAGCAAGACTATATATTAATGAAGTTGTGAGACTTCATGGAGTACCCCTATCGATTGTTTCTGATCGTGATCCCTGTTTTACTTCAAGATTCTGAAAAAGTCTTCAGAAATCCCTGGATACTGAACTTCATTTGAGCACTACTTACCACCCTCAGACAGACGGACAATCAGAACGGACTATTCAGACCTTAGAAGACATGTTGAGATCTTGCTCACTTGACTTTCAGGATATGTGGGATCAATATTTACCACTGGTAGAATTTTCCTATAACAATAGCTTCCATTCAAGTATTCAGATGACACCATATGAAGCGTTATACGGAAAGAGATGTCGTACACCAACCTGTTGGGATGACGTTGGTGAAAGAAAACTTTTAGGCCCAGAACTGGTGGAGGAAACGGTGGAAAAGGTGAAGGTAATCCAAAATCACATCAAAGCAGCTCAAAGTAGGCAGAAGAGCTATGCCGATAATCGAAGGAAGGATTTGGAATTTCAAGTCGGTGATCATGTTTTCCTGAAAGTATCTCCATAGAAGGGAGTCATACGTTTTGGTAAGAAAGGTAAATTGAGTCCCAGGAACATCGGACCTTTCGAAATTCTAGAACGAATTGGGGTTGTGGCTTACCGATTGGCAATGCCGCCAAGTCTCTCCAAAGTTCACGATGTGTTCCACGTATCTCTGTTGAGGAAATACATGCCTGACCCAACGCATGTACTCACCTATGAGGAATTAGAACTAGAACCCGATCTTTCCTATTGTGAAGAGCCCGTCAGGATTCCTGATACGAGAGAACAAGTACTGAGAAACCGGACGACGCGTCTGGTAAAAGTTTTGTGGAGAAACCATAAGATGGAAGAGGCAACGTGGGAACCCGAGGAACTTATGATGAAGAACCACCCGAGTCTTTTCATGTGATAAGTATTCTTGAAATTTCAAGGACGAAATTATTTGAAGGAGGGGAGAATGTAAGACCCCAAGCTTCTACGGTACGCTTCTCTTTGAATAATGTGATAGCGTGTGTTGTAGCAACACCGAGTTCTAACACACCATAACCAATCAAACTAGCCGTTATGAATAGTAATACCTACTTTTTGAAATTATATATATTTTATATTTTAAAATGGACTTCATTTCTGGATTCGTAATATCGAATTTATCCTAAGGTGAAATTTTGGTACTTTTTGGATAACTTTCATATTTTGATGAATAGTGAAAATTATTAAATTTTAATTAAAAACAACTTTTTTAATCAAAATAATTAATAGTGATAAATTATGAATTTGAGTGGTTTTAAAGTATATTTAGAATATATTTTTACCATTTAATATAATGTTGGTCATTGGATATAATTTTACAATTAAACCGAACATAAACAAGTGTCAATCTTTTGATAGTTATTATCTCTTAAAAACACACTTTTTGTTTTGACAGCGGGAATTAATTTTAAATTAATTTCTGCCACTTCTGTATTTTGAATTTAGAAAAATGGATTCCATATTTAGAATCAGGATGTCCAAATTGTGTAAATAGGTAACTTTTATTTTTATACATTTTGAATAATTACTATGGTAAATTTTTTATTTACCATGGTTAAGGGTAAATCTGGTAAATAAGGGTTAAAAAATAATATTATAATAATACTAAATTACCCTACAACGTGTCCTAGCCTTATTGGTTGATACATGTTCGACCATAGGCATCTTTGGGTCGATTTTGGAACCCCATGGTGCCACTTTTAGGTGATAGGGACACTTTTTTTTAATTAAGTTAAAATGAATACAAAAATGACACAAGCATATATCTTTTAGAAAAACAATTTTTACATAGGGTTATATATGTTGGATTTTAGATTATAAATATTCATTAGAAAGATAAAAAGATTTCCTACATAATGATATTTTATTTATAATTTTTAGACATTAAATAATTTAATTTATTTATGACACAATGATGATGTAGTAATTACTATAATAGTGACAAATTAAAATAATTGATATTATAAATACCCAAATAAATATAATATGAAACTTTTAATGAATTAAACTAATTTTCTAGGATAATATGATATATTAGGATTGATTTAATTGACTTTGTTCGAAGTAATCAATCTGTTATGAGTTTCAAAAAAATCAACTATTGAATAGTGTCAAAATTGACATAAAAGAGTTCTTAAAACAAATATTATATTATTAATTGATATTAAATTCCTAAAAATCTAAGGTTTGGCCAAAATACCTATATCATGATAGGTTCATCATTAATGGACCACTTGGGGGTCTCTTGGATGTATATAGTAAGTTTATTAACCATATTATATAAAAATACAAAGAGACATTGTAAAAGTGAAACTAATTAACTTAGAGTTAATACTTAAAGATAAGGTTAATATAAGTACCCAAACCTGTCTAAATTCTATTGGTTGAGTTGTTTTAGACCTATCCCCACCTTAACATTTAAATAATCAACTTTGGAGCCATTAGAAACCGAATATGAATTTATTATAAACTAATATTTCTAGCTTTTCCAAAGGTGCCCCTCACCCCTCTTATAAAAGGGCACTCCTCCTTCTCATTTCTTCACACCTTCAAAGCCTTTTGTTTCGGCCAAACTCTGCCCAAATACTCTCACAACTTCCCTCACTACAACCTAGAGGCCTTAGTTTGATCAGAAAGCCAACCTAAGGATCCCTTTTGATCAAATCAAAAGGAAGAACCCGAAGAAGAGGTAATGATTTCACCACCCTTTTCCAAGTTCATTTCTTCTTCCACTTCTTCTTCCTTTGTTGTTACCATTATAAAATAATAACTCCAGTATCATATATATACTGTGATGTTATTATAAATATGGTACAACCATATTCAGTATTCTATCCACCCTTTGAATAACATGTCACCATACGTGCGTACGTACGGCTTACCGTCTCCACGTCGTGGTGTAATTGTTATTCAATATATTATTATTTGGATGGGTATAATAATGATGTGTAACTCATGTAAATAATAAATATAACATGTTAATGATTTTGTATATATGATATACCATCCATTTATATATTATTTTAATATCAAAAGAATGATATTGTCGCTCGTGCGTACGTACGGACTACCGTCTCCACGAACGCGATGAGATTCATTCTCCATCGTATCCATTCAAATATAATTATCATTTGATGATATAAAAAATGATGTTTAAGGACTTGATATCATTTTGGATATGAATAATATACAACCTATCTGTTACAAACATGTCTTACGTAACAAAACATATAAAAGAAAACAAGTAAGTTAACACCCGAAACAACGATAATACTAAGATATTATTATCAAATCAATATTAAAAGATCATATATGATATCATATTAATGTATATGATTCTTGTATAATTTAATAACAATTATTTTACCATTATACAAGAGGTTAACCTACCCCAACCAAGGAAAAGTACAAGGTAAGGGTTATTTCACAATCTCTTCATTATCCGAGGTTGTTTATACGTAATAATCTACTGGGATCTCTTTATCATCCACATCCATGTTTCTTAAAAATGTATTTCAAAACATTTTTACTATTTACTAGAATATGAGTTAAAGTCATTTATACCCTTTTTGAATTTTATAAGTGGTTTATAAAGGAATCTTTCCATCGTTTTCAAAACAAGGCCCTTTTTAACCTTTTCGACAGAATTAAGGTAAGAATGTTTTTTTTAACTTATACGGCGGGTGTGGTTATTTTCCACCGTTATAAAATCTTCAAAGCTTTCCTTACAAGCTTATAAGAATATTGTCAAAGAAAATGTTTTATTTTATATGGCTCTTAAATGATTTCAAAAATAGAAAGAGATATTTCTCTAAAAAGAGTTTTGATTTCATCTATGTCAACATTCTTTGATGGATTTTACGCTTATTTGAAGTTGATTTATTATGATACAAAACTTCTATATTGTATTGAAGGTTTTGTGATATGTTTGACTGTGGATGTGCTATTTTTATACCATTCATAGTTTATGGTGAAATTATTGACATTTCGTATGCTAGTTTTAATACGAATGTTTATATTATGTTTAAACCTCTTCATATGGGAATGCATTGGACTTAATATGTGACGGGTGGAGCCCGCTATAGCTCCTTGATGCATCAGTAGGTCTCATGAGACAAACTAGTGTCTTGGCACAAGACCTTGGCAAAATCTTATTTGTAGTCTTGGCACGAGGCCTTGGCTATGTGGTTATGATAGTCTGGCATTATGCATTCCAACATTATGAAAGTGGTTATTGATTTTGCATGTGATTATTCGATTAGTAGAATATCCATGTGAATGAGTAAATGACATTATTTCATTTTATTTATGTCATACAATGTTGAAAGTTCAAGTTTGAAAGGCTTTTGTTTTAGTTATACATTGCCTTAAATGTTTATTCTTATTTATGAAAGTTTCTGCTATATTGTTATCCTTACTGGGCATTTGAGCTTACCCCTTTTCTATGTTTTATTTTTCTCAGGAAGTGAAGAAGTAAATTATGAATGACCTGCAGAGATATTATGTGGGGATATGAGTGTGGATTATGGAGACATTATGTTGTTGTAGTAGTTTTTCATTTTATGATGTAATGTAAAACTTATGAATATATCTAGTGTTTCCAAGGCTACTAAACCAATCGGTCTTTCGAGATTTGATCTTTCTTGTGATCATGCCAATGTTATGTAATAATGCACCGACTCTGGGTAACTAGGGTCGGGGCGTTACATAAGGTGTCACCGGTATAACTCCAAGTGTGCCTTTTTATTTAAAATTGACATCAATTTTAGTAAAAAGAACAAGTGACATACTGAAAACTGAGCAAACGTATTCGAATTGTTTTGATACTTTATGAAAACGATCCATAAATTATTTGTGACGTGTATGAATTATCCGCACTGCAATATAATGTACGATATGACTGTTATAACTCCAAGTGTGTCTTTGTATTTAAATTTGACATTTTATTAATGTATTCTTTCATATTTATGTTTAATTTATTTCTTTATAGTATTACTAATATAATATTTGTTTTCTTATACAATTGGATTCTTTTGCTCAGGTTGGGATGGTTTGTTTGGCAACTGATATCATGGTCGAGCTTTTTTGAGAGGGGGTCACATGTGCCAAAGACGATGAAACATTGATCTTTTTAAATGTTTATAGATGGTAGTTGTAAATGTAATTATATAAAACATTGTTTGAAATGTTTATAGTAGTTTTTTTTGTATTTGTGATGTAAAATTTATTTCTATTAAATTATATATTTGCATATAGGTGTATTTGCATACAGGTTACAGGTGTATGTGTTGTCACGTGGTGTTATATATTCAAAAAGCACATAGCACAAGATTGGTCTTTATCAGCGCTAAAAAAAAGCACTGCTAACGCTGCTGCATATCCTTTTTTTCGCGCTATTAAAGAGTTGATCTGTAGTAGTAATACATGTTCAAAAACAATGTAAAAAGTCCTAAAGAGATACCTTAAAAAAAGTGTCACAAGTGTAAATGGCCTTCGGTCCATGCAATCTAAGGTTTTCGGATCATTTAAGTGTTTCATCTCAACCCAATTAGAAAGAGGGACTATCCAAAGAAATAAGATAAAAATAGAATTGGAGGTGTAATAGGTGAAACCCAACACATACTTGTGTATCCAAAGATACACAAATGCATCTAATATTAATTTTATTGTAGTCTATATAAAATAAACTAAAATTAATTACTATTTATATATATAAATATGACACACATATTTATAATAATAATAATAGTAATAATATATAAACTTTATTATGTGAAAAATTCTAAGATTTTAAAAGTTAAATCAGTTAATTCATTTAAATATTAAATTTACAAAATCTTTCGTTGCAAACAAAATATAAAAATACTTTACCTTAAATAAATATATAAATATACGATCAACGATATTATCAATACTATTAAAAATCACATTTATGTGCATGAAATAAAACGGTGATATATCATCGATAAAATTATTTTTTATTAACACTTGTAAATTGTTGATAAACACCACCATTTTATTATGAGTTTGGGCGAAGAAATAAACAGAAAAATCGCTCGTTTTTCTTCAATATTAGTGACCAACGTCAAAGGCTGTTTTTAACGACAGTCAATTTATCCCGTATGAGTTATTTGATATACTTTATGCTTTGATTCTAAATAATTTGTCTTTGAGTAAACTTTTAATTTGAAATGTAATAGATTCCAATATCCAATGATTACTGAATAAAAAAATAGGCAGATCCTGTTACCGATGTGGGATTAGGTAGAAAATACGATACGGTGGGGGCCGTAATAATGGGTGGGGGTAGTGCTCGAATATGATTCAGCCACAACAGTTTGGATGTCATCATTTTCCACAATATGATAAAGGCAAAATAGTTTTGTTTTATTTATTGGGGAAAGGAGATTTTCATGTATGAAAACTGTTGCAGCATCAATCATGCCTTGTCGGCTGTGTAGGTGGGCGGTTGAGTCACCAAGAGAACATGATTTATTTGTTTGAAATTTAAAAACCATAATCATTCACATGCATCAAAATGCACAAAAAAATATTAAATATTAAATATTAAAAGTGGGATACCTAAACGGGGTTCCTAAAGGGTCTTTGTTTGGTTCATGGTAATTCCATGATATATTAATGCAATTTGACTTTCGAGGAAATAAAATAGCCAAATGAAATGAATTTCCATCCATTAAAAAACCTTCCATATTGAAAATTTCAGGGTAAACTGGTAATTTTATCTCTTGACAAATGATTATCATTTGTTTCTTGGTATCTAATCATATTGGGGCGGTGGGTTGGAGAGGCAGTGGGCAAAATGAGTGTTTAGTAGAAAACTAGGGTTTGGGGAGAGTGACAACACATGAAGGGAGGTGAGGAGAAATTTGGCTTTTTTTAAAAAAAAAAAAATTAGCGACCATCATTGGACGTCGCAAAAAGCCTCGATTGTCGGTGCTAATGGTGGTCTCCAATTTTGATCTCCACCAAAACACACATATATACAAGTGATATTTGTTTTCTTAAAAGTAGCCACATGCTAGTACCAGCTTGTACATGTTGGGGCAGAGCCCTACGTCGTAACAGAAACAGTTGCAAAACACAAAAAATTTACACAGATGAATTTTCCATCTGAATGAATTTTACACATCCTCCGAAAGAATTTTACACCACACTCGAATGATTTTTCTCTCAACACCCGAAAGAACTTTTCTCTCACCCGAAGGCATTTTTCACACACCCAATAACATATCATTTCATTGCATCACCGATCATCACAACCAGGACACGTCGCCTGACTCTCCATCATGAATCTTTTTACACGTTGTCAACAATTTTCTCGTCATTGTCTTCATCAACTCTTCACACGAGCTACCACAAACACGGTAGCTTCTTCTCGGTTATCACAAGGTGGGTACATCTTACTCGCCTTCCTACTTTTTTTCTTCATCATGTCCCCATATATATAGAGTCCGCACCACCCCTCTCAAAGATAATAAAAATATATCTTTTTTTTCAAATCCTATCATGCCTATCTCACCTTTTCAAACTCCCTTACCTTTTTCCCTCTCATATCCAAATTTAAAAATCAAAAGATCCGGACGATGCCTTTTTTTAAAAAAAACATGAGCCCATAGGCCTTTATATTAAATAAAGAAAGTTTACAAGAGGCAAAACGAAGGGATTTTACATTTGTCTCGGAGTAAAAGAGGAGCCATATCATCAGGTAAAATGTGCAAGTGAATGCAGCTTTCCGCATTGACTCCTTTGTTGGTCAGTCCATCACCAATATAGTTCGCCTCCCTAAAAGTGTGGGTGATGAAGTGGTTCAAAGAGTAAAGTTTGTCAAGACAGTTCACCCATTTAGCAACCAGCTTCCATGAGAGATGCCTTCGATCCGCTCTAACAGCTTGCACGAGGGTAGTGGAGTCACAATCAAACCATAAAGTTCATCAAGTGGTATATGTCTACTTGAAATAGCACATAGATGTTCTCATCACATACATGACTAACAAGTTTGGTCCTCTAAAGACACACTAAGAGTCAACTACAAACAACCAACTGTGCCAACAAAGTAATTAGTTTCATCGTTGTCATAACATCATTTGTGATTGCATCATCCCAAATGTTTCCAAGTTCTGCCTCCTCACCATGGGTCGGGAAGAAGATCAAAATTCATCAAATCACATCCAAACTTCCTACTCGATGTAGCCCAATTTAAAGGTAAACCCATCTCCAAACATGTTTCACCTCGATTACCCACATAAAATAGTAGTGTTCGAAGGACATGGATCATTGATTATCTAAGCATCGTTGAAAAATAATAAGTTAAACAGTAAGTTAGCATACATTTATGAAACTCAAGAATCTTGAATCTATCTGTAATTTCGACATCTCAGTTCCAACCCATCGTCACTTATCATCAAATTTCACATGGTATTTCGATATTCATCTCATTCATATTCAATTAAGACTTTGCAAGTACACTTCCTTAACCCAAGTTAGCTCATACCAATCACGGTTATAATTCAATTGGTTGTCTAAATCAAGTGTTTGATATGGTTAAGACACTATCAAATTTACATATAAATCTGGTGAAAGCTATGTTGATTCCAAATCATACCTAAAAACACTATGTGCCAACAAATTAGGTATATATACGCATTTAATGCTATTATTGGAGGGGGGCTGGTGTCATCATCATGTTTATGGGAACAGCAATTAGGGTTTCGTAGGGTTGCCATTTGAAAGTGGGTAGCCACGAAATAAATAAAGGCGTGGAATTTTGTTGTGGGGAGCAGCGGGTTGGGACAATGATGATGGGTGGCCCCCCCGCCATGGACAGAAAGGCGACCTCTTATGATTTATCTTTCAAACGCCACCCGCACAGGAAAGGATGGAGGAAAGACGAGGATGAAGACAGTGATGATGACGACGACCCACATTATTCATGCCACCCTCCCTTTGAAAATCTGTATCATTATTTAATGATGAAATGACGGAAACAAACACCACCCAATACGCTTCGCTTTCTCACCTAATGGAGAACGGGTCCGCCTCCTCTGTCGACTGGTTTCTTCCCTTAGGGTTTGGGTTTTTTTTTTTTTTTTAAATGGAAAGGGCTGTGGAGGTCAGCAATGCCGTCAGTGGCAGGGATCACCCCCGGCCCACCACGGCTTTGTTGTTGATAAATAATAAGTGAAACCCATCTGCTTTTTATTGCCTTCAAGCTTAGCCATGAATTCTCCATAACTTATGCGTTAAGGATAAGTATCTGAGGTATAGAGATTGAGTATAAAATCAATTGGGTGTAAGATTGACAAGTATTTTTATATTTTTATTACCTTTTTAATGTGCAACACTAGTAAGTTTATCATAAATAAGCATTATTATAACTATAATGTTTTTAATGTCAATTAAAAACAAAGCTTTTCATGACAATTTTGGGAATTATAATATTGAAAAAAGTTTGCTTTAATAACGGATGTTAAACCCAATTTCCACAATGCCTAGAGTATAAAATTATTGGTAATCCACATGGTATAAAATATTTCACATTGGTTATTATAAAAAACTGATGTGAAATATATATTTATTTTAAATAATTAGCACCTATTACATTGGTTCCTAAAGTAACTAATATCAAATATTATTCTTGATAAGGATTTCACATCGATTATTTTAACAATCGATGAAAATTAAGTTTCTTAAATAATTATTTTATATAAACCAAACCACAGTACCTGTTAGACAAATTCTATAGAGAATAGAAACAGAGAATTTAAGAAAAAAGTACAAAATTTTTCCATTCACAAATATGTATATTGAAGTATTATTTACAGTTATAAATTACAAAATATAACAACGTTTTACATTACAAAATTTTTCAACTCACATTTAATGCAATTGCTAAAAGGAACTTCAAACAAGCCTAGGATCTTTGGCCGCAATTTCCTTGTCACGTCCCGCCGCTCTAGACCACATACCGGTGCCCGAACCGGCGGAACGCTACAAACCTCAAACACGTCTCCTCATACACCAAAGGCTGGTGGTTAGCTGTAAAACCGAAGATTTTAATATATATAAGTACTCAATTTTTAGTGAATTATTTTATATTTAAAAAACATGTTTTCTTCAAAAATGAGTTTTATTGCATTTTGTGTGTGAATATTATAATTAATTTCTATCACTTTTATAAATTAAATTTGATAAAAAGCACATCATTTTCGAAGTCATAATATCAAAATTAATTTAGAGTGAAATTTTGAGATTTTTCTAAAATGATTGGGTTTTTAGTGAATAGCGAAAAACACATATTTTTCAAATACTGTCATTTCTTTTCATTAAATTAAGTAATTTAAAAGATTTGTTATATTTTGGATTTGGTCTTAAAATGACATATGATCCATTTGATTTAAAATAATATAATTAATTTCATTTGAATTAGCAATATCACTACAAAACATTGAACTATTTGTGACGGCATCCCATCGAAAATAGTCATTTGCAACAGGGTTCCACCGCAAATAACCCGTTGCAGAAAACAGCATCGCAAAAAATACTATTTGCTACGGGATACCATCCAGTCGTAAATAATCTAATCCGGTTTTTTTTTAAAGTTATTTGTGACGGGAGGGATCACCCATCGCAAATAACATAAATAATAATAATAATAATAAAATAAAAAATAATACATAATAAAAAAAATATTCGCAACAATATATAAAACTGCAAATATATGAATTAATAAAAATATTACAAAAAATATGTACATTTAAATGTTTATAAAAAAATACATAAATCACTGAGGGGGAGGTGAGTCATCTATAGGAGGTGGTGGAGGAAACTCCATCCATAATCCATAAGTCAGACGTTGCATGTATTTCATCGTCTGCTCGTGTCGCTGCTTCTGTCATCGACGCATCTCCTGCTGCTGCTGCTGTTGCTGTTGACGGAGTTCCTCCTGCTCCCAACGCATGGTCTCTATAAGCCCACCCTGAACTCACAGCTGCTCCTCATATTATGCAGCAAGGGAGGAGAACTCACCACAAATTTGAAGACAAGAAGACAAGGATCTATCTCCGATGAAGGAATCCCAAGACACCCGAAGAGAGGGTTGTGTTGCACAAAGGATTTACATGGCATGTACCCTTTACACGTAGTGTAAAAGTCGGGTTTCAAGCCCCATCAAAAAATGAGTCGCCTCGACCATTAAATCCTGAATTTATTATACGGTGTGTAACACCCTGTGAACCATCCTTCACATGTCTTGAACCTTCCTTTCATGTCGTGTACACTTTACATGATGTGTATTCCTCCCACCTCTAGCTTTTTAATAGCCAACACCTCCGATCCCACTCTAGGCCTCCTCCGAGCACCACAAAACCTCCTCAAGCCTTCCCTAAAACACTTCCAACACCTAAAACCGAAAAAGTAATGGATTGGGAGGACACATACCGTTACATCAGATACCTCTCAAACGATTCTCGTCCTCGAGAATCCAAAACCAAGCACAGAAGGAAAAATGTGTCCAAACAACCACCCTGCGAGATACCTCTCAAGGATTTCATTACTCCTCAACACTACCACCCGCCAAACACGCCATACCAAACGTCCACAAAAAATCTTGCACAACCTCATCACTACACAATCACATCACCTCAACATCCGATACCGTCTACAAGCCACCACACACCACACACCCACCTACACAACTATATAACCTCCACAAAACCCAAACCAACAACCATCACAACCAACAAATCACACTGCCCCGAACGTACGAATTTGGAAATTCCATCCTCCATGTCAAGATATTATCCGCTCCGAGCAGTGCTCACTCGCCCACACTGGTTTAATGGCATCACAGTTAATGCGTCTTGATTAGGAATTAGGCCCCCCTTTCCATATGTCGGGGGTTTTATTACACACCACACATCAAGGGAAACAACACATCTTATAACATAGAAAGACCCAAACATCACATCACAAAACAAAATAGAGCAAAGAAAAACTTGAAATAGCTTCAGGTATTAGGCACGCATATGCACCTCTTACTCCCAAGTACTCTCCTTCAGGCCACCATACCTCCAAACACATAGACCAAAGGAATGGTCCGACCATGCAACACCTTCTCTCAACGACCCCATATCTCTATCGGTCGCTCCATGAACGTCACATCATCCTTGATATCCAACTCTCCCTAGTCAATAACGTGGGAGTAATCGTAAATATATCAACAAAGGTGGGGTATGTGGAAGACGTTGTGGATCCTCTCCAACCACGGTGGCAACACTAACCGATACCCCACATCACCAACATGTTCCAATACCTCAAAGGGCCTAACAAATATAGGAGAAGGCTTACACCCTTCCAAACCTCCACTGCCCACGCCGAGGGGTGACTCTCAAGAACACATAGTCTCCAATCTCAAACTCTAGGGGCCTTTGCCTATGATCATCAAAGGCTTTCTGACAATCCTGCGCCACCCTCATCCATACATGAACCAATTTGATCTTCTTGGTCATGCTCTGCACCACTTCATGACCAAGAACTACCAACTCTCAAACCTCCGTCCAGCACAACGAAGAATGAAATGACTGTTCGTACAAGGCCTCAAACAGAGCCACACCAATGAACGAGTTATATCTATTATTGTACGCAAACTCGACCAAAGATAAGTGTCATACCCAAGATCCACCAAAGTCCAAGACGCATGCCCACAACATATCCTCCAACGTCTGGATGGTCCGCTTCATCTTCCCATCTGTCTGAGGGTGGAAAGTAGTGCTAAGGCGCAACTAAGAGCCAAAATCATACTGAAATCCCCACAAGACTCACAAGGTAAAATGAGGATCTTGATCAGAGATGATGGTACTTGTTCCCCGTGAAGCCTAACCACATCATCCACACACTACCTCACTAAGAAATACTTGGAACTCGACTCATGGATTGCTATAAAGTGAGTCGATTTCGTCAGTTGGTCAACTATCACCCAATCTGCATCACAAACTCCCTCAGATCGAGGTAACCCTATGATGAAATCTATCGATATTTCTTCCCATTTCCACTCAAGAACATCCAAGGACCATAAAAAAACTCTCGAAACACGGTGTTCTGCTTTCACCTGCTGACAAACCAAACATCTTGCCACAAACTCCACTACTGACCGTTTCATCCTTGACCACCAAAGCTATCTCCTCAAGCCACAATACATCTTTTCCACACCAGGATGTACCGCTAAAGGTGAGCTATGAAAGTCATAGAGAAATCAATCACGCATTTCTTATGGGACAAAAGTCCTTTACTGGGACAACACCTGGTTCTGACCATCCTCCGACCATCTCTCATGAGCATCACCATAGCTAACACGATCACACATCTCCTCTATCTCTGAGTCTACCCATTGAGAATCCTCCACTTGCTACATCAAAGATGTCTCCATGGTCATCTAATAAAGACAACCTCATCCACTACTCTATCTAATGTCAAGATGCATCATTGTATGCTCCTCCATTCCTTTGCAAACATTCACAGACTCCTAAGAAACATTCTCTTGGGTCTTCTCACTCAACAAATCAAAAACTACATTACCGTTCACTTGGGTGTAAGTGATATCAAAATCATAATCCTGAAGAAACTCCATCCACCACTGCTGGCATAGATTTAGATCACGTTTAGAAAAAACATATCGTGGGTTCTTCTTGTTTTTGAAAACCAAAAAATGCTCACCAGTGAGGTAATGTCACCATAAATTTAGTGAGAACACAACTACCATAAACTCTAGATTATGGGTGGCATAGTTACACTAATGGGGGACGTAACTGTATATACCCATAAGATATCACCGCTCTCTGTTGCATCAATACACATCCCAAGCACAGACAGGATGCATGACATAAAATCTTAAAAAACACACCCTCCTCAGGCAATTGAAGCACTAACCAACTTATCCTTCAGCCAACCAAGCACTACCTGAAACTGATCTATCCACAAAAAATCTCAGTCCTTTCTGGTCAACATTGTCAATGGGCCTTCAAATCAAGAGAAATCAGGTAAAAACCTCCGATAGTAGCCCATGAGACCAAGGAAACTGCGAACCATGCCACATTCTTGGGTGCTTCCCAAGAAAAAACTGCTTCAACCTGTAACGCCCCGACCCCAGCTACCCGGAGTCGGTGCATTACTTCATAACATTGGCATGATCACAAAAGATCAAGTCTCGAAAGACCGATTAGTTTAGTAGCCTTGGAAACACTAGATACATTCATAAATTTTACATTACATCATAAAGTGAAAAACTAATAACAAAGTCTTCATAGTCCACACTCATATCCTCTTCTGACTATCCCTGCAGGTCATTCATAAAATACTTCTTCACATCCTGGAAAATATTAAAACATTGAAAGGGGTGAGCTCAGATGCTCAGTAAGGATAACAATAATGCGGAAGCTTTCATAAATAAACATAAAAAAAATTTAAGGCAATGTATAACTAAAACAAAAGCCTTTTAAACTTGAACATCAACATAATATGGCAAAAGTAAAATGAGATAATGCCATTCAATTCTTCACATGGATATTCTACTGGTCGAATAATCACATGAAATATCAATAACCACTTTCATAATGAGGGAATGTATAATTCCAGACATTCTGAAACATTTTGTCAAGGCCTCGGCCAAGACGTCTAAAATGATTAAGGCCTCGGCCAAAACCATAAATCAAATTGGGAAAGGGCCTCGGCCAATTCCACGTCTAGTTGTCTCATGAGACCTACCGATGCATCGAGGAGCTATAGCGGGCTCCACCCGTCACTTATTAAGTCCAATACATTCCTCATATGAATAGGTTTAAACATATCATAAACCATAAAATAATCGTATCACATAAAACATGCACAAAGTAAACATAACATTTCCACATTTCAATCACAAGATATCAATACAACACATTTATATAATAAAAACGCTTTCAAAACCATTTTCAATACCAAAATAAAACAAAGTTAAAACTTTGTATTTATTTTTCATTAAAAAAATGATGGCTTGTAGAGGAAGCCGAAACTCAAATAATGGTCACGGCGGCGGTGAAGTCGTTGTCGTCGCATACGTACGACAAAAACATCCCCTTTTGTCGTTTAGTAAACGCTTCGTATAAAAATATTCCTTTTGAATAAATGTAAAAGTCAAAGGGGTTTATACACCGTATAAAATAAATTCGTGTATAAAACCAAATATGCCTCAATGAAAGGAGATTGAGACGAAGTCCTTAAAAAGATCATTTTGAAAATAAAATAGATATATTATGTGTATTAACTATAAGTACACATAAATAAAGTACAAATACAAGATAGAACATAATAATATCATGACATAATTTGAAAGTAGGAGATTAACCCAAAGAATAGAAATTGGGTTAAGAAATTCCCTTACCTTGCGTCTTGTCCTGACTCGACCGTTCTTTAACCTCCTGAATAATAAACTAGAGTTAATATATACCTTATTAAGAACCATTTTCAATTTCATTATCCTTATTATATCACTTATTATAATGATATGAACATTATGTAATTATTTAAGTTAATAACGGTCGTTTTGTCGATCTTTGGTACTTGAGTCAACAATAAACTTCTTATAATTACAAGTTGTTCATGTGGTGAAATATCCATTATATCCAGAATTATATTCATGATTTAGATATCATATATATCATATATATACATTATATACATTCATTCATAATGTCACGTAACATTTAGAGGTAAGAAATGAAATGCACCGTTCATGGAGACGGTAAGCCGTACGTACGCATGAACGCTACTTTCATTTAAATTTCATATTTAATGGAACGAAATCATAATGATATAAATGTATAATATAATTCCAGTATAATATAGTGTATAATACCATTTAATCCATCCTTTATACATCCCACATATGGCATTAACGATTCAAATCACTTTGAGGGGGCGGTAGTCCGCACTTCCTAAAATGAAATTATCGCGTTTTACCCATAATGGAAATCATAAAGTATGCCATAAATGAGAAATACAGAAGTATAAGTAAAACATAAACATATTATATATCATATATAAAAATAGTGACATCTTAATGGCCACCTTTGAAGGTGTTATATGAGTGTTGAACAATCATCGTTTCGTGAGGCAGAAATTCGCCATCCACAGAAACCGTATGTTCTTTAACCATTAGATGTAGGTGTGTGTAAGTGTAGCTCGAATCCTTTTTATAACAACATCCTAGTATATTGAGGATACTGGTGTTGTTACAAAAGAAATTAATAAAAAGAGTTTAGGGGGTTGGAGAAGAAAAATAAAACAAAACAACATTAGAGAAGACATTACCTCAAAATCGAGTAACTCTTTTTGATTTGAGCCAAAGGCTTCCTTGGGAAGAGTTCTGCCCAAAGTGAGGCTTCTAGGAGTAATAGGGGGAAGTTGGGAGAGTATTTGGGCAGAGGTTGGCCGAGCCAAATGGCTTGAAGGTGTGAATAAGGTGGGAGAGGTGGGGGCCTTTTATAAGTGGAGAGGAGGGGCTCTTTTGGAAAGATTGAAATGTTACATTATTACACAATGCTTTTAGGATTCTAAAGGTCCCACACTTATATAATTCGAGGATAAGGTGATAAGGGTTCGAAATATCCTCATCCAATTGGATTTGGACAAGTGTAACCCTTGTATTTTGCATTATCTTCTCATTTTATTTAAATCGTTAAATAATGATGTCATCGCTGCATCATAATAATGTCATAAATAATTTAATTTATTTAATGTCTAAAAATTATAAAAAAAATACTATGATGTAGGAAATCTTTTTATCTTTCTAATGAATATTTATAGTCAAAATTTGGACTTGTGTAACCCCACTTAAAGTCTGTTTTAGTAAAACAACTCATGTTTGTGTCAATTTAATTTTAACATTAAATAAATATATATTAATGTCATTTTCCAACCAAAGTGGCTCCATGGGGTCCCCAAGTTGACCCATGGGTTGTCTTGGTCGGCCATGACTCATCCAATAGGAGTAGGACAAGTGTCAAGCTCATATCATATTATTAAAACATTGTTTTTACCTTAAACTACACTAATTACCTCTAATCGCGATTAAGAACTTAAAAGTTACTATTCACCAAAAAATTATTTTAATCTCATTGAACCACATTTTACTTCTTAATGACAACCATTTATGTCGGATTTTTGAAAATCAAATAACAGAAGTGGTAATATTTCATTTAAACGAAAAATCAGTTATTTAACTTCCACTTAGTGGTTTCACTATTCATCAAAAATTGAAGTTTTTCAGAACAATGCCAAAATTTCACCCTAAGCTATAATTGATATTCCGAATTCAAAAATGATGTCTATTTTAAAAAATTCCAAACATATAAGTTGCATTAATTAATTTTATAATCAATTCCCGCTGTCACAACAAATAGCGTGTTTTTAAGAAACAATTTATATCAAAAGATTGGCAATTGTTTATGTCCAATTTCAATGTTAAAATAATTCTAATGACCACCATTGGATAAAATGGTAAAAATATATTCTAATTATACTTTAAAACCACTCAATATTATAACTTATCACTATAAATTATTTTGATTAAAAAAGTTGTTTTAAGTATTTTTCACTATTCATAAAATTTTTGAAGTTCTCAGAAAATTACAAAAAATTCAACATAGGCTAATTTCAATATTAGGAATACAAAAATGAAGTACATTTTGAAATATAAAATTTCTACAAATTTAAAAAGTGGTTATTACTATTCATAATGGATACTTTGATTAGTTTCAGTGTGTTAGAACTCGATGTTGCGTACAATGCAAGCTATTACATTATTGAATGAGAAGCGTATCATGGAAGCTCGGGGTGTTACACAACCTTCGATGGGTCCATCACCACACCTTGCTGAGACACCACATGTCCAAGGAAATGCACCTATCATGTCCAGAACTCGCACTTGGACAACTTCCCATAAATATGGCGGTGTCGAAGGACCTGCAAAACAAATTCGAGATGCTTGACATGCTCCTGCTTTGACTTTGAGTAGATCAATATATCATTAATGAATATAATGATGAACCGGTCTAAGAACTCACAGAATACATAGTTCATAAGTCTAATGAAAAAAACTAGCATGATCATAACATCGAATGCCATGACCACAAACTCAAAGTTCCCATACCTACATCTATAGGCAGTATTCTGAATATCCTCATCTTTCACCCACAATTGGTGATTTTCAGACTGCAGATCAATCTTTGAGAACCAACTAGTTTCTCTCAACTAGTTTAACAAATCATCGAACCTCGAAAGAGGGTAATGATTCTTGACCATTACCTGATTCAACCTTCAGTAGTCTATACACAACCTCATACTACTATCCACCTTCTTGGAGAACAACACTAGAGAACCCCACGATGACCCACTAGGTCGAATGAAACCCCTTTGCATCAGATCATCGACTTGCAGCCTCAACTCACACAACTATGTGGATGCCATCTGATATCGAGTTATAAAAATCATAAATGCACTTAACTTCAACTCTATCCCAAAATGAATGTTGTGTCAAGAACATAGTGTCATAACCTCCTCTAGTAAAACATATAAGAACTCCTCCACAACCTTAGGAGCACCCCTAACTTGAGATTCTACTAAAATATCTAAAAACTGTGACAAAAGAGGCTCCAATTTCCTACCACCTGACTGATAACCTCACTCACCAATGAATGACACTTGATATCCCTCCACATCAAAAAATGAGACTCTTCTCTGAAAACAGTCAATGAATGCACACATAGAATAAAACCAATCCATACCAAGAATAATATCATATGGTTATATCTACAAAAAGAAGTCCCCCCTGACTGGTGCTACCCCATCACCAGTCTACACTCCCGACACACATCAAACAGGGAAGCCTAGACTCCAATAAAAATAGATAACACCATGGTCATTAGAAGCCTATCCACATCCAGTCACAACATATAGACCAAAGAAGGAGAAAAAATGAGTACGAGGATCCTGAATCAAACAAATCACACATAAGGGTAGATGATAAATTGATTGTACCTCAAAAAAATCTCGACTCTACTAGCACTGCTACCTCTAATGTGCATCTAACCAAACCCATCTCCAATACCTCTCTACTGCTGGCCTCTATGGCCACAATTTGTACTGGGTCCCTATGGAGGAGGGCTATCATGATTATTCCCTATGCCAACCCCACCTACTCTCGGCTATTGAACAACAACCTATGGTCCTTATTGTTGAAACTATCTCGGAGGAAACTACCGCTGCTGAAAAGGGGTCTAATCACCCAAATTAAACTAGCCTCTTTGAGCAGTCAGACACTAAGCCTAGCGATGCCCATATCTCCCACAGATATGGCATGCAAACAGAAAACCCCTAAAAGGTGCTCAGAAACTACCAGTCCCTGATGGTTAGGAAATAAACTATTCTGGCTGGTTCCCCACAGAACGAAACCCTGACTGCCTGAACACCTGAAATCCACTGTCTGAATCCATTCTCCTCAAAACACCCTAATATCCACCCTATTGTGGATCAACTCCTATGGAAAGAATACACTTGATAACCTCAGCCTTTTTTCACCTCTAGATATGTCTAGAGCCTAAATAATGTGACCACATTGTAACGCCCCGACCCTAGAAGCCCAGAGCAGGTGCCTAAAACATTGTGTGTAATTTTTTTTTATAAAAATATACTGATGAAATTACACATCAAATCTCATCATAGAGGATCTTCCCGATATAGGTTTTGGAAGACCAGATACAACTAATACACTTCTTCAAAACTGTATGAAATAAACTCTATAGTGTTTCCACCACACAGAATAAATCAAAGCTGACAAATCTACTAATCTTGTAAAAATAAATTGAAAACATAGGGTGAGAATTTAAAATTCTCAGTAAGGGGTTTTAAAAATAATTCAAAAAATCCCTTTTTAAAAAAATCACCCCTTTAAAATAATTATAAAACATTTTCTTAAAAGAAAACAACATTTATTACAGTACATCATCATCATTTTTCAAAGGTTACTAGAAATCATTTTTAGGGAAATCTCTTACATAAGAATTTACATATTCAAAGGTTATAAATAAAACACATTTCAAAATATGCATACTTGTACAAAAATATAGGGAATGCTGCATATAAGTCAGGAGTTGATCAAACTAGATTAAGGGTGACATGTAAGGGTGCAGGTACTAATTAGCACATGAAGTAATACTTACTTAGAATTGCACAAGAATAAATATCATAAATCACTTATCACATAAAATGAAATTCATTGAATGATAGATAAATTTCTAAATTTTGTGTTAAAGTTCTGAAAATAGATGCTAAACTTCCTTAATAAATGATTCGCTAAGTACTTACATCATTATGCCTTGTGAATTTATTACCACAATCATAAGTACGAGATTCTTAACCAAGGATATTCTACTAGTCGAATAATCATATAGTTGGTTAAATACTAATCACATAATGAGGGAATGCATAAAGCAGGACAATCATAAACATTTTGTCAAGGCCTCATACCAAGACCATAAATAATCATTCTGTTAAGGCCTCGTGCCAAGATGTAGTTTGTCTCATGAGACATACCAATGAATCGAGAGGCTATAGTAGGTCTCATCAGTCACATAATAATTCATATGCATTACTCATATGTCTAATAAGTCTTTTATTCAAATTGTCCCATACCACTTTGAATAATTAAATTGTGTCTTTTATTCAAAGTGTCCCATACCACTTTGAATAATTAAATTATGTCTTTTATTCAAAGTGTCCCTTACCACTTTGAATAATTAAATTCTTAATCCATAAGTTATCATAAAAGATAAATTCCATACTTGAAATAACTATATGTATTCATAATAAAGCAGGTCATGCAAAAGAATGCACACATAATCAACAATTTTCATGGTTCATCAATTATAATTTATAATACAACTATATCAAATTTATCAATTACATGCATGGACAAGCAGACACACTTTTGCACTGTAATGATAACTGGTTCACATAAAACAATAGATTTTTTAGGTTTTTCACCTAAAATGATAACTACTTAATTCAACACCCGTGTTTCATGAAAGTAAACATTTATTTATATAAAAAATACATGTCATTAAATTCATGATATTTATCATCATAGAACACATACATGTTTAAACTAAATAATGATAAATGAGAGTTTCAAAAGGAAGAATTAATATATAATTAAATTAAATTGTAAACTTTAATAATTAATAGAATCCATTCCAATAGGTTCATCATGAACATAATATTTATAAATTTAATACATTCATTTCATGTGATATATTAAAACATAATAAAATATTTAAACTCACTTCACTAACATGAGAGCTTCTACAATTATGATCTAACATTATATAATCTCCTTTTATAAGTTCTAATAATACTTTATGTTAATTATACATATATTTAGTGTGTTTATGAATGTACATATATGTATTAAAAAAAAGATAATTCCAACCCTTTATCCTAAAATTATTAATTGAGATGCATGCATGTAATGTAAATTGTAATAATAAGGTGATGACGTTTTTTAAGAAATTTTATCCACAAAAAAACAAAACAAGGTTTTTTTTATTTTCTAATATAAAATTGTATTTTGATCATATAATCAATTAAGACATGTATAAGAAACATCCAATTCAAGGGTTGATTACAAATGTAAAACATGTAGAAATATAAACACTTGTATTTATTTGTAAAGTATCTTAGCTTGATTAATTAATCCTTGGCACAATGAGGAATTAGAAAATTATTATATTACTAATAATTTATCTTCCATTTATTATTTTTTTGAAAATGGTTAACTACATATATGATTACATGTGTATTGTATAAAACATTTTGAACAAATAAAAATATAACTTTCAAAACATAAAATCATAACAAGGTTAGTCCCATAAAAAATTCTTAAAATGAAACAAGACATGTATATATGTATTTGTAGTACTTATATATACATGTAGTTTTTTCATCAAGAATTAAAAGAATAGTTATAAGGACAAAGATCACCTTTAAAAACAATTGCTTAACTTAAGAAGAAAATAAACTTAATCGGATTAGGTTTGTTAATTATACATACCGTATATACATATATATAAGTATGAGTTTAGAAAATTCAAAAACAACTCTTAGTAAACCTTTACAAGTAATATATATGTATAAAAACACCAGAAAAATACTGATAATCATCACTTGAAAAACCCAAAATAGATTAGGATTTAAATTTGTACAAAGGCACATATACACATAAGTGTATATAAGGGTTTTGCATATAAAAAATGAGGCTAAATTAACCCTTACCTGACTTCAAGGGTGAGGTTGAGCCGAGAAAAGGATGATAGAAGGTTGGGATGAAAAGAAATCTATAGGGTTATGTGTGAAAGATGGGTTTATATAAACTATATATATATTTTTTATATACTACGGTTTAAACATAAAATATAAACTAAGAAACTCGAATCTAACTATTTCAGATAGGAATAAAAACCATAATCAAAGAAAATCTTAAATAATTCGGTCATTTGATAATATATATATTTTATGGAAAACTTACATAGGAATTTGTGGGGTTGGCAATAAATTATTGCACCCATGTGGACTTGTTGAAAAATGAAACTAGATAACTGGGTCGTGGAGAGTGATAGGAGGAATCACGGGTAAAGGAGGAGCAGTGGTGGAGGAGGCGACATCGACTGGTGTGGCGTGAGGAAGAAGAAGAAGAAGAGAATAAGGGAAAAGAAATGGAGGGCTGCAATCATCTGTGGATCCGATCGGACGACTGCGGTGACACGACACGTTTTAAAAGGGACAGACGATCAAGTTTAAATCGTGACTTTGATTGGATGACCGTAGTGGATTTGGGGTTTTTAAAAAGGTTGACCAATCAAGATCCATCGCGTCTTGATCTAAAGACACAGAAAATCATGGCGATGGGGGTTCGAAGGCTAGACTGGTTTAGATGGTCAGGATCTCGCACGACGAGATCGAACGGATCAGATTGTATTCCGTGGAAAAATCCATGCCCGAAATTGAAACCGGAAGGGTTTCAGGACCGCCTTATAAGACTTGATGTAGATGCCTTAATTTCGACGACAGAAACAAACACAATGGGGTCCTTATACATGGGACCCCCATCCGCGGGCCTTGGACCACCCTCACCCGCGCCGATGCACGACCTGGCTCACCCCCTACTCATGCCTGACCAGACCCTATACACGGGTCTTGCGCATGAATTGCATTTGTGAGATGCCCACTGATCTTGAGGGCTTGGCCTTCAAGGATTTCCTCAGTCAAATGGGGTACTCACCAAATTTTTTATCAAAAATTTATTAAATACAAATAGTTAAGAAAATAGAACATATATATTTATTTCCTTATATATAAAAACATTCTTTCTCATAGTTAAACAACATTCTAAATGTCATTATTTTTATAAGTTTGTATTCATTTTGAGTTTTAAAACATTATAATTTCAAAATCTAAAATACAACTTCAATTAAAACCATGTCATCATTTAACCAAAGATACAACTTTAAAATATTTAAATCATTTTAAAACATTTGAAATACTTCATCACATTATAAAGGTTTTTTATAAAAAAAACCAACAGTCACTTGATTTTGAACCCCATTGGCTAGAAGGGGAGGTAACAGTCATAATCATCTTCAATGGTTAAAAAAATACTTATAAATAAATGTTTAGGGTAATTCAAAACTTCAAACTATTTTGGCTTATAATGATGGTTCTCTACATTCCCTTGATGCTTAGTACTTTTTCTATAGTACTTTTCGTAATGTTTTTCATTATGAAAGACTCGAGGGATGTTCACTACTTACTTGGTCTAGTTGTTGTGTTTAGTGGTCTTTTGGGTGATCCTGATAAGCCTTTTAGTAGGTATTCTAGGATAGTTATGGTCTTTCAGCCTTATTGCAATGTAATGTTTCAGTGTTTCTATTGAATAAAATGTGCCTTATTTCATTATGCAAGAATTTGTTTTGGATGGAACCAATATTAAACAAAATAATAGAATAATAATGTTAAAAAAATATTATTATTACAAATATAAATATGTCTGGGGCATCACATTATCCCCCCTTAATGGAATTGCGCCCTTTCAATTATATTGTACCCACGCAATCTCATCAGTATAGGCCTTCCAACATCCAACTTGATGTACCAACATAAACATCTTAGGTATCATTAATTAACAAAACTAAATGTGAAAAATAATTAATTTATACCTTCACCAGCTCTTCCAGTGTCGGTGATTTTCCTAGTTCCTTCCAGCTAAACGAATTTCCAGTGCAGTTTTAAATTCCTCAATTTCTTTGGCCTAAATGCAGCATGAGAAACCTAGGTCAAACTCGTGTACACAACTATAGTATCTAGAGAGAGAGGAATGAGGGGTTTAAAGTTGGGAGACATTGGCATGGACTTGAAGTTTATAAAACAAACGAAAAGGCTCGACCTTAAGAATTTCAAAGTCTCTAATTTGACCATATAAACTGCAGGAAAAGATTTGGAATAGGTATACTACGCGAAGGTCACCCTCTCTTGCAGTTTCTTGGAAATCCCCCAGAGATAAAAAACCTTCGGGTAGGGTAAAACATTTAATTATAAACTCAAAGTACTTTCCCCAACGTGCATAGAATGGGAGTTGAGCATGCACCATGAGGAAATAAACAAATCCTGATCCTCGATGGAAATGAAGTATACTACGAGTGTTATATATGTGGTAAAGATATTTACAGGTCAAACAAAGGTTTCTAAAGGGATCAAATTAATCCAAACATGATTTGACAATTATGGTCTCAAGTATCTCAATAGGAAGAGATAATAGATTGGTTGGTGGTCTCTCGTCTTCCTTTAGAAAATTTTAAGAAAAAGTTCTACTCAGAAAAGCATAGTTAAATTTTTAGTTTTGTTCTAATTTTCCATAATTGTCTAGACCATTCCTCTGATACCAACTATAATTCCCCGACCCCAGAAGCCCAAAGCCGGTGCCTAAAACATGGTGTGTATTTTGTTTATAAAAGTATGCTGATGAAATTACACATTACATCTCATCACATATGATCTTCCCAATCTAGGTTCTGGAAAACCAGATACAACTGATACACTTCTTCAAAACCATACCAGATAAACTCCATAGTGGTGCCATCACACAGAATAAATCAAAGATGAAAAATCTACTAATCCTGTAAAAATAAATTGAAAACATAGAGTGATCATTTAAAATGCTCAGTATGGGGTTTTAAAAATAATTAACAAAATCATTTTTTTAAAATCAACCCTTTAAAGTAATTATAAAATATTTTCTTAAAAGAAAACAACATTTCTTGTAGTATGTCATTATCTTTTTTCAAAAGTTAGTATATTTCATTTTTAGGGAAATCTCATACACAAGAATTTACATATTCAAAGGCTACAAATAAAACACATCTTAAAATATGCATACCTGTACAAAAATGTACGGAATGCTGCATATAAGTCAGGAGTTGGTCAAACTAGATTAAGGGTGAAATGAAAGGGTGCATGTACTAATTATAACATGACACAATACTTTCTTAGAATTGCACAAGAAAAAATATCATAAATCACTTATCACATAAAATGCAATTCAAGAAATGATAGATGAATTTCTAAATCTTGTATTAAAGTTCTGAAAATATATGCTAAAATTACTTAATAAATGATTTACTAAGTACTTACATCATTATGCCATGTGAATTTATTACCATAATCATAAGTACGTGATTGTTAACCAAGGATATTGTACTAGTCGAATAATCACACAGTTGGTTAAATACTAATCACATAATGAGAGAATGCATAAAGTAGGAAAATCATAAACATTCTGTCAAGGCCTCATGCCAAGAACATACATAATCATTCTATCAAGGCCTTGTGCCAAGACCATACATAATCATTCTATCAAGGCCTTATGCCAAGACCTAGTTTGTCCCATGAGAACTATCGATACATCAAGAGGCTATAACGGGCCTCACCCATCACATAATAAGTCTTCAGTATTCCTCATATGTCTAATAAGTCTTCTATTCAAAGTGTTCCATACCACTTTGAATAATTAAATTGTGTCTTTTATTCAAAGTGACCCATACCACTTTGAATAATTAAATTATGTCTTATTCAAAGCGTCACATACCACTTTGAATAATTAAATTCTTAATTACATGCAAGGACAAGTAGACACACTTTGCACATGTGATGATAACTGGTGCACATAAAATAATAGATTGTTTAGGTTTGTCACCTAAAATGATAACTACTTAATTCAAAACCCTTGTTTCATGAAACTAAACATTTGTTTATATAAAAAATACATATGTCATTGAATTCATGATATTTATCATCATGAAACACATACATGTTTGAACTAAAAAATGATAAATGAGAGTGTCAAAAAGAAGAATTAATATGTAATTAAATTAAATTGTAAACTTTAATAATTAATAGAATCCATTGTAGCAGGTTCATCATGAACATAATATTTATAAACATAATACATTCATTTCATGTGAGATATTAAAACATAAGAAAATATTTAAACTCACTTCACTAACATGAGAGCTTCTAAAATTATGATTAACATAATATACTATCCTTTTATAAGTTCTAATAATACTTTATTTTAATTATACATATATTGAGTGTGTTTATGCATGTACATGTATGTATTAAACACAAGATAATTCCAACCCTTTATCCTAAAATTATTAATTTAGATGCATGCATGTAATGTTAACTGTAATAACAAGGTGATGACCTCTTTTAAAATTATTAATTTAGATGCATGCATGTAATGTTAACGGATCAGGAGGACACATATCGTTACATCAGATACCTCTCAAACGATTCTCGTCCTCGAGAATCCAAAACCAAGCACAAGAAGGAAAAATGTGTCCAAACAACCACCCTGCGAGATACCTCTCAAGGATTTCATTACTCCTCAACACTACCACTCACCAAACACGCCATACCAAACGTCCACAAAAAATCTTGCACATCCTCATCACTACACAATCACATCACCTCAACATCGGATACCAGCTACAAGCTACCACACACCACACATCCACCTGCACAACTATCTAACCTCCACAAAACCCAAACCAACAACCATCACAACCAACAAATCACACTACCCCGAACATACGAATTAGGAAATTCCATCCTCCATGTCAAGATATTATCCACTCCGAGCAGTACTGACTCACCCACACTGGTTTAATGGCATCACAATTAATGCGTCTTGATTAGGAATTAGGTCCCCCCTTTCCATATGTCAGGGGTTTTATTACACACCGCACATCAAGGGAAACAACACATCTTATAACATAGAAAGACCCAAACATCACATCACAAAACAAAATAGAGCAAAGAAAATCTTGAAATAGCTTTGGGTATTAGGCATGCATATGCACCTCTTACTCCCAAGTACTCTTCTCCAGATCACCATACCTCCATAACACATAGACCAAAGGAATGGTCCGACCATGCAACACCTTCTCTCAATGACCCCATATCTCTATCAGCCGCTCTATGAACGTCACATCATCCTCGATATCCAACTCTCCCTAGTCAATAGTGTGGGAGTAATCGTAAATATATCAATGAAGGTGGGGAATGTGGAAGACATTGTGGATCCTCTCCAACTACAATGGCAACACCAACCGATACCCAACATCACCAACATGTTCCAACACCTCAATGGGCCTAACAAATATAGGAGAAAGCTTACCCCCTTCCAAACCTCCACTGCCCACACCGAGGGGAGACTCTCAAGAACACATGATCTCCAATCTTGAACTCTAGGGGCCTCTGTCTATGATCATCACAGGCTTTATGACGATCCTGTGCCGCCCTCATCCATCCACGGACCAACTTAATCTTCTCGGTCATGCTCTTCACCACTTCATGACCAATAACTACCAACTCTCAAACCTCCGTCCAACACAACGAAGAATGAAATGACTGTTCGTACAAGGCCTCAAACAGAGCCACACCAATGGACGAGTTATATCTATTATTGTACGCAAACTCGACCAAAGATATGTGTCATACCCAAGATCCACCAAAGTCCAAGACACATGCCCACAACATATCCTCCAACGTCTGGATGGTCCGCTTCATCTTCCCATCTATCTGAGGGTGGAAAGTAGTGCTAAGGCACAACTAGGAGCCAAAATCATGCTGAAATCCCCACAAGACTCACAAGGTAAAATGAGAATCCTGATCAGAGATGATGGAACTCGGTCCCCGTGAAGCCTAACCACATCATCCACATACTGACTCACTAAAAAATCCTTGGAACTCAACTCATGGATTGCTATAAAGTGAGCCGATTTTGTCAGTTGGTCAACTATCACCCAAACTGCATCACAAACACCCTGAGCTCGAGGTAACCCTATGATGAAATCCATCAATATTTCTTCTCATTTCCACTCAAGAACATCCAAGGACCACAACAAAACTCCCGAAACACGGTGCTCTGCTTTCACCTGCTGACAAACCAAACATCTTTCCACAAACTCCGCTACTGACCGTTTCATCCCCGACCACCAAAGCTGTCTCCTCAAGCCACGATACATCTTTTCAACACTAGGATGTACCGCTAAAGGTGATCCATGAAAGTCATGGAGAAATCACTCACACATTGCTTATGGGAAAAAAGTCCTTTACTGGAATAACACCTGGTTCCGACCATCATCTGACCATCTCTCATGAGCATCACCATGGCCAACATGATCACACATCCCCTCTATCTCTGAGCCTCCCCATTGAGACTCCTCCACTTGCTACATCAAAGATGTCTCCATGTTCATCTAATAAATACAACCTCATCCACTACTCTATCTAATGCCAAGATGCATCATTGTATGCCCCTCCATTCCTTTGCCAACATTCACAAACTCCCGAGAAAAATTCTCTTGGGTCTTCTGACTCAACACATCGAAAACTACATTACCGTTCACTTAGGTGTAAGTGATATCAAAATCATAATCCTGAAGAAACTCCATCCACCACTACTGGCATAGATTCAGATCACGTTTAGAAAAAACATATCGTGGGTTCTTATAGTTTGTGAAAACCACAAAATGCTCACCGGTGAGGTAATGTTGCCATAACTTTAGTGAGAACACAACTACCATAAAATCTATATTATGGGTGGCATAGTTACACTAATGGGGGACGTAACTATATATACCCATAAGATATCACCGCTCTCTATTGCATCAATACACATCCCAAGCACAGACAAGACGCATAGCATAAAATCTTAAAAAACACACCCTCCCCAGGCAATTGAAGCACTAACCAACTTATCATTCAGGTAACCAAGCACTACCTGAAACTGATCTATCCATAAAAAATCTCATTCCTTTCTGGCCAACACTATCAATGGGGATGTAAATCAAGATAAATCAGGTAAAAACCTCCGATATTAGCCCATGAGACCAAGGAAACTGCGAACCATGCCACATTCTTGGGTGATTCCCAAGAAACAACTGCTTAAACCTTCGATGGGTCCATCACCACACTTTGCTGAGACACCACATGTCCAAGGAAATGCACCTCTCATGTTCAGAACTCGCACTTGGACAACTTCCCATAAAGCTGGCGGTGTCGAAGGACCTGCAAAACAAATTCGAGATGCTTGACATGCTCCTGCTTTGACTTTGAGTAGATCAATATATAATTGATGAATACAATGATGAACCAGTCTAAGAACTCACAGAATACGTAGTTCATAAGTATAATGAACAAAACTAGCGTGATTGTAACATCGAAAAACATGACCACAAACTCAAAGTTCTCATACCTACATCTATATGCAGTATTCTGAATATCCTCATCTTTCACCCACAATTGGTGATTTCCAGATTGCAGATCAATCTTTGAGAACCAACTAGTTTCTCTCAACTGGTTTAACAAATCATCGAACCTTGAAAGAGGGTAATGATTCTTGACTGTTACCTGATTCAACCTTTAGTAGTCTATACACAACCTCAGACTACTATCCACCTTCTTAGAGAACAACACTGGAGAACCCCACGATGACCTACTAGGTCAAATGAAACCCCTCTACATCAGATCATCCACTTGTAGCCTCAACTCACACAACTATATGGGCACCATCTGACATCGAGTTATAAAAATCATAAATGCACTCAACTTCAACTCTATCCCAAACTGAATGTTGCATCAAGAACATAGTGTCATAACCTCCTCTAGTAAAACATATAGGAACTCCTCCACAACCCTAGGAACATCCCTAACTTGATATTCTACTAGAATATCTACAAACTGTGACAAAAGAGGCTTCAATTTCCTACCACCTGACCGATAACCTCACTCACCAACAAACGACACTCGATGTCCCTCCACATAAAAAAATGAGATTCTTCTCTGAAAGCAGTCGATGAATGCACACATAGAATAAGACCAATCTGTACCAAGAATAATATCATATGGTTATATCTATAAAAAGAAGAAGTCCCCCCTGACTGGTGCTACCCCATCACCGGTCTACATTCCTGACACACATCAAACAGGGAAGCCTAGCCTCCAACCAAAATAGATAACACCAGGGGCACTAGAAGCCTCTCCACATCCAGTCACAACATATAGACCAAAGAAGGAGAAAAAAAGGAGTACGAGGCTCCTGAATCAAACAAAGCATAGATAAGGGTAGATGATAAATTGATTGTACCTCAAAAAAATCCCGGCTCTGCTGGCACTACTACCTTTAATGTGCATCTAACCAAACCCATATCCACTACCTCTCTACTACTAGCCTCTACGACCACACTTTGTACTGGGTCCTTATGGATGAGTGCTATCATGAGGATGCCTTATGCCAACCCCGCCTACTCTCAGCTGCTGAACAACAACCAATGGTCCTTATTGTTGAAACTATCTCAGAGGAAACTGCTGCTGTAAAAAAGGGGTCTAATCGCCCAACTTAAACTAGCCTCCTTGAGCAGTCAGACACTGAGCCTAGCAGTGCTCATATCTCCCACATATATGGCATGCAAACAGAAAACCCCCAAAAGGTTCTCAGAAACTACCAGTCCCTGATGGTCAAGAAATAAACTATTCTGGCTGGTTCCCCACAGAATGGAACCCTGACGGCCTGAACACCTGCAATACATTATCTGAATCCATTCTCCTCAAAACACCATAATATCCACCCTATTACGGATAAACTCCTAAGGAAAGAATACACTAAATAACCTCATCCTTTTCCACCTTTAGATATGTCTGGAGTATAAATAATGTGACCACATTGTAATGCCCCGACCCCAAAAGCCCGGAGCAGGTGCCTAAAACATGGTGTGTAATTTTCTTTTATAAAAAGATGCTGATGAAATTACACATCACATCTCATCACATAGGATCTTCCTGATATAGGTTTTGGAAGACTAGATACAACTAATACACTTCTTCAAAACTGTACGAGATAATATCTATAGTGCTGCCACCACACAGAATAAATCAAAGTTGACAAATATACTAATCTTGTAAAAATAAATTGAAAACATAGGGTGAGAATTCAAAATGCTCAGTAAGGGGTTTTAAAAATAATTAAAAAAATCCCTTTTTAAAAAAATCATCCCTTTAAAATAATTATAAAACATTTTCTTAAAAGAAAACAACATTTCTTGTAGTACGTCATCATAATTTTTCAAAGGTTACTAGAAATCATTTTTAGGGAAATCTCATACATAATAATTTACATATTCAAAGGCTATAAATAAAACACATTTTAGAATATGCATACTTGTACAAAAATACAGGGAATGCTGCATATAAGTCAGGAGTTGATCAAACTAGATTATGGGTGACATGTAAGGGTGAAAGTACTAATTATAACATGAAGTAATACTTACTTAGAATTGAAGAAGAATAAATATCATAAATCACTTATCACATAAAATGAAATTCATGAAATGATAGATAAATTTCGAACTTTTGTATTAAAGTTCTGAAAATAGATGCTAAAATTCCTTAATAAATTATTTTCTAAGTACTTACATCATTATGCTATGTGAATTTATTACCATAATCATAAGTACGAGATTCTTAACCAAGGATATTCTACTAGTCGAATATGTTGAAATAGTGGGTGCCCTAGACCCAACTATGTAGTACTTTTGATTACCATATCATGTGTACAGTTAGATATGCATGATGATATCTTTCCATTATAGTGCATACTTTTATGCGTCCACTATAATAATAGTAATGTCCAAAGGTTAATTTTCGTGTCAAGAGGTTATAACAGATCCCAGGCTATAATGAGAACCTCGAGATACAATGACATTGATCTTAAATATATGTTCTATAGTCTAGATACATCTTATTGACTGGACACAATATATGTTTAACTATCAGGTGCTGGGGGCTCATAAGCATTGAGACTTCTTCTCATGAAGTTCGCACTTGGTGATCTCTAGTAGTAAGATCATGAGGACAGACCCGTCAATAGGAACACCACATGTTTTGGGTGTCATTGGTTGTTCCTATCTACGAACATGTGTATTGGTCTACTGACTTGAGACCATTACCGATGTATATCATTTGATCACGTACTTTGATGCAAGACGAAAACCATGGCAGTGATGTAGTGGCGAGGTAGTTTGTGTTGGGTGCGTTGTTGGTGGAATGGCATTGGCTGAATGGTCAAGAAAAGGTTTGCCACTTCCAAGTTCAGGAAGTTGTATATCTCATGCCTGGTTGATCAGGATGGTGCTGCCTTCATAAGTCTTTGGCCAAAGCAGTAGAAAGGAAAATCTATCTGGATAGATCAACAAATAATAAAGCAAGATAAGGATGATGACACAAGAGTGCATCCTGCTTTATGAGATATTTAATGACAAAGAGATTATAGTACACAGTCAGTGTTTGTAGAATGGTAGTCATTGTTATGACTATCCTTATCTCTTTAGGGGCCATGATGAGTTGCTAGACTCCGCTCTTGGTCTGTGGATTTTATTCACTACTATCGAGATAAGGTCCTAAAGGGCCATGCACAATAGCGTATTCAAGAATCCACCCTATTTAGTTGAATAGGTATATGGACATAGTGGGCCCCGCCACGGAGTCCAAGCATTGTCCAAGTTATCAATCACCGATGAATTAAATAAATTCATTAATATTCAAGTTATGAATATTTGGGAATGAATTTATTTAATGTATTTACGAGTTCAGTAAATACGAGAAAATATTAATTGAATGAATATTATTTTAATATTCAAGGTTCATTTAATATTAAGTGGGACAACGATTCGAGTTAAATGGCTCATATTTTATCACGTAATATATTATATATATATATTACAAGTTTGTGATAAAAATAATAAATAATATTGGCAAAGTTAAGTTCATGAAAATTATTTATTTAGTGAACAATGAAATAAACGGGGGCCGGGGAACCCTACCGTGTATTTATCAACGTCTCTATAAATAAGAGAGGAGGCTCTCTCTCTTTGGTGTGAAATTCACTTTTCATTCTTTTGCATGGAATAAAAATTGAGAGCCTCTCTTTCCTCCCGCATCCAAGAGAGAGAAGCTCTATATCCAAGATGCTCAGATCAAGTTCTTCCTCAAGCATCGAAGAGATCTCGATGCGGTGATCGTCGGGACGTCGAAAGCTTCGTCGGATCATCGCGCTAGCACCTGGAATTTGACAATCGACGTTCCAATGGATTTTTGGAGCACGTGTAGACGATCTAGAGGGATCCTGATTTGGATCTTTTAAGCGACGATCGCCATCAACTAGTTGCAGTCGACCGCGAATTCAGATTTGAAACGGGTACGTTTTCATTTTAATTTTGTGCTCTTAATAATTTAAGCGAGATCCTGGGACCTTTCCGGGGCTCGGATAGTCGGCGAAGACAAGTTCTGTTGTCCCTCCGACAAAAAATTTTGAAATCCCCGGCCCACCGGCTTCCGCTGCGGGCCCTGGAACCTAACAGTGATATCAGAGGGATTGCGTAGATTTTCTAAGCCAAATAAAATTAATTTGCATAAAATTAAGTAGAGTATTCAAAGACGGTCCCAACGGTTCAAACCGCGCAGCGATCCGATACTGAATGACCAAGTTATGGCCAGTTTAAATTTTCAGATTGGATCTAATTCGCAGTTTGATCTCAGGTTCTAATTTTTTATTTCATCTTGGTGAACCGATTCAGTTTCAATCGGTTCATCCGAAATAAATTTAATTTTGAAAATTAAAAATTTTATAATTTAGTAATCTGCATATTAATTTTATTATTATAATAATATTTAATAATAATATTATAATAATATAATAATAATAGATTATTATTTTATTACAATAAATTTATTATTATTAAAATGAAAGGGTATTATTTAGCCTTTAGATTTTTTGGTGACTTGACTCAAAAGGGGTGGAAGAAGACTACATCAAAAGGGGGGTGGGCAAAAAAGGACTTCAAAAGAAGTCTTAAGTTTATTAAAAAAAAGTGGAGGGGGGGGGGGTGGTGCGTGGAAAGAAGAAAAAGCAAAAAAAAAAGAAGAGAAACATGGGTCGATCGAACCCCTCTCCCTACGGCGCGACACACTGCAGCGCCGCATGCTACGCCATGGAGCAGGCCGCTGGGAACCCGCCGTCCTCCACACCCCGGGCACCCGCCTCTTCGGTACCCCAACGCGACGCACAACGCAGGGCCGCCGTCGCCGCACCCGTGCTCCGCACGCCGCACCGGCAGCTCGGCCTGCTGCCTGCCCCTCTCCCTGCGGACCCTTGGTCTTCGCTCGTAGCGCCTCGCTCCAGCTGCCCAGGCCACGACCTGCTGCACCACACAACACCAACCGCAACGCACCAAGTGGCACCGCGGCAGGCCCCGCGACCTTCACCCAGAGTCCCTTATTTGCCCGGACCTCCTGCCCCGCGCTCCATGCAGCAGCTGCCGGCCACCTTCCCTGGAGCCGCCTCTTGGGTGACCCGCGCCCAAGAAAACCCCGACCGCACCCCGTGTTGCTGGATAGACCTCCCGAAGCGCTTGCTGCTCTATCACGCACCACCAGCCAGGCCTGCTTGCTCCCAGCAACTGACCCCGCTCTAACCTAGAGACCCGCGGTCGTCCAACCCCGACCTTCCGCAGCGGCAGGGCGTTGGCCTAGCCCTCCGGGCTACCTCTGCTCACCGGAACGGCGCCGCCGCCCCAGTTGGCTTCCGCCCATGCACTTGGTCGCGGCACCGCATCCAGGGTTTCCCCACGTGCCCTTGTCCAGGCCGCCCCGTTGGCGGTGCCAGACCACTGACCCACCTCCGTCTACACCCGCGAGGTACTTTTAAATTTTTCCTTGCAAGTTATTTTCCCATAGGGCAAAATAGGTTGTGAAACGGTCCGGGAAAATCGTCCAGGCCCAACTTGGCCTTGGACGGTCTCGTAGGGCCTTGCATGAGTTTTTGCCCGACCGGCACAGGCCCTACAGTCGAGTTTCAGGGGATCGACCAATTTAAATTAATCAAGAATAATTAAATTAATTAATTTAATTTTAGTTCATAAATTAAATTAATTAAAATTAATTTTGGTTAATTATTATAATACCCGGATAAAATTAATTCAATTTAATTATTAAATTGAAATAAGTTAAATTAATTTAATTTTCGCATTAAAATTAAATTAATTAGAGGACCGATAATTAATTAAATTATTTGAATTTATTAATTCATTTAATTTAATTAAATAAACCATCGTACTTAATTATTGCATTTTATTTTTTATCGCGCTTCATTTTACCCGTCAACTGGTCTTGAGCATCGACCCTTGTATGTCTGCATTTAATTAATTAATTAATTAATTATTTAAATGCGTGCGATGATTGTAATTAATTAAATAGATGGTCTGCACATCATCTTTATTTTTCGGTTAAAATGTATAAGGACCTGCGTGTCCAATTCATCTGGTGTACATTTATACCCGAGTCCCCCTCGCCTGCGCGTGAGTAATTTTGTACTTCGGACGAAGACGACGAGCGACGTGGACCTCACCAAGATGAGACGGTGCACGATGGTGCAAGACGACACGTGGATTCCGCCAAGATGAGACGGTACTCCAAGATGTGACGTGGACCCCGCTAAGACAAGACAATGTTCCAGAAGTGAAGCAAACATACAAGACAAGGGACAAGATGCATTTTGAGTCAAGTTTTGACTCAGGTACGATGCCCTTAGGTTATTTATATGCTCAAGACCAGTCAAGTAATAGTTTTCCTTTATGCGTTTATTTATTATTTTATGCATTTTAGAACAACGGGAAAATACATAAAATAATAGATAATAAAATGCATAAAGAAGCGGCGTATGTTTTTCTATTAAAGTTCAGTTGTGAACGCGACAACATAGATGAACAAGTTTAATAGAAATGGATTACATTTGTCGAGAGAGAAAACCAATAAAACCCTCAAAGAAAATATTAAGTCACAAACAACCTTCCATCATTCAAGTTTGAACAAAACTGAGTGTTCGAGGTGCCGATAATGCCTTAGCTGAGGGTGCCTCTTACTACCGGGGAGTTCTTATTCGTGTGGTGGGTCGACTTAACTAAAATTGCAGCAATGAAATAGCCTTAGCTAGCTTGTTGTAATTTTAGAGGCAAGCGTTGAGTAAATCAGTAAATGATTTTTGAAGCTGAGACTTCACCCAACAGATCAAAGAACCACAAGTTAATGCGGTTGGCCAGCCAAAAGCTTACCTTGGACCCTCCGAGTAGTGGCGTAGCTATATCTTGTAGACTATGAGGGAGGTTCAGAGATCCTTTCCACTAGAATACTCAAGAGTATTCTGATTCTAGTACAAAGAGTTCCTAGAATCTGAAAAAATTAGTGGGAAACTGTAACGACCCAAAGTTTCATTAATGGAAAATCCCTCTTGATCCAGTTAAATGTCTCTTTATGAAAAATGTTTTTATAAGATGTTAACTTCTTTGGTTTTATGTTAAGAATTTTGACTGTTGTTAATATAACCATTGAACAGTGACCACATGATTAGTATAAATATAGGACCTTAACAAATCCAATTTACTCAGACAAAAGAAGCGATGACCTCATCCAGTAGAGTTGCTCCATACGAAGCCCATTTGTCGGAGCTCGGAAAAGAGGTGACATCCTTGGGCTTCGCTCTTGACCAAGCCCAAGCTGATCTTCACCATGTCAAGCTCAAACGGGACCGTCTACGGGAAAAGTGGAAGTTGATAGATATTACCACTCGAGCAATGTTATCGGAGCCACCCCAAGAGTCTGTCACCATCGCACACCTTATCCTTAGGTATTATGCGACTGTTTTAAGGGGTTATGTAACAAATAAGTAGTACTATGTTCATGTACATTATTTTTTTATAAAATAATGAATATAATTTCTAGTCATTTTTGATACATTGTAAATAGTTTTTAAAGTACAAATGGTGTTTTTAGTTATTATTTAATTAAGAAATATATTTTATTAAATTAAGGGATTTTTGAATTAAATAATATTTTAATAAAATAATAATAATATTATTAAATTAATTTTTATTAAATATAAATGATCTTATAATTTTATGAATGCAATTAAAATTTTATATTAAGGTCTGAAAGCCATTTCTATCAAAACCTGTGAATTTTCGATAAATTTTGGTTTTTATTTTAAAAGTGAAAATTAACATATTTAGAATTTTTTTTAGATAAAATAAATTTCATTTCTGGAATCAGGACGTCGAAATTATCCAACGGTGAATTTTTCATAATTTTTTGAGACAATCAAATGTTTGGGTAAAAATTAAATACCGTTTAAATATATAATGTGTTTTATGACATCATAATGACCCAATGGCGATGTAATAAAATACCATAATCCTTATGTTCGGACAATATATGTTTTATCATTAAAATAATGTGATTTTGGGTTTGTTTGACTTACTTTTCAAAGCATTAATGGACCCCTCAAGACATATTCAACACTTTGCCTTTTTAAATTAATTTCCATGGGAGTGTGACTCACCTCCACATAAGCAACCTTATTATTTTATGAAGTTCGGACTTTGGCCTTATAAAATATTTTTTTCCTCTTCCCTTTTCCAAAATCCATGGGCAAAAACCATGGTATGGTTTGTTGTTTGGATTAATTTAATGTAAGGGGACCCAAACCTAAATAATAAAGAATTCCCTCACCTTTCCTATATAAACCCACCCAATCTCCCACTTACTCCTCACTAAAATCCCTTGGAGTTCGTCCAACCTATTCCCTACTCTCTTTAGAATCCTCCCAAGGAGCCCCAATCTCCCAAGAAGCCTCTCACAAGCCTCTCTCTAGCCTTTGGAAGCACACTTCCAAGTAAGGGTTTTTCCTTTATCATTTTTGTCAATTTTCTTTAAGTTTTATTGCCCTTTTAATTTCAATTATGAATGTTGGGGTATGGTTTCTCACCTCCCCCATACTGCCCTATTATTGTTTGAATGATGGGAGACCCCTTTCTCTCTCATTAAATGCCTCCCATGTACACCCGTTACTATGCTGAAATTCCGAAAGGAACTTCTCTCTCTTCTTTTACATTCAAGAAAATAATTTTGTATCATGAATCTAAATTCCATTACAATAGTTGGGACATGTATCTATATAAACTCCTTACTATCCATTACATGTAAATATGATGAGGAACCCCTTTCTCTCTCATCAACCTTTTTTATTAATTCTTATGTCACGCCGTTACGCTGCCGAAATCGCACCGATTTTCTAAGCCAATGTCATTGTGTAGTGAATACCATGCCCATTTCTCCATCAAGGGTATTCACCTTTATGCACATTTACTTATTGATTATAAAGTTTCATGTATGAATTCCACATTCCTTTATCTTGGAATAAATGATTATGTTTTATGAATCCATGTTTTATGATCCATGTGGCACACTTATGCATGAAATGAAATGTTTAAGAAGGGTGCGCCCTTATAGCGCTCCAATGCATTGGGTAAAGTATAGTATCATGATACGTCATGTGCAATGAGTGTTGAATCATGCTAATTCAAGTGAAATGAGGGTTTACTCATGCTTCATGTGCAATGAGGATTTACTCATGCTTTATGTGCAATGAGCCTTGGATCATGCTAATTCCATGATAAGTGTTGTTGCCACATTTCCATGTTATGATTATCATGCTTTATCATGCCTTTATGTTCATGTTTCTTTTATGATCTATTTATATTCCTATTGTCTAACATGTATTGCACTCCTCATGTTCTTCCATGTGTACTCCCTTACTAGGATTTATAGCTCACCCTTTTCTTATGCATGTCCTCAGGTTATCCCATGCAATGCTAAGTACGAGAGAATGTAGTGGTCATGTAAAGTAAGTTTTCAATAAAGATTTTGTATTTTATGTTTTAAGTTTTTATGTAATGATCCTAATCCCCAAACACACTAAACCTCTCAATCTTCTTTGTTGTATCAAGTGAAGTTTTATGTAATGAATCATGTTTAAGTTGTAATAAAAAGCAGGGTTGTCGTAGTTGGTATCAGAGGATAGGTTTAGTTATTTTTGGGATTAGGAAACCCTAGTAAAGCCTTAGATACAAGAATATGTATAATAAAAACATCCCTAAGTTTTGGTAAGTATTGAGTAAGTGGTTTATCAAACAAATACATCCCTGTCTGGATACGAGCAGGTAGAGGCGGCTCTAGAACAGATGTATCCTAGGGGTAAAACCCGAAAACACCGCTTTGAGATAGACTCGAACGGGAACTGGTGCATGACAACGGGCCTTGCTGCACTCTTGGTTATGACACTCCCGGGGGATATGTTTTGATAAATTCAAAAGCTTAGTATGAACCCTTATTAAGGGAATTAAAAAAAATTCCCCTATGAATATATGTTAGAAAGTAGATCATGAAAAGCCTAGATTTAAGCCTATAGACTCATGAGTTAAGGAAATAAAAGTTTATTTTTGAGTAATCAACTTTTGTCTTTGGATTACCCTTTATGTGTACCCCTAACTTTCCTTTTATTCCATCCAATGGCCGGTAATAGGAGGACTCGGGCTAACAACCGTTGTGAAGATCAGTGTGATGACTATACTAATGAGATGCCAAATCCAATGGGAGCGGGAATCGCGAACTTTGTCATGCTTCTCTCTCAGCTAACTAAAGTTTTGAATAGAAACACGGTCCAAGAGGAATGTTCAACCCCCCCTAAGAAAGAACAAGTCGCTATCGAGAGCTTCATGAGACAAAGGACTCCTACTTTTAGTGGACCATCCGATCCCACGATCGCTGAACAATGGATCAACTCCATTGAAAAGATATTCTCCATCCTCCAATGTTCTGAACAAGATAAGGTTCTCCCAGCGGCTTATCATATGGAGGGTGAAGCTGATCAATGGTGGACGTTGATCAAAAATACGAAGCCTGAGGAGGAGATCGAAGCATTGGAATGGAAGGATTTCTGGAAGATGTTTTTTGATAAATATTTTCCGTGCACCCTCCGGCTTAAGATGGAAAGGGACTTCCTTTCCCTCAAGCAAAAAGATGAAGAATATGTTGGAGCGTACGAGGCAAACTTCACAAGGCTTTCACAATACGCTTCCGGCTTTGTCGTTACCCCCGAATGCAAGGTTGACCGCTTCTTTGGTGGGATGAAGCCTAGCTTGCGGAAAGCATTAGCGATCTGTGACTTCGACAGCTATGAGGAAATTGTCCGATGTGCCCTCAAGGTCGAAATGGATATCGGGGAATCACAGGGGTATCATGGGGACAATAAGCGTAAGGTGGACTTCAATGCTGGTGGTCCGATGGATAAATCCAACGGTGCTAAGAAGATCAAGCACCCCACTTTCCAAAAGTGCGGAAAGAAGCATCCTGGAAATTACCTTAAGGGGACGAGAAAATGCTTCATGTGTAGAAGAGAAGGGAACCTAGCTGTTAACTATCGGCAAGAATGACCCATGGATGCGATAGAGGAGAGGAACGTTCCATTAGAACCTCAACGCATTGTTCAATGCTAAAAATGCAAAGAACCGGGTCATTTTACAAATCAGTTCCCTAATCCAAGGGTTTTCGGAGACAACCAACAACCTCCAAGGCAGCAAGGAAGAGCTTTTGCCATCACTTCTGCCGAAGTGAACCCCAACAACGAAGTAGTGATAGGTACGCTAGTTATTCATTCAAGAATAGCGAACATACTTTTTGATTCAGTTTCTACACATTCTTTTATATCTCGACAGTTTATTATAACAATCCCAGCACCACCACAAATCATGGAAGTAAAGATGTCGGTGAGTACGGAAAATGGGGAAATCATTGAATCCCTTGAATATAAGTCCTCCTCTGTTATAATCTGTGGATTTAATTTTCCAGTGAACCTCGTCATACTCCCTTTGGTGGAATTTGATGCAATTCTTGGCATGGATTGGCTTTCCTTATATAGAGCAAACATAAATTGTCAGGAGGGGGAAATCACACTCCATATGGAGAATCGACCCCCAATTATTTACAAGTGTCAGGAGGAAGATGAATCTCCTTTATCTCCATTATCTCAAGTATGGATATTACTGCCTTATGAGCATGCGTATCTGGCTCAGATGATTGAGTCCAAGGAAGAAAGCATCCTTGAAGAAATGCCTATTGTGAGGGAATTCGCTGAAGTGTTTCCTGAGGAATTGCCTGGTCTTCCTCCAAGAAGAGATGTTGAGTTCTCAATTGAACTTATACCTAGGGCGCTACCAATATCCAAGACTCCATATAGAATGGCTGTTGTTGAGCTGGAAGAGCTGAAGAAACAACTACAGGAGAATCTGGATAAAGGGTTTATACGCCCAAGTGCTTCACCATGGGGTGCACCAGTTCTCTTCATCAAGAAGAAGGATGGGTCAATGCAGCTTTACATCGATTATCGTGAACTTAACAAAATCACGATAAAGAACAAGTATCCTCTCCCAAGAATCGATGACTTGTTTGATCAGCTGCGTGGAGCACAATACTTCTCCAAGGTGGATTTGCGGTTGGGATATTATCAAGTAAGGGTGAAGAAGGAAGATGTCCCCAAGAATGCTTTTCGTACAAGATACGGGCACTATGAATTCATAGTAATGCCTTTTGGACTCACCAATGCTCTAGAAATATTCATGGACTTGATGAATAGAGTCTTTAGAGATTACCTTGACAAATTTGTGGTAGTCTTTATAGATGATATTCTAATATACTCCAAAACCAAGGAGGATCATAAGGAGCATTTAAAAACTATACTAGAGACTTTGCGCAAGGAGAAGCTCTATGCAAAGTACAACAAGTGTGAGTTATGGTTGAAGGAGGTCTCATTCTTGGGCCATATCATCACAAACAACGGGATATTTGTGGACCCCTCCAAAACAGATGCAATTGAGGGATGGCCGAGGCCAACATCGGTAACGGATATCCGTAGCTTCTTGGGGTTAGTTGGATATTATCGACGATTTATGAGAAATTTCTCACGATTGTGCAACCCTCTTACCAAGCTAACTCGAAAGGGAGTAAAGTTTTCTTGGAGTGATGAATGTGAAGAAAGCTTCAAGGAGTTGAAAAGGAGGTTTATCACTGCACCCATGCTCACTTTACCCACAAGTGGGGAACTTTTTGTGGTATTCAATGATGCTTTGAATAAGGGCTTAGGCTGTGTGTTGATGTAGAATGATAAAGTGATATCCTATGCCTCAAGGCAGTTGAAAATCCATAAGCGAAACTATCCAACACATGATCTGGAGTTGGCGGCTGTGATATTTGCCTTGAAAATCTGGCAGCATTATCTCTATGGAGAGAAATGTGAGATATATACTGACCACAAGAGTCTTAAATATATATTCACACAGAAAGAGCTTAATATGCACCGGAGAAGATGGATAGAGCTCATCAAGGATTATGACTGTCCAATACATTACCACCCTGGGAAAGCGAACAAGGTGGCAGATGCCCTAAGTAGAAAGGATCCAGTGATTCTATTAATGATGAGAATTGAGAAGGATCCAATCTTCTTAGACTTGATGAAGATGGACATGGGAATCATAGAGAAGGGAACATCATCAATCCTCTCACAAATGATTGCTCAACCGTCTCTTTTGGAAAAGTTAAAGGATGCTCAAAAGGAGGATGTGGGAATTCATGAAAAAGTGGAAGCTATCAAAAAGGGGAAACCCTCGGAGTTTAATGTTAATGAAGAAGGTATTGTGCAGTTTGGGAAAATTCTATGTGTTCCATCAAGTCCGGAGCTGAAGAAGGAAGTTTTGGATGATGCACATAGTTCAAATTTCTCTATTCACCCAGGGAGCACAAAGATGTATCGAGATCTCCGAGAAAACTTTTTGTGGGATAATATGAAGAAGAAGATCGCTGAATATACATCAAAGTGCCTGGTGTGTCAGCAAGTGAAGGCAGAGAGACATAAGTCTAAGGGGATGATGCAACCATTGCCCATACCAGAATGGAAATGAGAGAACATCACCATGGACTTTGTCACTGGACTTCCAAGGACATCCAAAGGAAACAATGCAATCTGGGTTGTTGTGGATCATCTTACAAAGACCGCACACTTCATTGCTATTTGGGAGGATTTCTCTTTGGATCAACTGGCATGGATATATATCAGGGAAGTGGTAAGGTTTCATGGAGTAACACTATCTATTGTGTCTGACCAAGATCCAAGATTTACCTCTAAGTTTTGGAAGAGTCTTCAACATGCTCTGAATACTGAACTGAACTTCAGTACGGTCTATCATCCTTAAACTGATGGCCAATCCGAGCGGACTATCCAAACACTTGAGGATATGTTGAGAGCGTGCTCAATGGAATTTAAAGGAGGATGGGATCAACATCTTCCTCTGGTTGAGTTCTATTATAATAACAGTTTCCACACGAGCATCCAAATGGCACCATATGAAGCCCTGTATGAGAAAAGGTGCAGAACACCGGCATGTTGGGATGAGGTCGGTGAACATAAGCTACTTGGACCAGAAATGGTCAATGAAATGGTGGAGAAGGTGAAAACCATTCAGCAGCATATCAAGGCATCCCAAAGTCGACAGAAGAGTTATGCAGATAATCGTCGAGGAGACCTTGAGTTTAAAGTTCGAGACATGGTTTTTCTACGCATATCTCCGTGGAAGAAGGTCATGAGGTTTGGAAAGAAAGGGAAGTTAAGTCCAAGGTACATCGGCCCCTTCGAGATTCTTGATCATGTCGGGGCTATGGCCTATAGACTAGAACTTCCACATACTATGGACAAAGTATATGATGTCTTTCATGTATCCCTCTTAAGGAAGTACATACCAGACCCTTCACATGTACTCTCTTCTGAGGTGGTACAATTGGAAGACGATATTTCTTATGAGGAGAAACTAGTGAAGATCTTAGATCGTAGAGAAAAAGTTCTACGAAATAAGACAATGCCCCTCGTCAAGGTGTTGTGGAGAAACCACAAGTTTGAAGAAGCGACTTGGGAATCAGAGGAAAAGATGAAGCTGAGTTACCCACATCTGTTTTAGTGTGGGAAAAGGAAAAATTTCGAGGGCAAAATTTCTTAAGGGGGGAATATTGTAACGACCCAAAGTTTAATTAATAGAAAATCCCTCTTGATCCAGTTAAATGTCTCTTTATGAAAAATGTTTTTATAAGATGTTAACTTCTTTGGTTTTATGTTAAGAATTTTGACTATTGTTAATATAGCCGTTGAACAGTGACCACATGATTAGTATAAATATAGGACCTTAACAAATCCAATTTACTCAGACAAAAGAAGCGATGAGCTCATCCAGTAGAATTTCTCCATACGAAGCCCATTTGTCGGAGCTCGGAAAAGAGGTGGCATCCTTGGGCTTCGCTCTTGACCAAGCCCAAGGTGAGCTTCACCATGTCAAGCTCGAACGAGACCATCTACGGGAAAAGTGGAAGTTGATAGAGATTACCACTCGAGCGATGTTATCCGAGCCACCCCAAGAGTCAGTCACCATCGCACACCTTACCCTTAGGTCTTATGCAGCCGTTTTAAGGGGTTATGTAACAAATAAGTAGTACTATGTTCATGTACATTATTTTTGTATATAATAATGAATATAATTTCTAGTCATTTTTGATACATTGTAAATAGTTTTTAAAATACAAATGGTGTTTTTAGTTATTATTTAATTAAGAAATATATTTTATTAAATTAACGGATTTTTGAATTAAATAATATTTTAATAAAATAATAATAATATTATTAAATTAATTTTTATTAAATATAAATGATCTTATAATTTTATGAATGCAATTAAAATTTTATATTAAGGTCTGAAAGCCATTTCTATCAAAACCTGTGAATTTTCGATAAATGTTGGTTTTTATTTTAAAAGTGAAAATTAACATATTTAGAATTTTTTTAGATAAAATAAATTTCATTTCTGTAATCAAGACGTCGAAATTATCCAACGGTGAATTTTTAATAATTTTCTGAGACAGTCAAATGTTTGGGTAAAAATTAAATACCGTTTAAATATATAATGTGTTTTATGACATCATAATGACCCAATGGTGATGTAATAAAATACCATAATCCTTATGTTCGGCCAATATATGTTTTATCATTAAAATAATGTGATTTTGGGTTTGTTTGACTTACTTTTCAAAGCATTAATGGACCCCTCAAGACATATTCAACACTTTGCCTTTTTAAATTAATTTCCATGGGAGTGTGACTCACCTCCACATAAGCAACCTTATTATTTTATGAAGTTCGGACTTTGGCCTTATAAAATATTTTTTTCCTCTTCCCTTTTCCAAAATCCATGGGCAAAAACCATGGGATGGTTTGTTGTTTGGATTAATTTAATGTAAGGGGACCCAAACCTAAATAATAAAGAATTCCCTCACCTTTCCTATATAAACCCACCTAAGCTCCCACTTACTCCTCACTAAAATCCCTTGGAGTTCTTCCAACCTCTTACCTACTCTCTCTATAATCCTTACAAGGTGCCCCAAGATCCCAAGAAGCCTCTCACAAGCCTCTCTCTAGCCTTTGGAAGCACACTTCCAAGTAAGGGTTTTTCCTTCCTTTCTCATTTTTGTCAATTTTCTTTAAGTTGTATTGCCCTTTTAATTTCAATTATGAATGTTGGGGTATGGTGTCTCACCTCCCCCATACTGCCCTCTTATTGTTTTAATGATGGGAGACCCCTTTCTCTCTCATTAAATGCCTCCCATGTACACCTGTTACTATGCCGAAATTCCGAAAGGAACTTCTCCCTCTTCTTTTACATTCAAGCAAATAATTTTGTATCATGAATCTAAATTAAATTACAATTGTTGGGACATGTATCTATATGACCTCCTTACTATCCATTACACGTAAATATGATGAGGAACCCCTTTCTCTCTCATCAACCCTTTTTATGAATTCTTATTTCCCGCCGTTACGCTGCCAAAATCGCACCGATTTTCTAAGACAATGTCATTGTGTAGTGAATATCATGCCCATTTCTCCATAAAGGGTATTCACCTTTATGCACATTTACTTATTGATTATAAAGTTTCATGTATTAATTCCACATTACTTTATCATGGAATAAATGATTATGTTTTATGAATCCATGTTTTATGATCCATGTGGCACACTTATGCATGAAATGAAATGTTTAAGAAGGGTGCGCCCTTATAGCGCTCCAATGCATTGGGTAAAGTATAGTATCATGATATGTCATGTGCAATGAGTGTTGAATCATGCTAATTCAAGTGCAAGGAGGGTTTACTCGTGCTTCATGTTCAATGAGTATTTACTCATGCTTTATGTGTAATGAGCCTTGGCTCATGCTAATTCGATGATAAGTGTTGCTGCCACATTTCCATGTTATGATTATCATGCTTTATCATGCCTTTATGTTCATGTTTCTTTTATGCTCTATTGATATGCCTATTGTCTAACATTTATTATACTCCTCATTTTATTCCATGTGTACTCCCTTACTGGGATTTATAGCTCACCCTTTTCTTATGCATGTCCTCAGGTTATCCCATGCAATGCTAAGTACGAGGGAATGTAGTGGTCATGTAAAGGAAGTTTTCAATAAAGATGTTGTATTTCATGTTTTAAGTTTTTATGTAATGATCCTAATCCCCAAAGACACTAAACCTATCAATCTTCTTTGTTTTATCAAGTGAAGTTTTATGTAATGAATCATGTTTAAGTTGTAATAAAATGTTGGGTTGTCATATAAACATTTAATGATTAAATAACTAGTAATGTCACATTAGGTAATCACATAAAAGTACAATTTGCTAAATCATATTTGTAGATAATGGAAAGAAATACCACAATAAAACTGTGATAATTATTAGAAAAATTAAATGTCTAAACTAAGCACAAATTTCCAAAGAGTAGTATAGCCGCTCGCTCACATTACTACCATAACGGAAATTCAAGGTGCTTATGTCCCAACATCTTAAGCCACCTTAAGAAGCGAGGGTGTAAAACTTCTTACAGGAGACTCATGAGTCATGCATATGATGGATCTGTCATAATGCTATCATCAAAGTCTGATGTTAGTTTTGGTCTCTACATTAAGACATGGATGATGTTACATGTAGTATCATCTCTAATATCCTTTCGAGGAGAATGTGAAGCAAGATTTGAATGTGGTGGTTGCACTCGGTTTGTGTAAAGTGAAAGATGGTTCACAATATTTCATGACATCCCATTCTTATACCTTTTACACCAAATTACTCTATCTTTGTTTAAAGGTACAAATGAACGGTATAGAGTAAGTGCTTCATTACCTTTAAGGTAACATTCTCCAAGTACTAAGAATATTGGAGATAACACCATCTTTTATTATTATGGAAAATACATTGAATGACAAAGCAAAAAGGCTTATGGAAAGTTATGCCAAAGGAACCTTCATCATGACCTTCAATGAAAAGTGGTTGGTTATTTAACAGGAAGTTATTTGCATCACATAATGAAATGAATTCATGGAAGTTTAAAAACTGAAATACTAGAAGCAAGTACCCGCTTCTCGTTCAGTTAATATTCAACAAATAAAAGTATTGTTATCTCACATACTTCTTGGGTATTAAAATACAATATTCTTTTCACATATATGTATTTAAATACAACAACCATGTAAGTAGAGAAACATTACTAGAAGTAAAGTGTCTTCTCCAAGTAGTTGAGAAAGGTTGATTCCTAAGTCAGCGGTGAGAAACACATAACTTCTAATTGCCAAGTGATTGATTCAAATTGAACAAGTTGTGGAGTACAACCAAAAACATTTATCTCATGTGCCCATATGGACATGATGATACATTATTCCATGTTTTGGAATAAATGTTGTTTGTGGTAACATACTCAACAAATAGTTCACTACTACTTGAATCAATGGCAATACATGATGAATATAAAATGTAAGACCTACCCAGTTGTGGATATATGATTATTTGTCAAGTAAAACTAATAGTGGACATCAAGAATATACCCAGTATGGTATTTAGGCTCGAAATATCTAAATACCTTTGGTATTATTGACATCCTTAGTTTAGGCAAAGAAACCTTTAGAAATAAAGGTATGCCACAAAGCTTTCCGAGGTTAGTTCAACAAGACAGTGTGAACTATTCCAAAGAAAGCAAGAGGTAAAGATACTTCATAAGTTTCCTTTAAGTCATTAAGGAATAGTGAATTATATGTTTGCTAAGAAGATATGTGTTTCTTCGGATCGGCACAAAGAAGAATATCTTGACCAAACTATCACCGATCATGATAATGTAGCGTGGAGTAATTCCTAAACGCATGTTACCTTATCTACATCACCTTATTGATGTTCATAAGGAGTATTGATGACGAGTCTTACATATTAACATTGATCAACAAAATGTAGCGTGGAGAAATTCCTAAAAACACATTTTATACATCAAAGTTATGATGTAAGTTGTATCAATGTTACAACCTTCAGTAACTTCCATTATATTTCATAATGTGCTTTGAAAATAACAGCTTAAACCCATAACCAATATGCCAACTAAAATGACAAATGGATATCATATGAGTCATAGTATGATGGAAAATCCATTATGTCATAGGACATGTTTAGATGCAAAGTGTTTGTTAGGATTTAAACAAACATGCATCAAGTTAAACACGTTGTGCATTTGAGGTAATTATCCTAACAGTTGCTTAAGATATTACCTAAATCCCTAAGATAGAAAAGATGTAGTTAAGTATTAGACTACATTTCTATACAAGGGTGCACATCTCTATTAGAGATAGTGGGAACTGAATTGACTTGGACTTAGTCAATGCTCGAGATGCACAAATGGTTGGCATAAGGAACAAGTTCCACAAGTACATATGGAATAGGCATGTTCTAGAGACACATACATCGTAGGAAGAATGAAACCATGGTGATGGTTTTATATTCACCACGACTGGTGATAAATTATTCGTTAAGAATAATAAATCCTACAAGTAAGCAGTATATGGAAACGAGCTAAGATTGAAAAGATCAACTAAAATTCAATAATGGATTCCATGTATCAAATTGAACAGGGGGATTATAAATTGAATACTATGGTGTTCATTCAAATTAAATGATACATGGATGGTACAAGTATGGAACCAATAAGGCTCAATTGGTTATACCAAGTCGGTACGCCTAAATCTATTAGAATTTTACTTGTCATAGCTAAAATTCTAAGATATTTTTATTGGACATTAGATGTCAAGATCATATTTTGTGGAAGGTGTCTATACAACGTAACCAGAAAGAGAAGATGACATCATATGATTCCAATGAAGGTTGCAAGTTTCTGAAATCCAATTCTGGATTAAAGTAAGCAACAAGATCTTAGAGCATTCATTATAAATAAATATTTTCCTTGTCTCTACCAAAGGTTAGTGGGAGCGCCAATGTTTTCCAAATGAAATATGTTTGGAAATATATGGAAAATAGATCTTGATATTACAGTTAGATAAGATTAGAATAAAAGCAATTCTCCAATTATTGACTTAAAGTAGCAACCTAAGTTCTAGGGAACAAGATCCACTGAGGTAGATCCAAAGGTTACTTGGTCATAGTCAATCGTACATATAGTGACATTATATTGAAAAATACAAGTTGAAACAATTCATGTTTTGAATTGTTCCCAATGTCACATGGCTTAATATCTCCAGGTTAACATGTTCGGAGAATGTGTAGATATTAAAGTTGTGAATTGACACCATATGCTTTAGTGATGGATAAATCACATATGCCATAATATATACAATAATTGATACTTCTAGGATATAATTTATTATAGGAATATATCAATTATTTTTAGGAGCACTGCAATTGATGAAATCAGAACTATCATATTGTATTTTGGAAAGTAAAAATGATATGTACCTGGAATATGGAGAAGAAGGTATACTAGTTATGATGGGACAAAAACTAGTAATCCTTAGATCAATTTAATCTAGTGTCGCAGTTAGAAAAAGGAGTGGAGCGATTCAAGCTCATAAAAGCTAGTGGTAGCCATACCTACAAATACCGAGTATGCTACACCTTCTAAGGCAGCTAAGAAGCAGTTTTTAATTGCAATGATTTGTTCCAGTTCTTGGATTCGCACCTAGTGAGAAAAGTATTATCATAATGAGAATTATGATATTCTTACTAGCTAAGTTGTCAAGTTATGATAATGGAAAAAAGTAATATACTCAGGGATACCTTATCTTGAGAAGTTTTACTCAAACCGATGAGGTCGCATATAATAGATATGCCACGTGGAAAAAATGTGACAGGCCCAACAGTTAAATCCATTACTCAGCAGAAGCATGGTATTTATCATGTGAGTAGCTAACAAGTTTAGTTAGTAAGTTTCCTCTAGTGCAAGTGGGAGTGTTGAAATAGTGGGTTCCCTAGACCCAACTATGTAGTACTTTTGATTACCGTATGATGTGTACAGTTAGATATGCATGATGAAATCTTACCATTATAGTGTAGAATTTTCTACGTCCATTATAATAATGGTAATGTCCAAAGGTTAATTGTCGTGTCAAGAGGTTATAGAAGATCCCAGGCAATAATGAGAACCTCAAGATACAATGACATTGATCTTAAATATATGTTCTATAGTATAAATACATCTTACTGACTGGACACAGTAGATGTCTAACTATCAGGTGTGGGGAGATCATAAGCATTGAGACTTCTTCTCATAAAGTTCACACTTGGTGATCTCTAGTAGTGAGATCATGAGGACAAACCCGTCAATAAGAACACCGCATGTTTTGGGTGTCATTGGTTGTTCCTATCTACGTACATGTGTATTGGTCTCTTGACTTGAGACCATTACCAATGTATATAACTTGATTACATACTTTGATACAAGATGAAAACCGTGGTAGTGATGTCGTGGTGAGGTAGTTTTTGTTGGGTGCGTCGTTGGTGGTATGGCATTGGCTGAATGGTCAAGAAATGATTTGTCGCTTCCAAGTTCAGGAAGTTGTATATCTCAGGCCTAGTTGATCAAGATGGTGCCACCTTCATAAGTCTTTGGCCAAAGCAGTAGAAAGGAAAATCCATCTGGATAGATCAAAAAATAATAAAGCAAGATAAGGACGATGACACAAGAGTACGTCCTACTTTATGAGATATTTAATGACAAATAGATTATAGTACACAATCAGTGTTCGTAGGATGGTAGTCATTGCTATGACTATCCTTATCTCTTTAGGGGCCATGATGAGTTTTTAGACTCCACTCTTGGTCTGTGGATTTTATTCACTGCTATCGAGATAAGGGCCATGAGGGTCACACACAATAGAGTATTCAAGAATCCACCATATTCAGTTGAATAGTTATTTGGACATAGTGGGCCCCGCCACAGGGTTTGAGCATTGTCTAAGTTATCTATCACCGATGAATTAAATAAATTCATTCATATTCAAGTTATGAATATTTGGGATTGAATTTATTTAATGTATTTATGAGTTCAATAAATACGACAAAATATTAATTGAACGAATATTATTTTAATATTCAAGGTTTGTTTAATATTAAGCGGGACATCAAGTCGAGTTAAATGGATTAGATTTTATCATGTAATATATTATATTATATATATATATTACAAGTATGTGATAAAAATAATAAATAATATTGGCACAGTTAAGTTCTTCAAAATTATTTATTTAGTGAACGTTGAAATAAACGGGGGCCAGGGAACCCTTTTGGGTATTTATCAACGTCTCTATAAATAAGAGAGGAGGCTCTCTCTATTTGGTGTGAAATTCACCATTCATTCTTTTTCATGGAATGAAAATTGAGAGCCTCTCTATCCTCCCACTTCCTAGAGAGAGAAGATATCGATCCAAGATGCTCGGATCAAGTTCTTCCTCAAGCATCGAAGATATCTCGATGCGGTGATTGTTGGGACGTCGAAATCTTCATCGGATCACCGCGCTAGCACCCGAAATTCAACGATCAACGTTCCAGCGGATTTTTGGAGTGTGTGTGGACAATCTAGAGGGATCCTACTTTGGATCCTTCAAGCGACGATCGCCATCGACTAGTTGCTGTCGACCGTGGATTCAGATTTGAAACGGTTTTTTTTTTCATTTTAATTTTTTGCTCTTAATAATTTATGCGAGATCCTTGAACCTCTCCGGGGCTCGAATAGTCGGTGACGACAAGTTCCGTCGTCCCACCGATGAATTTTTTTGAAATCTCCAGCCCACCGGCTTCTGTTGCGGGCCCCAGAACCTAACAGAATAATCATATGGTTGGTTAAATACTAATCATATAATGAGGGAATGCATAAAGCAGGACAATCATAAATATTTTGTCAAGGACTCATACCAATACCATACATAATCATTCTGTAAAGGCCTCGTTCCAAGATGTAGTTTGTCTCATGAGACATACCAATGCATCGAGAGGCTATAGCAGGTCTCACCAGTCACATAATAAGTCATATGCATTACTCATATGTCTAATAAGTCTTTTATTCAAAGTGTCCCATACCACTTTGAATAATTAAATTGTGTACTTTATTCAAAATGTCCCATACCACTTTGAATAATTAAATTTTGTCTTTTATTCAAAGTGTCCCTTACCACTTTGAATAATTAAATTCTTAATCCATAAGTTATCGTAAAAGATAAATTCCATACTTGAAATAACCATCTGCATTCATAATAAAGCAGGTCATGCAAAATAATGCACACATAATCTAAAATTTTCATAGTTTATCAATTATAATTTAGAATACAACTATATCAAATTTATCAATTACATGTATGGACAAGCAGACACACTTTTGCACTGTGATGATAACTGGTGCACATAAAATAATAGATTGTTTAGGTTTTTCACCTAAAATGATAACTACTTAATTCAACACCCGTGTTTCATGAATGTAAATATTTTTTTATATAAAAAATACATGTCATTAAATTCATGATATTTGTCATCACATAACACATACATGTTTAAACTATATACTGATAAATGAGAGTTTCGAAAGGAATAATTAATATGTAATTTAATTAAATTGTAAACTTTAATAATTAATAGAATCCACTCCGACAGGTTCATCATGAACATAATATTTATAAATGTAATACATTCATTTCATGTGATATATTAAAACATAAGAAAATATTTAAACTCACTTCACTAACATGAGATCTTCGACAATTATGCTCTAACATTATATACTCTCCTTTTATAAGTTCTGATAATACTTTATGTTAATTATACATATATTTAGTGTGTTTATGCATGTACATGTATGTATTAAACAAAAGATAATTCCAACCCTTTATCCTAAAATTATTAATTGAGATGCATGCATGTAATGTAAATTGTAATAACAAGGTGATGACGTCTTTTACGAAATTCTAGCCACACAATAACAAAACAAGTTTTTTTTTATTTTTTTCCAATATAAAATTATATTTTTGATCATATAATCAATTAAGACATGTATAGGAAACATCCAATTCAAGGGTTGATTACAAATGTAAAACATGTAGAAATATAAACACTTGTATTTATTTGTAAAGTAGATTAGCTTGATTAATTAATCTTTGGCACAATGAGGAATTAAAAAATAATTATATTACAAATAATTTATCTTCCATTTATTATTATTTTGAAAATGGTTAACTACAGATATGATCACATGTGTATTATATAAAACATTTTGAACAATTAAAAATATATCTTTCAAAACATAAAATCATATCAAGGTTAGTACCATCAAAACTTATTAAAATGAAACAAGACATGTATATATGTATTTGTGGTACTTATATATACATGTAGGTTTTGCATCAAGAATTAAAAGAATAGTTATATGGACAGAGATCACCTTTAAAAACAATTTCTTAACTTAAGAAGAAAAAAAACTTAATCGGATTAGGTTTGTTAATTATACATACCGTATATACATATATATAAGTATGAGTTTAGAAAACTCAAAAAAAAAACTCTTAGTAAACCTTTACAAGTAATATATATGTATAAAAACACCAGAAAAATACTGATAATCATCACTTGAAAAACTCAAAATATATTAGGATTTAAAGTTATACAAAACCATATATACACGTAAGTGTATATAAGGGTTTTGCATATCAAAAATGAGGCTAAATTAACCCTTACCTGACTTCAAGGGTGAGGTTGAGCTGAGAAAAGGATGATAGAAGGTTGGGATGAAAAGAAACCTGTAGGGTTATGTGTGCAAGATGGGTTTATATAAACTATATATATATATATATATTATTTATATACTATGGTTTAAACATAAAATATAAACTAAGAAACTCGAATCTAACTATTTTAGATAGGAACAAAAACCATAATCAAAGAAAATCCTAAATAATTTGGTTGTTTCATAATATATATATTTTATGGGAAACTTACATAGGAATCCATGGGGTTGGCAATAAATTATTGCGCCCATGTAGACTTGTGGAAAAACAAAACTAGATAACTGGTCCGTGGAGAGTGATGGGAGGACTCACGGGTTAAGGAAGAGTAGTGGAGGAGGAGGCGACATCGACTAGTGTGGCATGAGGAAGAAGAAGAAGAAGGGAAGAAGGGAAAAGAAATAGAAGGCTGTAATCGTTTGTGGATCTGATCGGACGACTGCGGTGACTCGACACGTTTTAAAAGGGACAGACAGTCAAGATTAAATCGCGGATTTGATTGGATGACTGTAGTGGATTTGGGGTTTTTAAAAACGTTGAACGGTCATGATACATTGCGTCTCGATCTAACAGCACATAAAATCATGGTGATGGGGGTTCGAAGGCTAGACATGTTCGGATGGTTGGGATCTTGCACGGTGAGATCAAACGACACAGATTGCATTCTGCCAAAAAATCCATGTCCGACATCGAAACCGGACGGGTTTCAGGACCGCCTTATAAGACTTGATATAGCTGCCTTCATTTCAATGACACAAACAAACACAGTGGGATCCTTATACATGGGACCCCTATCCAAAGGCCTTGGCCCACCCTCACCCGCACCAGTGCACGACCTGGCTCACCCCCTACTCACGCCTGACCAGGCCCCATACATGGGTCTTGTGTGTGGATTGACTTTGTGAGATGGCCACTGATCTTGAGGGCTTGGCCTTCGAGGATTTCCTTAGTCAAATGGGGTACTCACCAATTTTTTTATCAAAAATTTATTAAATAAAAATAGTTAAAAAACAGAACATATATATTTGCCTTATATATAAAAACATTCTTTCTCATAGTTAAACAACATTTTAAATGTCATTATTTTCATAAGTTTTTATTCATTTTGAGTTTTAAAACATTATAATTTCAAAATCTAAAATAAAACTTCAATTAAAACCATGTCATCATTTAAAAAAATAAATTTAAAATATTTAAATCATTTTAAAACATTTGAAATACTTAATCGCATTATAAAGGTTTTTTATAAAAAAACCAACAGTCACTTGATTTTGAACCCCAATGGCTAAAAGGGGAGGTAACGGTCATAATTATATTAAACGGTTAAAAAAATACTTATAAATAAATTTTTAGGGTAATTCAAAACTTCAAACTATTTTGTCTTATAAGGATGGTGCTCTAAATGCCCTTGACGCTTAATACTTTTTCCATAGTACTTTTCGTAATGTTTTTCATTATGACAGACTCGAGGGATGTTCACTACTTACTTGGTCTAGTTTTTGTGTTTAGTGGTCTTTTGGTGATCCTGATAAGCCTTTTAGTAGGTATTCTAGGATAGTTATGGTCTTTCAGCCTTATTGCAATGTAATGTTTTATTGTTTCTATTGAATAAAATGTGCCTTATTTCGTTTTGCAAGAATTTGTTTTGGATGGCACCAATATTAAACAAAATAATACAATAATAATGCTAACAAAATATTATTATTACAAATATAAATATGTCTGGGGCATCACATTATCCCCCCTTAATGGAATTGCGCCCTTGCAATTCTATTGTACCCACGCAATCTCATCAGTATAGGCCTTCCAACATCCACCTTGATGTACCAACATAAACATCTTAGGTATCATTAATTAACAAAATTAAATGGGAAAAATAATTAATTTATACCTTCACCAGCTCCGCCAGGGTCGGTGATTTTCCCAATTCCTTCCAGTTAAACTAATTCCTAGTACAATTTTAAATTCCTCAGTTTCTTTGGCCCAAATGCAACATGAGAAGCCTAGGTCAAACTCATGTACACAACTATAGTATCTAGAGAGAGAGATGCACGAGGGGTTTATAGTTGGGAGACATTGGCATGGACTTGATTTTTATAAAACAAATGAAAAAGCTCGACCTCAAGAATTTCAAAGTCCCTAATTTGACCATATAAACTGTAGGAAAAGATTTGGCATAGGTATACTACACGAAGTTCACCCTCTCTTGTAGCTTCTTGAAAATCCACCAGAGACAAAAAAACTTCCGTTAGGGTAAAACATTTAAGTATAACCTCAAAGTACTTTCCTCAACGTGCATAGAATGGGAGTTGAGTATGCACCATGAGGATATAAACAAAGCCTGATCCCCGATGGAAATAAAGTATACTACGAGTGTTAGATATGTGGTAAAGATATTTACAGGTCAAACGAAGGTTTCTAAATTGCTCAAATTCATCCAAACATGATTTGACAATTATGGTCTCAAGTATCTCAGTAGGAAGAGATAATAGATTGGTTGGTGGTCTCTCTCCTTCCATCAGAAAATTTTAAGTAAAAGTTTTACTCATAAAAGCATAGTTAAATTTTTAGTTTTGTTTTAATTTTCCAGAATTGTCTAGACCATTCCTATGATACCAACTATAATGCCCCGACCCCAGAAGCCCAGAGCCGGTGCCTAAAACATGGTGTGTATTTTTTTTATAAAAATATGCTGATGAAATTACACATCACATCTCATCACATAGAATATTCCCAATCTAGGTTCTGGAAAACCAGATACAACTGATACACTTCTTCAAAACCATACAAGATAAACTCCATAGTGGTGCCACCACATAGAATAAATCAAAGCTAAAAAATATACTAATCCTGTAAAAATACATTGAAAACATAGAGTGATCATTTAAAATGCTCATTAAGGGGTTTTAAAAATAATTAACAAAATCCTTTTTTTAAAAAATCATCTATTTAAAGTAATTATAAAACATTTGCTTATTAGAAAACAACATATCTTGTAGTGCGTCCTCATCATTTTTCAAAAGTTACTATAATTCATTTTTAAGGAAATCTCATACACAAGAATTTACATATTCAAAGGCTACAAATATAACACATTTCAGAATATGCATACTTGTACAAAAATGTACGAAATGCCGAGTCAGGAGTTGGTCAAACTAGATTAAGGGTGACATGAAAGGGTTCATGTACTAATTATCACATGAAGTAATACTTTCTTAGAATTGTAAAAGAAAAAACATCATAAATTACTTATCACATAAAATGCAATTCACGAAATGAAAGATGAATTTCTAACTTTTGTATTAATGTTTTGAAAATAAATGCTAAAATTCCTTAATAAATGATTTGCTAAGTACTTACATCATTAAGAAATGTTAATTTATTACCATAATCATAAGTATGAGATTATTAACCAAGGATATTCTACTAGTTGAATAATCACACAGTTGGTTAAATACTAATCACATAATGAGAGAATGCATAAAGCAGGACAATCATAAACATTCTGTTAAGGCCTAGTGCCAAGACCATACATAATCATTCTATCAAGGCCTTGTGCCAAGACCATACATAATCATTCTATAAAGGCCTTATGCTAAGACCTAGTTTGTATCATGAGAACTACCGATACATCAAGAGGATATAGCGGGCCTCACCCATTACATAATAAGTCTTATGCATTCCTCACATGTCTAATAAGTCTTTTATTCAAAGCGTTCGATACCACTTTGAATAATTAAATTGTGTCTTTTATTCAAATTTATCCATACCACTTTGAATAATAAAATTATGTCTTTTATTCAAAGCTTCACATACCACTTTGAATAATTAAATTCTTAATCCATAAGTTATCATAAAAGATAAATTCCATACTTGCAATAACTGTTTGCATTCGCAATAAAGTGGGTCATGAAAAAGATGCACACTTAATATACAATTTTCATGGTTTATCAGTTATAATTTAGAATATATCTATATAAAATTTATCAATTACATGCATCGACAAGCAGACACACTTTCCACATGTGATGATAACTAGTTCACATAAAATAATAGATTGTTTAGGTTTGTCACCTAAAATGATAACTACTTAATTCAACACCCTTGTTTTATGAAACTAAATATTTGTTTATATAAAAAATACATATGTCATTGAATTAATGATATTTATCATCATGGAACACATATATGTTTGAACTAAACAATGATAAATGAGAGTGTCAAAAAGAAGAATTAATATATAATTAAATTAAATTATAAACTTTAATAATTAATAAAATCCATTGCAGCAGGTTCATCATGAACATAATATTTATAAACATAATACATTCATTTCATGTGAGAAATTAAAACATAAGAAAATATTTAAACTCACTTCACTAACATGAGAGCTTCTACAATTATGATTAACATTATATACTCTCCTTTTATAAGTTTTAATAATACTTTATGTTAATTATACATATATTGAGCGTGTTTATGCATGTACAAGTATGTATTAAACAAAATATAATTCCAACCATTTATCCTAAAATTATTAATTGAGATGCATGCATGTAATGTTAACTGTAATAACAAGGTGATGACCTCTTTTAAAATATTTCGGGAACAAAATAACAAAACAAGGTTTTGTTATTGTTTTCCAATATAAAATTTCTTTTGTGATCATATAATCAATTAAGACATGTATAGGAAACATCCAATTCAAGGTTTGATTACAAATGTAAAACATGTAGAAATATAAACACTTATATTTATTTACAAAGTAGCCTATCTTGATTAATTAATCCCTAGCACAATGAGGAATTAGAAAATAATTATAGAAAAAATCCTTTATCTTCTATTTATTATTTTTTTTAAAATAGTTAACTAAAGATATGATCACATGTGTATTGTATAATTTTTTTTGAACAAATCAAAATATAAATTTCAAAACATAAAATCATAACAAAGTTAGTACCATAAAAAATTCTTAAAATGAAACAAGACATGTATATATGTATTTGTGGTACTTATATATACATTTAGGTTTTGCATCAAGAATTAAAGGAACAGTTATAAGGATGTGGATCACCTTTAAAAACAATTGCTTATCTTAAGAAGAAAATAAACTTAATTGGATTAGGTTTGTTAATTACACATACCGTATATACATACATATATATGTATGAATTTAGAAAATTCAAAAACAACTCTTAGTAAACCTTCACAAGTAATATATATGCATAAAAACACCAGTAAATTACTGATAATCATCACTTGAAAAACCCAAAAAAGATTAGGATTTGAAGTTGTACAAAATTGTATATACACATAAGTGTATATAAGGGTTTTTCATATAAAAAACAAGGCTAAATTAACCCTTACCTGTCTTCAAGGGTGAGGTTGAGCCGAGCAGATGATGATGGAAGGTTGGGATGAAAAGAAACCCGTAGGGTAATGTGTTCAAGATGGCTTCATATAAACTGTTTATATATATTTTTATATACTACGATTTAAACATAAAATATAAACTAAGAAACTTGAATCTAACTATTTTAGATAGGAATAAAAACCATAATCAAAGAAAATATTAAATAATTTGGTTGTTTGATAATATATATATTTTATAAAAAACTTACATAGGAATCTATGGGGTTGGAAATTAATTGTTGAACCCATGTAGACTTATGGAAAAACGAAACTAGATAACTGGTCCGTGGAGAGTGATAGGAGGACACATGGGTTAAGGATGTGCAGTAAAGGAGGATGCGACATTGAATGGTGAGGTGTGAGGAAGAAGAAGGAGGGAATAAGGGAAAAGAAATAGAGGGCTACGACCATTCGTGGATCCGATCGAATGGCTACGGTGACTCAGTTTATTTTTAAAGGGACGAACGTTCGAGATTAAATCGCGGATTTGATCGGATGGTCACGGTGGATGCAGAGTTTTTAAAAAGGTTGAACAATAGAGATCCAGCATGTCCCAATATAATAGATCAGAAAATCATGGCGATGAAACCACGACGATGGGGGTTCAAAGGCTAGACTGGTTTAGATGGTGGGGATCTTGTGCAGTGAGATCGAACAGATCAGATCATGTTCTGTAGAAAAATCTGCATCCCACATCGAAACTGGGAGGGTTTCGGGACCGCCTTATAAGACTTGATGTTTTTGACTTCATTTAGATGACACAAACACACAATGGGGTCCTTATTCATGGGACCCCCATTCGCAGGCCTTGGCCCACACTCACCCGCACCGGTGCGCAACCTGGCTCACCCCCTACTTGCAGCTGACCGGGCCATTTACATGGGTCTTGATTGCGTCTTGCCTTTGTGAGATGCCCAATGATCTTTAGGGATTTTCCATTAAGGCAGTCCTCAATCTGATGGGGTACTCACTAAATTTTTTATCAAAAATTTATTAAATACAAATAGTTAAAAAAACAGAACATATATATTAATTTTCTTATATAAAAAATATTCTTTCTTAGAGTTAAACAAAATTATAAATGTCATTATTTTCAAAAGTTTGTATTCATTTTGAGTTTTATAAAATTATAATTTCAAAATCTAAAATACAACTTCAATTAAAACCATGTCACCATTTAACCAAAGTTATAACTTTAAAATATTTAAATCATTTTAAAACATTTGAAATACTTAATCACATTATAATGGTTTTTTATAAAAAACCAACGATCACTTGATTTTGAACCCAAATGGATAGAAGGGGAGGTAACAATCATAATTATCTTCAATGGTTAAAAAAAGAATTATAAATAAATTTTTAGGGTAATTCAAAACTTCAAACCATTTTGGCTTATAAGGATGGGGCTCAACATTCTTTTGATGCTTAGTACTTTTTTTATAGTAATTGCCGTAATGTTTTTCATTATGATAGACTCGAGGGATGTTCACTACTTACTCGGTCTAGTTGTTGTGTTTGGTGGTCTTTCGGTGATATTGATAGGCCTTGAAGTAGGTATTCTAGGATAGTTATGGTCTTTCGGCCTTATTGCAATGTAATGTTTTAGTGTTTCTATTGAATAAAATGTGCCTTATTTCATTCTGCAACCATTTGTTTTGGATGACACAAATATTAAACAAAACAAAACAAAACAATAATAATGATAACAAAATATTATTTTTAAAAATATAAATATGTGTGTGGAAACACACACATACCATATTATTATATGTAAAGCCTTATTCAAACACCACTCTCTAGACTCCTCATCTAGGAAAAACATTCAAAGAAAAGTGTAGGAGGTCATTGAACCTGATCCCAAGATCCCACATGATTAGACTCCCTTACTAAAGGGAGATCATCTCCTGCCTATTAGATTACCTCATCATCAATGATAGAAACTCATCCCAAATATCCCTCTAAAATTTGTTCCACAACACATCTGCCTCCTTACAACCACTAAGAAACTCCACTGATGCATAGCTCCCTATATCTAACTAACTGCTAGTGAAACCCAAAACTCAGATCTTGATCAGATCAGAATGAAAGTGATATTGAGATCCTCTATCTAGCATTCTGTCTTCAGATTTGAGACACTCCCCTCACACATACCCAAACTTTTCTACTGAAAGGCATACAAATAAAGCTTCCATGCCTTATTCTCCTCTGTTTGGTTAACCCTCCGACAATCAACTAGATCATCCTTCTAGACCTAAACCACCTGATAAAGATGTGGATGATGAAAATGACCCATTCCTAAAAACAATAAGAACATCCTAAGCCCAATGGCATGGAATTTTATCAAATAATATTTAATTTATTCATTTTATTTTCCAAAAACACCCAATTCAAACATGAAAAAATCCATCATGATGCATGTACCTCTCTCAGGCCTCCACCATAAAAAAAGGTCCACCTCACTTGATTTTTTAATAAGCTTAGATTCCATGCACTAGATCACAAGGAGCCCTAAAATCCTATGTCCTAGATGGTATCCCTAGCCTATGTCACACAAAAAATACAACTAGAACTGCTGCCATACCAACCCATGCAATCCTCACCGTGCCTGACTCTAAAATCCATCTTATCTCTTAACCATTACCTCTGATACCAATTTATCGTGACCCACTCACACCATAGATACCACAATTAAGGGAGGGAGATAATGACCCCTGAGTCCCACCTCTAATAGGCCCTATTTTGGTGACTAGCACCAAGGATATCAAAATCATACATCATGGGAGGAATTACCCCTTATAAATGAAATAGAATTGAGTGATAAGATAAACAATCACAAAAAAAATCTAGTAGAAAATACAAAGGTAAAATAGGGAGCATCCCACAATTCACCAATAAAGTAATACTGATACATATAAAAGTCTCCAAGGTAAATACCAAAAAGACAAGTCCACAACAATAACTCAACAAAAAATCCAACCCATCTAGTAATATCTAGTTCATTCCATTAAGTCCTCTTGGAAACCTAAATTTTTTTTATACATAGGGTAAGAATAATAGGTATACTGAGTAGGGACATAACCAAGGCCTCAAGTTCACATGTGAAAAGATCATTCTAATGAACCAGTGAACAAACAACATAACCAATAAGAACCTATATAGGTCATCTAAGCAAAACCAGCCTCACCATGGCTCACTCACCAAATCACACATCCAATATAATAATATATAATAAAGATCATAACAAATAAAGGCACCACAATGCCTCTTTCCCACTTATTTTCTACTCTCATTCCCCAATGTTGAACTCCCTATGCTCCCATCCCTTCTACACATATCAAATCACATCACATCACATCACATCCTGCCCACAGACACCTGGGCCAAACATCACACCACATCACAATCCCGCCCATAGAAACCCAAGCCAACACATCACAACCAGAATTAGTTCTCCAGGGTATCATGAATGTGGAGGATATAAAACTCATGCCCTCCTAATACCATGCATGAACCCACCATATATCACATCACACCACATCACATCTCACCTGTAGACACTTGGGCCAACAAGTCAAATCTCTCATTTAGACACCTGGTCCAACACATCACATCCTTCCCAAAGACACTTGGGCCAACACATAACTACTAAAGGAAGAGTAGGGGAATGGGGGTAGTCAACTATTTGTATCACTAGTATCCTAGATTTTGGGGGAAAAAACTAAAACTCATCACCTTTGAGCGTTGGTAAGGTTATCCAACTCAGGTGTGTAGCATATAAAATAACATAAACATACATGATATAGATATATCACACCATAACCAACCTATGGGTTCACATCAAAAACACCAGCGCACACCACACTACCACCACCGTACCATACATCAACCGTTACAACTGCTTCCACCACTATAAATAACACCACACAACTACCACACAAGCCACACAACATTTTTCACTTTCAGCTTACAAGTTTCACCAAATTTATTAATTAGTTCATTTATCACACATTAACTTCCATCCCATTATATTTAATTAACATTCCATTCATTTCATTCAGCATCATAATTTATTACACTACCACCTAAGAAACTAACACAACCACACCGCAAAACTATCATCTTCGCATCACATTGCCCAAGACATATTACAACACAACAACCACACATCTCATCCATTACACAATCACAACCACTACATACCACAACCACTGCACCACAACTACAGTGCCACAACCTTTGCACCAAAACCACTACACCATAATCACTACGTTACAACCTCTATACCACAACCATTTCACCACAACCACTGCACCACAACCACTTCACCACACCAACTGCACCACAACCACTGTGCCACAACCACTACGCCATATCACAAAACTTCCTATATCACATCCTTGAAAAACAACCAATGCATCAATAACTCGCAAATCATATAACCTAGCCAGTCACATCTATCATTGCACAACTACCCAAGCCATGCAGGGAAACACAACAGACACACACACACACATCAAATCACACATCCCAAATTCCATACTGATTCAAGGGAATTATCACATATCTTCTTAATTTAGAATGGGGATTATCACACAAAACATAATTTCCTGCGACAACCAATTATTATCCAAATATAAATTCTTTAATATTTTATTTGGGTGATACCACACAACAACAAAAAAAAGCATAATCACATCATAACAACTACAATGCAAAAAAGGATCCCAATTTCCATTATTTTCAGAATTGGCAACATGAATGCTTAATAATATTAAAAACATATATCAAAGGAGTAAAGCATGAGATAAATCCTCATACCCATCAATTACATACATGATAATTAATTATATGATTATGCCGACCCTTACTGTCCACCGAAAGGTAAGAAAAATGATGAACATCCCATACATAACTTGTAAAAGAGTGAGAACAAGGATTTCCTACTTCAAATAAGCTTTTGGATATCGTTTCCCACTATAGGGAGAAGAAGAAACACCCACAACCACAACCACACAGATAAAAACTACGGATCAACCTACACCACACCCAAGGATCATCAAAACGCAGTCTAAAAAAACCTCAAACCAAAACTGCACCACCAAAGAAAACCTCTAAAGAAGAATGGAAGGAAACACATGAGAAAGGGAGGAGAACTCACCCCAGATTGAAGACGGGAATCCAAGGATCAATCTTCAATAAATGAATCCCAATACTACTGAAGATAGGTCCACCATATCTCTTAGAAATGATAGGGGCATAGGGTTTGAAAAAAACCCCCAGGTGCTTCAACCTTTATAGCCGTGCTATATAGGGAATTTACATGCGTGTACCCCTTACACGTAGTGTAAAAGTCAGGTTTCATGCCCCACTGAAAAACACGTCGCCTAAACTATTAAATCTTGAATTTATTACATGTCATTTAACACCCTAGAAAAAATCCTTTATAAGATATTAAAATTCATTTCAAATCATATACACTTTACACAATGTGTATTCCTCCTGCCTCTAGCTTTTTAACACCCAACACCTCTGATCTCTTTCTAGGCCTACTCTAAGCACCAAAAAACCTCCTCAACCCTCCCCTAAAGAACCTTGAACACCTAAAATCGGAAAATTAATGGACTTAGAGGATATTGAACATTATAATTTTAGTTTGTGAGAAGATAGTGAAGGAACTAAAGAAAAAAATCAGAGAAGCCAAGGATGATGAGCGATAGTGATTAGTAGGATATGAGAGAGTTGACGACAAACACAATCCATATGTATTTGGATAATAATACTCTGTAGGAGGCAATGAATTTGAAATATTTAAAGGATATCTGAGAGAATATTGAAATCAGGTATAAATGGAAATCCCTTATAAATTGTTTATATGTAAAGAAATGATTGTATCATTTGCGAATTCTAGAGATTGGAGATTTAGGTAACCATATGGATGAGTTCACCAAACTTCTAAAGAAACTTTCATTGGTGCTGATCAAGATTGAAAATAAAGTCAACATGATAACTATTGAAATGGATGAAGAATTCAAGGATTTTATTCTCTTGGATTCGTTACCTGATTCATATTATAATCTTGTCATAAAATTGCAGTTTGAGAAATAAAAACTGATGTTGGATGATGTGATTTCATCATTGTTGATGAACTAGAGTCAGCGAAAGACCAATTATGGTGGATCTTCAAGTAATAGTGGTATTATGGATTTGGTATATGGATGTGTGAATCAAAGAGATCAATCAAAGATAATAAGAATGGTAAAGTAATTCTTTTTCGATAAGGCGGGTCATGTGTCGAGAAAATGAAATGCTTTGAAAAAAAAATTAAGAAGGAAAAGAAGGCACATGACATCGATTCCGAGGATACTGGTGTAAGTCTTATACAAGGTGAGGGTGATTTGATTTTAGTTGGAACTGTTTGTCATAGGTCAGATCTGTACATTGAATAGGTGGTTGATTCAGCAGAATCATACCATATTTCAACAAAGAGGGAAATATTCTCTTCATATGAAGAATGTGACTTTGGTAGATTGAAGATGGGCAATAAAGATTCTACTGATTTCATTGGTGTTGGTGATATTATATCACTAAAAATGTAGGATGTATACTAACATTGAGGGATGTGCAACATGTGCTAGGTATATGCCATAATTTGTTATCTGCTGTGCTCTTGATACTGATGGATTTAAGAGTTTGTTTGATAATGGAAGATGGACATTATCCATAGGATCGATGGTATCTGCATGAGGAAAAATGGATGACATACTTTACAGGATGAATGTAAAAGTGTAAAGTGGAGTGATGAAAGTTGTTGCGAAGATAATGTTTTCAGATTTCTAGTACAGGAAATCATTGTACTTGAGTCGAAAACCATTAACTAGGATGAAGAAGGTTTGAAAATTGAAGTAGGTCAGGTCAGGTGTTTCAGGTCTTACACCTATTTACTTTTATTTAGAGAGTTTCACTACCAAAGAAGGAATTGAAATCAAAGATCAAGGTGATGTGCTGTGTGTTTCAAACTGCTTAGAGGATGTTCAGTAGAGAGAGAAATTAGTTTCTTTAGGTACTCTAGATTATGCGTCGATCATAGTTATGGGGGAGCCAGATATTGTTGATTATATTATTGGTTGTGCAAAAACAAGTATGATGAATACTTTTGCATTTGGATTTTTTAGGTGGATCATTCAGGTTTCCACCATAGATGCAAAAGATAGACGTCATATTTTCTACATAGGATTATGGTTGGTATGATACTAACCAGGTGTCTTTCTAACTGACTTTGTTTGAATTCATCACCTTGTTTTTTGGGATGAAGGGGGAGATTTATAGGGTTCAACCCTTGATGTTTTTTCAAATCTAAGATAAGGGATATTTTTAGGGGTTTGAAAATTTTAATATTTCCCAACAACAATTCACGTGACTTTTAAAATGGGAAGATATTATTTTATCCCACTGATATCTTTTTTCAAGATATTATCATTATATTTTTTTTAATATTTTAAAGGATGTTGTGAACATATATTTTAGGGTTTCTTTTTCTTATAAATGGGAGTAGAAGTGGTGATACATAGGGATAGAAAAATTAGGTACGGTAGAGAGTAGATACATAGGTGATGGTTTTTGGGCATGGGCAGTAGCGAGTATCAATAATTCAGGTTATGCAACGAGGTGTTGCAATGATGCCACGTGTTCAATATTTATTTCCAAAGGGTGAAATATTAGTACAAGTGGTTATCATAGGGGTGATGGATGCATATTAGGGTGTGAATTTTCATACAGATTTTTGACATTGTATTTTCAATTCAAGTTTTGGGTCTTACTTGGATTTTTGTACACTATAATTATTAGTGGATATTTTTGGAGTTTCCGTATGTATTTTTAATCCTCTATATTAGAGAGTTTTTCCATGTTAATTTTTTTGTCCCCATTTATTTTCTTCTATTTGGTTTTTTTACTTCATTTTCGCTAGTGATTCTCACAATTTATTCGTCTCAACTGAGTTATTATCCCCAGACCGATTTGCTTCCCCCCAAAAATTATAAAAAATGTAACACCCTCAGATTTTATGAAAAATATTCTTTTTAATTTCATTAATGTCTTGTGTTGTACGCTACACCAATAGGAGATTGAACAACACACATCCTTGACTTACCTTGCATTACACGCAATCACGACCTTCCTCGATAGCATGTGTAGTATGCAATACCGAGTTTCACTAAACAACGATATGCTATTAAAATATTATTAAAACTAGCCGTTATGAATAGTAATAACCACTTTTTGAAATTTTGTAAATTTTATTTTTCAAAATGGACTTTATTTTTGGATTCGGAATATCAAAATTAGCTTACGGTGAAATTTTGGTACTTTTCAGATAACTTTCATATTCTGATGAATAGTGAAAATTACTAAATTTTAATTAAAAAGAACTTTTTTAATAGAAATAATTAATAGTGATAAATTATTAATTTGAGTGGTTTTAAAGTATATTTAGAATATATTTTTACAATTTAATACAATGTTGGTCATTGGATGTAATTCTACATTTAAACCAGACATAAACAAGTGTCAATCTTTTGATGGTTATTATCTCTTAAAAACACGCTATTTGTTTTGATGACGGGAATTAATTTTTAAATTAATTAATGCAACTAATATGTTTTGAATTTGGTAAAATAGACATCATTTTTGAGTTCATAATATCAAATATAGATTAGGCCTAATTTTTGGTATTTTTCTGGAAACTTTCATTTTTTGATGAATAGTGAAACCACTAAGTGGTAGTTAAAAAAAATGAATTTTTCATAAAACTTAATTTTACCACTTCTGTGAGTGGAATTTCAAAAATCCAAGAGACACAGTTGATGTTAGTAAGTAAAATGTGGTTCAATGAGATGAAAATAATTTTTGGTGAATAATAACTTTTTACTTTTTTTTACCACGGTTAAAAGTAAATAGGGTAATTAAGGGTAAAAATGTTATTATTATTACCCTAACACATGTCCTAATTCTATTGGATAAGTGTAATTCGACCAAAAAAAACCTTAGGAATAAAATATGACTATTTAGGCCCACTTGGATTAGATTAGGACATTTATTATTAATTTATTTAAAGAAGGGTTAAAATAGTTAAAATCAAAGTTTATTTACTAAAACATTTTTAATATGGGGTTATAAATAAGATAAATTCGACTATAAATATTCATTAGAAAGATAAAAATATTTCCTACATAATGTTATTTTATTTGTAATTTTTAGACATTAAATAATTTAATTTATTTATGACACAACGATGATGCAGTAATTATCTTATTAATGAAATATTGACATAATTGATGTTATAAATACCCAAATAAATATAATTTGAGACTTTTTATGAACTAAACTAATTTTATAGGTTAATATGACGTGTTAGGATTGATTTAATTAACTTTTTTCTAAGTAATCATTCTGTTATGAGTTTCAAAAAAATCAACTATTGAATAGTGTCAAAATTGACATAAAATAGTTTTTAAAACAAATATTATATTATTAATTGTTATTTTATTCCTAAAAATCTAAGGTTTGGTCAAATGACTTAGATAAGGTTATATATATTAATAAAACACAACTTGGGGGTCGCTTGGATGTATATGGTTAGTTCATTAACTATATAATATAAAAATACAAACTGACTTGGTAAATGTCAATCTAATTAACTAAGAGTTAAAACTAAACGATAAGGTTAATATAATGACCTAAACTTGTCTAAATTATATTAGATGAGAGGATTTAGACCCATACCCACCTTATCTTCGAAATAACTCAATTTGGATCTATTTAAAACCGAACTTGACTTTATAATAAAATAATATTTTTAGTTATTCCAAAGGTGCCCCTCTCCTCCCTTATAAAAGGGCACCTCCTCCCCCTCTTCCTCACACCACTTTGAGCCTTAAAGCTCGGCCAAACCCTGCCAAATTCTCTTCTCCACTTCCCTAGAAACATCCTAGAGGTCCTGGTATTCTTCAAAGACCAATTTTAGTACCCTAAGAGGAGGAATCAAAGAGGCACTTCAAAGAAGAGGTAATGTCCATTACCGATTATTTTATCTTTATTTCTTCTTCCACTTCTTCTTATTAGGTTGTTTAATTATGAAGTAATAACATAAGTATCACTCATATACTGATATGTTATTATAAGTATGAAACAACCCTATTTCACCATCTATCCATCCTACGGAAAACGAAATCACCGCGCGTGCGTACGTACGGAATACCATCTCCACGCTGTGGTGTAATCTATTTTCCACCACCACCTTACTTGGATGGGTATAATGGTGTACATAATAACTATATATGATTATTGTAAAGTGGTATTGATTCTGAAGTAGTATACATACACTCCAATACAATTCCACGATCATGAGAATGATATCATCGCTCGTGCGTACGTACAGACTACCGTCTTCACGGCGCGATGAGATTCATTCTTCACGTTAACCATTCATGAATGATTATAAAGTATATATAATAAGTAATAATGAAATATATGACATAATAATGATTCTGGATTTATGTGTATATATATGTATGTCATCTACTTAATTCCATTCAACTCAATAAGGAAAAGAAAACAACGTTCATGCGTACGTACGGCCTACCGTCTCCATGAACGGTGTATTTCTTTCCATTTAATGATTTATTATATATATGTATATTATGAATATATATTATATATAAATCATGTTTTATATTCTGGAATTATGTAATCATGATCTATGTAATCATATGAATAATTACAAGTCAAAACACGGATGACAAATGAAACAATTTTACCCAAAACGCTCTTTAACATGGAATTTACAAAAGAACGGGTAATATAAAGTCATAAGTGAACCATATATGATATCATAACAATTAGTATGATTCTGGAATAAGTCAATAACATTATTTAAATCATTATACAGGAGGTTCGGATACTTACGAGGCAAATCGGACCTAAGGTAAGGGAAATATCACAATCTCATTTTTATCCGAGATTGTTTATACTTTGGTATTTACTGGGGTGTATTTTATCATCCACATCCATTTTTCCTCAATATGTAATGTTATTTCCATCCACCTACAATTGTTTAATTCCAATTTTACCCTTTGGTGAGTTTTTAGAAAAAGATATGAAAGGAATCTTTTGTCGTTTTTCGTACGAGGTACTTTTTGACTTTTCCGACAAAAGTACGAAGAATGTTTTTTTAACTTATACGGCATGAATGGATTTTTAAAACATTATTTCCAAGAAGATTCCTTTACAAGTTTCCAAGTTTATTTTTAATCAAATTCTTTTAGTTTAAAATTGTATGACATGTTAAGAAAGGAAAATGTTTTTGAAGTAGAAAGGATATTTTCCTCAAGAATGGAGTTCAAGTGTTTTATCAAAATTATTTTCTATATAAGATAATAAAGGGTTCTGTTTCTATCCCTATTATTACATTGATTTGATTATGTTGTGATGGAATTATTTTTATGAATTCCTTTATCTTAAATGAATTATTTTATGATGTCACGATGTTTAAGATTCCCATTTTTTATTACATGGGTTATGCAAGGATGTATGATTTAATATTTTGTGGCACACATAAGAATGGTATCATTATGAGATGAGTGGGACCTATATCTCCCTCCAATGCATTGGGTAAAGATTTTATATCTCATGAGATAGACATGGCTGGAACGGTAGGTTATACCGGTTCAGTGAACAAGACTGAAACGAGGAGTGAACTCGGTTCAGAAAGGGACTTTGTCCACTAAGATAGTCTTGGAAATGAGTCTTGACTAATAAGAAATGATTCTCTATGATTATGTGTGTATTCCACAAAGTTTCATGTTTTAAGTTATGATTATTGGGATTACATTTCACTACTATGATTTATCCCATGTTATGAAATCATGATCTCTTTTGCAGGTTAAGATTTCCAAAAGATATGTTCTTATGAATATGATGTGATTGATATTTCTTTTGTTTAGCCTTACTGAGCATTTGAGCTCACCCTTTTATGTTTTCTTTTCCCCAGGATATAAAGAAAGGTTTTAGGTAAGAAAAAGAAAAAAAGGGAAGATCTTTATTGGGAGATGTTGAAGATCTTTCACCATGATTAGAAGATTTTATTCCGAGTTTCCAAAGACACTAAACTATTACGGTCCCTATGTGTTTGTTTTTCTTATGTATTAAGTATTCCGCAAAATTAATGTAATATTCATGTACGTCAAGCTTCGGGTCTCTACAAAAAAACCGTTAAATTGATGGGTATAAATAGAATTAACCACATTATGAAATATATATAATTTTTAATTAATTCAAATATATTATTTAATTCATAATATATAAGTACTCGATTTTTTGTAAATTTATTTTATGTTTCAAAAATATTTTTTCTTAAAAAATGAGCTTTATTTCATTTTGTGTGCGAATATGATAATTAATTTCTACAAATTTTAGAAATTGAATTTGATAAAAATGACATCATTTTTAATTCATAATACAAAAATTAATTAGGTTGAAATTTTGTAATTTTTCTAAAATGATTGATTTTTTAGTGAATAGTGAAAAATACTTTCAAATTATATCATTTCTTTTCATTAAATTAAGAAAATTAAAGGTCTAGTTATATTTTGGATTTTTTTATTAAAGTGACAAATGACCCATTTGATTTAAAATAATACAATTAATTCCATTTGAGTTTATATTATTCATGAGGTTGATAGAAGTTAATTTTTAGGCTTAAAAACATATATTTTTTCTTCTAAAATATGTTTTTCATTGAATTTTACCCATTTATATTAAAATTGATTTATATCAATTATAGAGATTTAATTTTAAAAAATGGATAGAATATTTTGAATACATAGGTTCAAATTTTTTAAATGGTCCCATTTTAATTTTGGTAATTATAAATAGAAATTGTGTTAAATATTTATCATCTCAATAAGGATAAAATGAGTAAAAAAAGGTTAAAATAATGAGATAAGGTCTCAAAACCAACCCAAAACTTGTATTTATTTTATTGGATAAAATAGACTCGACCATATAAATCCCAATTTTAAATATATGACATTTCAGTTCTATTATTCATTGATAATGAAATTTATATTATTTTAAGTAAATAAAATTCCAAAATGCAACTCTCTTGACTTTAATATCTCTAAAATTTTGTAATATTTTTAGAAAGAGGACAAGTTTAGTTTCATTGTTTATTTGAAATAAGAATTAGTTGTTTTTTTCATGGTAATTTATTTATTATTTTTAGTGATTGAATAATTACCTTAAATGCTTATGCAATGCTGACATAATATTTATTCAATTAATAGAGAAATAAATTAAATGATTTTAAAAATATTAGAATTTGTACAATTTGGGTGAATTATTTTGTTCCATAACATTTTTATATAGATATAACATGTTAAGGATGTATTAAAGGTTTAGATTAGAATTCTATATCTTACTTGATGAGAAATGGTCCAAAATGTCACCCCTTGTCCATTTATGAGAAAATTTTCAAATTACAAGTAAAATTATAGCCCTTTAATATTGAAAAATCCATTACCATGGTTAAGGTTAAAATTGTTCAACCATGGAATTAAACCAAAAGGTAATGTTTAAAATGATATAAAAACCTGTAAAATTTTATTAGATAATTATATTAATACCATGTCATCCTTATCTTAGAATACATGTCATTTTGGAACCATTTGACATGAGTTAAATAAATATTATATTATAATATATCATTTATTTTCAAAAACAACATTAATAATATTTTATAATAAGCAATATTTTATTAAATGATTTAAAATTCATAAAAATATTATCTTTGACCAAGTAAGTGGGATATGGTTAAAAATATCAACCATTTTCCATTTATGTGTTGCTTATATTTTTATAGTAACTTTATTGACCCCTAAAGAGTAGAAAACTTTATTAATGCCGTAATCGTCAAAAGGGTTAATGGGGCGGGGGGGGGGGGGGGGGGGTTAGAAATAATAGATAAGGGTAAAAATATAACCAAAACTTGTCCAAATTATATTGTATAAGAGGATTTAAACTAATCATCATCATATTATATTTTAATTATATCAATTTGGATCCATTTTCCATGAAAATTAATTTATATCAATTTAATACTTTATGTAATTATAAGAGTGCACCTCCCCTCACTTATAAAAGGAAACCACTTAAATATTTTCTTTACACATTCTTGAGTAAACTAGCTTGATTTTTTTTTCCAAATTCTCTTTAAAAATTTTCTAGACAAGAAGTAAAGGTTCTGATATTTTTAACATACCATTTCAAGGGTCCTTAATAAGGGATATAAAGGAAGTCTACCGAAGAAGAGTCAATCATATTTATCAACTCTTTCAAGTTTATTTCCTCTTAAAATTACTCTAAATATGCTGTACATATACTAAAATAATAAATCCAGGATAATAAATATATTGAGATGTTAATATGATTATGGAAAAACCATTTTCCATCTCTTTTCCATCTTACAAAAAGTGAAAACATCACCCATGCGCCTGTACGACTTACCGTCTCCACGTAGAGATGTAATTAGTTTTTCATAACCACTCTATTTGGATAGTTATAATGACATAAATAATGAAAATATATTATATTTTTGAAATAATTATACTTTTGTAATTATAATATCATATCTATCTTATTACCTTCTAATCCATTTGAAAACGATAATATAGCTCGCGTGTACGTGTAAACTACCACCTCTACGAAATGATGCAATCCTTTTTTCATATTTACTCTAAATGGATGGTAATAAGGATTTATTTAATGAATATATAAGATATATATGATATAAAAATGATCCTAGAATAGTAAAGTATTATTTACCTTTATTTAATTCCTATAGTTGAAAAGTGAAAATAATGTTCATGTATAGTAGGACCTACTGTCTCCAGGAAATGTGTAATTAGTTTTTTTATCTTTATATTTTATGGATGTATATATTATTTATATTAGATATATATGATATTTATATCATGAATAACATTATAGAGATTATGTAACTATGATAAATATTCATGTAACAAAACTACCGAACCAAAACATAAATGAAAAAAGAAGTAGTTAACACCTGAAATAATAATAAAAATAAAATATTATTATCAAAAGAGTGATAAAATGTTATAAATGGATATTATATGATATTATAGATATGTATATGGTTATTTTATGTTATTATAATAAATATAAATTTATAATAAATGAGGTTAAAATCACTTATGAGGCAATTCAAACTTAAGGTAAGAGTTTTCTCAACTCAGTTTTGTTTTCATGAGACATATGCCATATTCACCACTTGTTTCCTTCATGTGGTGTATATAATGTCCCTTTGATATGTTATATCATGAATATTTATGGTATTTAATGTTTAATTTGAATTTATTTCTTTCATTGGGGTTATGATTCAAAAGATACCAAAGTGGTAAGGAACTTCTTTTACAATCTCATTTTATTTTAGGATTGTTTATGATAATATTTCCTTTGGAAATATTATATTATCCTAACCTCTTAAACACCACATATTTTCTTCTCCACTGGTTATTTTTGGGGTTTAAATCACTATTACATAAGTGGCTTTTAAAATCTCTAGAAAATGCTTCTATTAGTACTAAAAAAACACTGTTCATCTAAGCGACCTTAAAAGGGGGTCCCTTTTATCAGTGCTAATAAAATCACTGATAAATACCTCTTTACTCAGCACTAAATAAAGTGATGATAAAATTTAAAAAAAAATTCCCTGTAAATTAGAAGGGGTAGACCACCCCCTTTTATCAACACTTGTCTAGCCCTCCCCTACCCTTTTATCAATGCTAGAGGCCCCTGCCCATTTTATTATCACTAGATTCCCCTACCCCTTTTATTAATACTAGGAAACCTAATACCCATCCATGTGAGCCCCTTCCTTCACTTAGATTCAAACCTGAGACCCCCTTTATGGATTTTCACCTTTACCACTCTTCTATACTATTTTTTTTTTCTATTTTTTGATATATTTATTTATTTATATATATTGAAATACATTTTTATCCACATATATATATATATAATTATTCTTAAATAAATTTATAAAATATGTTGTGTGTTTTTGTGTTTATAAATACATACATATACATACATATACTTACACACACACACACACACACACACACACATATATATATATGTGTGTGTGTGTGTGTGTGTGTCTACAAATTTAATTATACATATTTATATTTATTTACATATGTTATATATTAATATTTATAGAAATATATTAAGATATATAGATAAATATATAACTATTTTTTATAAAAACACACAAAAATATGTTTATATATATATAAACATTATATATACATTTTATAGTTATATAAATATTCATATGTTTTTATTTTAAATAAAATGGATATTATTCTTTTATTTATATATGTTTTATATATTTAGAAAGATATTTTTATGTAAATATGTTTGAATATTTATTTATAAAATTAAATTTTTATGTGTATATATATACATATGTATATATGTGTATATATTTAATTATAAATAATAGTATAATGAAAAAAGATAAAATTTAATTGTCATAATATCCATATGAGTGTAATCATTGAGAATAAATTGATTCTCCACCAAAAAAAGATAATAAGACTCCTTTAATGAAGATATAATTCCATCAAATGTTAAAAAATGGGTTTACCGTGATAAAAAACTTAGTTTTGGAGGTTTTTGAGGCCTTTTTTGGCAAAAAAAAGATTACTTGTAACACCTTGAAAATTCTAAAAGTATAACATCAATAGAGTATGTGACATGAAATGCCTAGAGTTTAAGGGAATATAACACCCCAAGAATTTAAAATATAATTATTTTAGAATCAATATAATCTCATCAATAGCTTTTATTACACGTAATAATGAGTTTTTTCGATAGCTTGCAATGCACGCAATACCATGTTTTACTAAATAACAGCATACTATTAATATTATTATTTAATATGATAGTTATCACATAGATATTGGACTGGAGAGAATGAATTTAACTAACTTATAAAAATAAATACTTTATACATATTTATTGGTTATATGTTGATTGTAAATAATAATAAGAATCATTTAAAAGAAAAAGAAATGTTTTCAAAAAAATTGTATTTCCTAAATGTCAGTTTAGTCAAGCTTGACAAACATAATTTAAAATTTCTTTTTACCACATTTATAAAATTTATATGAAAAAATAAACTTCATTTTTGAAATAAAAATACCAAACTTATCTTAGGATGATTTTTTTTGGATTTTTATGATAAGTTTCATTTTTGATGAATAGTGAAAAATACCAGATTTTAATTAAAAATCAAATTTTCTTATAAATAATTTATAATGTTAAATCATATTTTTAATGGGGTTTAAAGTCAAAATAGTTCAATTATACATATATTAATCCGATTTAATTCATTAGAATCACTTTTATGTAGAATTTAGGTACAAAAAAATTGTAAACTTTTGAATATTTTCACTTAAAAAACCCGATTTTGTGTAATGTTATGGGCTTAATGCCCATTGGGCCTATGATCCATGTACAAAATAAATAAGGCTTGATGGGTGGGATATCCCATGAGGGGGGTAGGGGTATGGCCTACCTTTCTAGCCAGTTTGTGTTTGAATATAATTGCTCCCCCAAGAACCTAATATATATAAAATTTATAATGTATAATAAGTTCAATTTAATTTTGACCAAAATTAATAGTGAAAACAATAAAAACTAATTACCATAGTTAAGGTAAAAATTGATTTAACAGGGGGTTAAATTGAAAAAAAATGGGTTAAATTTACCTATACACTTATCCAAAAACTATCATTTGGTCATATTTATACCATTCCACCTCTAGGATTTGATAATATTCCATTTTGGACCTTTTACAATATAAAAAACTCAATATCACTCAATTATTTTCAAAAATTCTAAGTGTTTCCTCTCCCCCACTTATAAAAGGCCACCCCATCTCCTCTCCACTTAACAAATTCAAACCACTATTCTTCATCCAATCCCTATCCAAATGCTTCCCAACTTCTCTTCTCTCATCATAGAAGCCTTATTTTGCATAGAAATTTATCCTTTGAAGGATTTAGTGTAAACCTTAGGAGGATACTGTAAGGAGAGGTAATGTTATTCAACAAGCGTCTTTAATTTATTTTATTCTCCACCTCCTTCAAATATTTTCAAAACGTGATGATATAATAACCCAAATATCTTCCATATAATGAGATATTTTTATGATAAGGGTATGACCTACAACTTCACACACTGCCATTAAATGGTTTATGAAATCATTGTTCATGTGTATGGTGGATTACCACTTCACGAACCGATGTCGTTCATTTTTCCATTACCACCACTCAAGGTTGAGAATAATGATTTATTTATAGTTTATATATGATATATATGATATTTATAACATAATTATACCTATAGGGTCACTATATCATATATATATATATATATATATTTTCCATCTATTCTGAAGGAGATATGATAACGTCGCTCGTGTGCACTACAGACTACCATTTCGTGAAGCGATGTGATTCATCTTTCACTAATGATTTACATGGAATGTGATAAAGATAAATTTAATGATTATATATGATATAAATGATATAATTATAATATTCATGACATATTTACCATTATGTATAGATAATATATATCCTTTTATTTCTTTCCTTTTCACTCACGTAAAGATGATAACATCGTTCGTGTACATGTGGACTACGTCTTTCATGAAGCGGTGTGATTCTATTTTCATCACCACACCATATGAATGAAATATATAAGTATATAATATGTTATTAATGATATTATTATCATTATGGAAAGATAAAATATTAATTACCTCCTTTCCATAAATATTAGTGAAAAAATGGAAACGTTACTCATGTGTACGTACGACCAACCGTCTCCATGATCGTAACTTACTTCATTTTTCATAACCATATTTCATTATTGGTTTTAAAAGTATAAGTGATGTGTAAATATTATTATTATGTAATTATTATTATTCTAGAGATGATATAACTATATAATATGCACAAGAAATTAAACTTTCATAACAAACCATGCATGAGAAAATAAGGTGATTAACACTCAAAATAATGAAAATAATGAAAGATTATTAATGAATGAGTAATAAGATATTATAAAAGGATCATAAATGATATAATAAATATTAATACTGTTATTATATAAGATAATAGCACGTTTAAAACCACTATACACTATGTTAAAGCACATTTAACCAAAATGAAGCATAAGGTAAAGGATTTCATCTCAATTTTCATTTTATTAAGGCATAATGTAATGTTATTCACATAATTTATTTTATATGGTGTATATAATTACAATTTAAAAATTAATATCATGAATTCACAATTATTTATGGTATTTTAAGTTTCATTTTTAATTATTTAATATAATGGTATTTGAATTAAAAGTTACCAAGTGTTAAAGAATTTCATAACTCAATTTCCTTTCATTGGGTTATATTACTTCTTCATTGATATTATATGATTATGTGTGTCATGAATTGTGACTATATATTTTTGTATTTAAACTTGTTTTATTTGGATTTAAAGTTTATACAGATAATCAATTCATTGATTAATTATCACTTCAAAGTTATGATCATTTTAAAGGTTTATTTCATAATTTCATTTTAATCGAGATTATTTATTCTTGAATATCCATTAAAGGGAATTATTTGATCATTATTGAATAAAACCTTTAATTTTATTATCCCATGGTTAATCATGATATTTCCAATTAATAGTCCCATTTTACCACTCTTTGGTACTTAAAATATTTTATAAATTATTTTTAAGAAAACACGACTTCATTTATCTCTTCGGTCAGAAATGTTTTTTCTTCCAAAACCATGTTTTATAAAAATGTTTTCAAAAATATTTTAACCCTTTAAAAATGATTTATCAAATTAATTTTCACCCATTTTTACTATTTAATTTTTTTCAAAGTTTTTTTTTGTCATTTTCTAAACAATGCCCGTTTGGATTTTACCAAAAATTTGAAAAGAATTTTCTGGTTGTTTTTTGAACAAGACACTTTCCTAACCTTTTTTATAGTGAAAATGAAATGTTTTTTTTCTTTTACATCATGTAAAAAATTACCCTCCATAATGAAAATAATTTCTTTGAATATTCTTTTGCAAGATTATGAGGTTATTTTTAAAGAAAATGTTTTCACGAGTAATTTTCAAATAAAATGATTTTCAAAATGATTTTCAAAATAAAAAAGATATTTTCATCAAGAATTTTTAATGATATTTTCATGGTATTTCCATTAAATAATGAAAACAATGATTTTTTCTTACTCCAATGGGTATATATTGTAATGATACCGTTCTTATTCTTCCTATGGATGGTTTAAGATAATTTTGACCTAGGAAAGTGTTGACATTATTCTCCTTGATTCATTCTGGTAGTCATTAACTCTACCTTGAATTATTAACTTTACATTGGACATTAAATTTCCCATGTACATCCATATTATTTATCTTTTATATGTTTATTTCTGAAACCGTATACCATTTTTACATACAATTTTTACTTTGAAAGTTGTTTGATTAACTGGGGAAATATCGACAAATCAGTATCCTTTAATCAATATGGATATTTGATAAGGCAAATTGTTTTTGAATTAAATAAATTATTTTATAGATGAGGAATGATTTATATAGGTATGAAATGAGTTGGAGACTGGTTAATGTATCCCTCTCAATGAATCGCTAATCTCATGGGAAGAACCAGTTTTCAAGCTTTAGTTAAGTGGGTTTTTACCTAGTATGTTTTAAGCTGTCTTGTAAAAGGTATTGAAGGTAAAGGTACCATATGCCTGGGAAACATAATAAGGTCCCAACCTTAAACATTATATAATGTTGAGTTATTTCAAGAATTAACATTTAGGATCTTTTCAGGTTTAGAGTTTTAGAGAATTAGTCCATAACCATTACACTACATCTCAAAAAATTACAAAGTAGACACTTCTACTCTATCCAATTTTTTCACAATAATAAACTTACTTAAATAAAATAAGAATTATTTTGTTGATAAAAATATTCTTGAATTATTTCTTTCTCTTACCCTTCCTTATACCATGTGAAAAACATTTCAAAAACTTGGGATGAGCATAAAAATCTCAGTAAGGGATATAAAATAAGGAAAGAAAACATTAGTCCATAAATACATACAAATCAATGAAATCATAATTTTCACTCATAATACATAATCAATTTAACATACCTCATGAAATAATAAGATTTATGAATAAAATATAGAAATAATAAATCATAAAATTAACATGTGGCATCTATAACATACTTATATTGTAGCTTTTACAGCTACATAGGGAGTTACCTTTAGAATACCGATCACATTACATTCCCTAAATCTATTTCAAGAAACATTAATGTTTACCTCTTTCATGTTACCCAATTTATTGGAGAGCTATATCAGGATCACCTACCATCGGTTTATCACAGAACCACCCATATACATAAGCAATTCCAAAGAACCATAACATAATCATAACATAAAAAATAAGCATAAAGGAAAGACAACATTTCCACATTGCAATCACAATATATCATTTAAAGACATTGAAATAATAAATTCTTTCTCAAAAAACATTTTCAGCTCCAATATATATATAAAAATATATGGTACTTATTTTCTTTTTAAAAACATTATGGCTTGTTAAGGAATCTAAATATCAAATAATGCTCATGATGGCAGAAAGGTCATTGTCGCCTCATGCGTTAAAAAACATTCCTTTTGTAGTTAAGTAAAATTCTTCATAAAAAAAGATTAATTTTGAATAAAATTGAATTAAATTAAAAGAAAAATGGTATAATTATACACTGTATAAAATAAGGTGGTGTATAACATTAAAATATGCCTTAATGAAAGGAGATTGAGATGAAGTCCCTTACCTTGAGTTCGAATTGTCTTGTTCATTCTTTATCTCCATGAATAATTAACTTAAGTTAATTTAAACTTGATAAAAAACCCTTTTTAAGTTTATTATTCCATTTATATCACTTATTACATTGTTATAACAATCATATGATTATTCAAGTTCATATCGGTCGTTTTGTTGATATTATGTACTTGAGTCGAAAATGAACTTGTTATAATTACAAATTGTCCATGTGGTCAAAAGTAAATTATCTCCAAAATAGTATTCATTATTTAAGTATCATATATATACAGTATATATATGTATTTTTAATAGTACATATCATTTGGAGATAAGAAATGAAATGCACCATTCATGGAGACGGTAGACGGTACGTACTCATGAACGCTACTTTCATTTCTTTGTCATGTTAAAGGAATAGAAACTAAATGATATATAGGTATATTATAATTATAGTATAATATATATATTATATATGTTACATAAGTTCATTAATTCTATCCTTTATACATTCCATGTATGGCATGAATGATTCATATCACTTTGAGGGGGCAGTAGTCTGCACTTCCTCAAATGAAATTATCGTATTTACACATTATAGAAAGAAAAAAAGTATGATGTAAATAAAAATACATAATATTAGAGACAATATAAATATAATATATATCATATATAAATATAGTTCCATCATAATGTCCACCATGAGATGTGGTAGGTGAAAATTGAACAATCATCGTTTCGCGAGGCAGTAGTTCATCGTACACAGAAATAGTATATTCGTATCCATTATATGGAAGTGTGTGTAAGTGTAGTTCTAATAATTCTCATAAAAGCATACTATTATATTGAATATTCTGGTGTTTTTATGTAATAAAATATTAATAATAGCATAGGGAGTGTATAAAGAAAATAAAAGAAAAGAACTTGAGAGAAGACATTACCTTTAAATTGGGTAACTTCTTTTGATTTAAGAAAAAAGGTTTTCTTAAATTTCCTTCTGCCCAAGGTAAGGATTCTAGAAGGAAAGGAGGGATATTTTGGGATTATTTGGGTATAATTTTGATGATCCAAGTATCTTGAGAGGTGTGAATTATGTGGGTAAAGGTGGTGGCCTTTTATAAGAGGAAGGGGGGGCACTTTAGGAAAGTCTAGAAATATTAATTTATTATAAATTTAATTTCTATTAAAAAAGGTTAAAAAATCATTTAATTAGAATATAAGATTATTATGGTTGGAATAACCATAATACAATAATTTTTAGACAAGTTTTTAATATTTTTTTATCCTTATCTTTTTGGTTTAGCCCTTATTTTACCCTTTTTAATCTTATAGTGATATCGTGTTATTTACACATTGTGGGTTAATGTAATTACCATATCATGTCAAACGACCCAAAAAAAGAAATTAATGAAATATTTGGACTTATCTTAGACATTTGGACAAATATTGTATTTTTATGAATTTAATAGCATTTAATAAACCATTTTATATTTTAAGTTATGAATTATGTCAATTGTAGACACTATTCATACTTGACTTTTTAAAAATTCATAAAAACCTGATAAATTCAAAAAAAAAACACATTTAATCAATAATAACATGTCATATTAACCTTGAAAATTCGTGTATGATATAAATTATTTCAAATAATATTTATTTTAATATTTATAATATCATTTATTTGAATCTTTTATTAATGAAGCAATCACTGCATCATCATTATGTCATAATTAAATTTATTAATTTAATTTGTAAAAAATATAAACAAAATAAAGTGATTTAGAAATTTTTTTTATATTTCTAATGACTATTTATAGTTGAATATATCATTTATATATCCCCATATAAAATTTGTTTTTTAAAATATACATGTTTATGTTATTTTTATCTTTACTTTAAATTATTTATTATAAAATGTCATTTTCACATTCAAGTGGCTCCATGGGTCCCAAAATAAACCCAAGGATTCTCATGTTCCTAAATATCTCATCCAATGGTATTATGACATGTTTTAGGATAGTTTAATATTATTATAATGTTATTTTTTACTCATATTTACCAGATTTACCCTTTAACCATGGTAAATAAAATAATTACTGAAGTTAATATTCATAAAGTCCAAAAATAAAAGTTAAATATTCACATAATTTAGACATTATAATTAAAAATATATAATTCATTTTTTCAAAATTCAAAAAACATAAGTTTTATTAATTAATTTAAAATTAATTCCTATCGTCAAAACCAAAAATCGTGTTTTTACGAAGTAAAAACTACCAAAAGATTAACATGTGTTTATATCCAATTTCAATGGAAAATTACTTTTAATGACCAAAATTTGATTAAATGATAAAAAAATATTGCATTTATAATTTAAAACTATTAAATAATAGGATTTAACCATATAAATTATCTCGATGGAAAATGTTGTTTTCAATTAAAAGTTAGCATATTTTTACTATTCATCAAAACATGATAATTATCAAAAAAATATAAAAAATTCATCCAAAGTAGATATTTATGTCTCAATTCTAAATAAGAAGTTTATTTTGTCAAATATAACATATAAAGGTTTCAAAAAGTAAATTTAAAAAGGGTTCTCCTGCAAAAGGTGGTAAAACTGTATTTTTAGAAAAAAACTTCTTTTATTCGAAAAAATTAAATTTGTTCTTATATCTTATATAGAAAACATATAGGATGGATTTAAAACATTAAACTGAATATATAAAATATTTTATTCATTAAATAATAATCTATAAATAGTGATATGATTTTATAAACAAAATTATTCTCTTTTAAATAGGTTTTCATAAAAACACATCCTTTATATTCAATTGGTTTTTATTTCCATTTATAATAAAGTTGGTAACCAATGAATCATTATTTAAACTTTTGTAAACCATATTTCAAAATTCATTTTTCTAGGTGTTAAATTCCATTTAAAATAATAATAATATTATTGTATTGTTTTTTCAGTATAACTCAAAGTTGTGTGCAACGTACGATTTCAGAGAAACCCATTATTGCATGTCGAGTATGCCATTGGAAAAAGAATAAACTTTAACATTAAATTAATATCTTATTCATAAATATTAATAGATGTAAAAAAGTGTTATTCTATAAATACTGCAGTCATTACAAACATGGTGTCCAATAGTTAAGCATTGCCTTCATTCAGTATTTAGTTATTTCTATCAAGGATATTTTCACTATGACATTATCTCTGGATGAATTTCATTCTAAGTTATTTAAATTCCATGTGTTTTAGTTATTTATCTATCCATGTATATTATAAATTATCTATTTGTGATAGTCATGTTATTGATTAAATGAAGTGAGTTTTCAATTATTTACATTTCCATATTTTTTATGCACTTTCTTCTTAGTTTTTTGATTAAATGGAATGCGTGTTCAATTATTTTCCTTACCATATTGATTATTATTGTTGATTTTTGATTATTTTCATTGTACTTAACCCTTACCAATAATTTTATCTCACCCTTATTTTGTTTCCTTTCCCTAGGATTCCATGAATAATACTATGATTGATGTGAAGGGATATGCTAGATGGAATAAAGTTCTTTCCAAAAAAATCATGTTGTAGTTTGTGTATTTAAATATAATAAAAGACTCATGTATGTATCTTTTTTACCAAGACTACAAAACTGATCGATCCTTTGGGATTTGATTCCTTGAATCTTATGCCAATGTAATGGTAGCAGACACCAGCTTTCGGTTTCTAGGGTCTGGGTTTCTACAATTGGTATCAAAGGAAATTTAATAGAAACCATGGGAAATAGATTTAAGAAAAAATAGATTATGGAACATAAAACTAATATAGAATTTGAAGATAAGTATAGTAGAACATCATAAAATTTTGGGAAGGTATATATTATGTGATTTTTCCTAGAAATACATCCCTATCTGGATACAATAAGTGGACATGGTTCTAGAATAGATGTACCTAGGGGTAATAACTCCAAAAGGATGCATCGAGCTTCAATCGAGCATGACCTAATACATGATTACAGGCCTTACTGCGCACCTTGTTTGATAATCTTGGGGGATATACTTGGGATAATTTACAATTTCTTTAAAAACCATTATGATGGGTTTAAATAGGTAATGATAATGAATGACCTTAGTTAAACCCCAGACCAAGGAAGAACCTATTTTGAAATAAAATGGATAAAGTATTTATGTATAAGTATTTTTAAAATAGTATTTTGGTTATTATAATCATGAAATATCTACGGATTTTGTTGAATTTTATAAGCACATGTTTTTTCATTAACGAAAGATTTATAAACACCACCATGGTTATGAGTTTAAGGTTGATCATAAGTTTAAAGTATTAAACACCCATTTTAAAATTTGTGTGGCAGGAATGTCAAAAGATTAAAAAATTTGGGTGAAATTTATGGAAAGTATATGTTTTAGTAAAAAAAATTACTTGAGTAATGGAACCATGAGCAAGATGCATGGACCAAAACTGTCGAATTAAAACAAACATGGAAAATAAAGTAGTTAACACTTGAAATAATAATAATAATAAAATATTATTATCTAATGGGTGATAAAATGTCATAAATGGATCATATGTGATATTATAGATATGAATATAGTTTTTTTATTTAATTATAAAAATATAAATTTATTATATAGGAGGTTAAAATCACTTATGCGGCAAGTCGAACTTGAGGTAAGAGCTTTCTCATCTCACTTTTTTTTTCATGAGACATATGCCATATTCACAACTTGATGATTTAATTTGGTGTATATACAATACCTTTTATATGTTATATCATGAATATTCATGGTAATTAATGTTTCATTTGAAGTTTTTTCTTTTATGGGGATTATTATTCAAAAGATACCAAAGCGACAAGGGATTTTTTTTACAATCTCATTTTATTTCAGGATTATTTATGATCAGATTTACTTTTGGAAAATTAAATGATCCTAACCTATTAAAACCAATATATTCCCTTATATATTGGTTATGTTTGGGGTTTACACGTTTATTTTCCATTTCTTCTCTTTTTAGATTAGGAATCAACAAAGAATGTTACATGTAAGAGAATTTATTTTAAAAATATTATTTGGAAGTGTTCTCTCCTACCATTTTTATTCAACATAAAAATTTTATTTAATTTTTTAATGGATGTTTTTAATATTATAAAATGATTATTTAGAGTCAATTTTACCCATGTTTTACTTTCTATAAAAAGGTTTAAAATGAATATTCTTATCTTTTTCTGAATGAGGTACTTTTTACCAAAACTGTGAACAAAATATTTGTTTTGAATGACACTGCATAGATTGATTTCCCTTATATTAGGAATAATATTTTCTTTGAACCTTACTTTACTAGTTTCTATGGTTACTTTCATATAAAATATTTTTCCTGATATTCATTAATTTTTTAGATTTTAAATAAGTGTTTTCAAAATTAATAGGGAATTTTCCTCAAGAAAGGTTCTAGTGATCTTTTTAAAGGTATTTTAAACTTTGAAAACACCCGTTAATGTTACTAGGGATATGATCCAATGATACAACATTTATTCTTTCTCTGGATTTTCTATGATGATGATGTATTGATTTTCCAAATTCTTGATTTAAAATAGATAATTATTAAAAATATTTTCTTTAATGAATTTAAATTGATCATTCAATATATGAGGAATGCTTTGGACATGCCGTGATGGGTGAGGTATAAAATTATATATCCCCTTGATGCATCTATAGGTCTCATGAGACAAAGAAGGTTATCAAGATGTATAGGATGAGGCTGTAAGATCATGTCATAATAGTTGGGTATTTGGGGTATGGCTACCCATAAAATGATAATGTTTTGGTTGAGAGATCTTGAAAGAATGATAATGTATTGGTTGAGACACCTTGATAGAATGATAATGACTTGTTTTAGAGTCCTTGATAGTAAGATTCATGATTTCTTGGTTGTGGGGCCTTGATAATGAATGTCCAAAATTATGAATTTCCTTTATTAATAATTTAGGTTTCATTATCCATGTTCTTTCTATGTTGATATTATCCATGAACTATCATTGAATTGAATTTATTAATTGAATGAAATGTGTTTTTATTATCTACTACACCATGTCAATTATTCCGTATTTATTTATGATAACTTCCATTGTATATTACCCTTATTGAGCATCTGAGTCAAACCTTTATTTGTTTTCCTTTCCCCATGATATGAATAAGGATATTATCAATGATATTAAGGATGTAAGAATTTTTCTTATGATATGTTTTTATATATCCAATAAAATATAGGAATAATGTATATATTTGGTTTACCTAGGCTACTAAACTATTTAGTACTTTGGGATGTGATCGCTTGTATCCAGTGCAAATGCAATAATGTAACCACCGACTCTGGGTTACTGGAGTTGAGGTTATTACAGATAGAATCATAACAAGTTTAGTAGAAACCTTGAGAACTAGATTTAGGAAAACATAGATTATGGAACATAACCCTATAAAAGGCTTTAGAATACATCTAATTATATAATAATATCATAAAGCACTAGTAGAAAAATGGTATTTAACATTGGTTCTTTTTTTTAATTTTGACGTCAGTTTTCAATAAACGTTGAAACCACCAATGTAAAAAATATGAATTTTGACATTGATTTTTATAAACCATTGCTAAAAAGGAATTACATTTGTTTTTTAAAATCAATTTTGCAAAAAACTGATGCCAAAAGACGGATAGACATCAATTTTGGTGCCAGTTTCCTTAAAAACCAACACCAAAAAGTTAAAAAACATATTTTTTGTGTCATTTTTTGCAAAAAACGACGCCAAAAATTAACTTTTATTATTTTATGTTTTAGAGAATTTTTTAATCTTTAATTTTACGGGTTGAGAAGCTAAAATTGAGTTACAGATCAAAAGTTATGGACTTTGAAAGTTGAACTTGTCAAAGTTTTGATTGATACAACTCGTTTCAAATAAAACGTGATAAACGTGAATTAAAATCACAAACACTAAATGAAATAAAATAAAAAAAAATTTAGAAAATATTTCAATGGTTTTAAAAGTTTCTATCAAAATGATACATTGTTTGTCATCAAAAATCTTTTATTTAGGGTAGAACTCATGTGATAATAAAAATGATGATCAATAATTAAATTTACACCATGGTTGGTAAATCTAATCCGAATGTTTTATATTTGTTTCTGGATCATAAGAATAAAAAATCTTTATAATAATGATAATCATATTGTTTAGAAATGAAGGAAAATAATAATAAAGAAGATAAATGATTATAATAGATACCATGTTCAAATCAACGATTGAAGCCATGTTGAAAACTTGATTGAATCGAAGAGGTTAAAAATGATGAACGAAGTAGAAAATGGATTTATATATAGTAAATGAAAATATTTTCAATAGTGTTGTATGAAAATATAGGTGGGATTTTAAAAAGTAAAACGTGCATTGTGAAAAAAATTGAAATATTGATCCCGTGTATTGGAGAATACTCTTTGGCGTTGTTTTTGTTTAAAAATGACATAAAAGAGGATTTGCATTGATCTTTGGGCATCGGTTTTTTACAAAACTAATGCGAAAAATACCAATCGATATCATTTTTGGCATCAGTTTTTAAATAAACCAACGCTAAAAAGTTAAAAAAAATATTTTTTGTTGTCGGTTTTTATATTTTTCATGTCAGTTTTTTAAAAACCCACTTCAAAAACTAAAAAAAAGTTTTAAAATCAGTTTTAAAAAAAATCGACATGAAAAATAAAAAAAATATTTATGGTGTCAGTTTTAATAAAAACTAATGCCAAAATTATTATTTTTACAATGTTTTAGAGAATTTCTTAAAATTCGATTTGACTGCTTGTGGAGATAAAACAGAGTTATAGATTAAAAGTTATGGCCTTTAAAAGTTGGACTTCTTTAAGAATTCTCTTAGAGAAGATCAACTTATGATATCCATAACTTTTAATCTGTAACTCCGTTTTAACACCATGACTAGTCAAATCAAAGCTTAGAAAATAATCTAAAACATAGTAATAAAAATATAATTATTGGAATTGGTTTTTTAAAAACCGATGAAAAAAAAATATTTTTTAAAATTTTTGAGGGCGGTTTTTGAAAAAACCGACGCCAAAAAGTCTTCGCAAACAAATTTTATGTCGGTTTATAAGAAACCTATGCCAAATTTTCGACAATAAAAAACATTTTTATACTAGTTAAGTTTTGATAGGGTAGATGTTGGTCAGAGTGTGTAAATTAATAATGGGTGAATTGAGTTCCTAATAAAAATATATATTAAAACAAGTGTAAATAAAACCCCCCAATTTAATTAAAAATAGCCCAGTTAATCAAAACAACAGATCAATATAAGTTCTGATATTTTAAAAGATTTATCAAAGAGTGATTAAGTCTCAGTTAAAATAATATATGGATATCAATTTAACTTTTGAAATCAATTTACTCAATCAAGCCCTTATATAAGCACTTATTAAGACTAACCATCATTGTTGTGGTTTTTTTTACAATTTAAAACAAATTCGGTTTAATGATTTTTTTGGAAAAGGAAATACCTAGGTGTGGCCTTTCCACACCCTCCACATAAGGGAAACCCCTCCCCATGAAGAGATCACTCCAGAGAGATACCCATCCAATAAGGATCTATTTCCAATCGAGATGGAAGATTTTTCCGAAGGGTGACAACCCGGGTGGTGATGGGTCGACAAAGCAATTTGTCAGCATAGTAACCAAGGGAATAAAACAATCACATGACATAATAACCATGTGAATAACATGATCAAGGGACACACAAGGACCTCCTCTAGAAAAACATGGGTGAAAATTTAAATAGGGTTAATAATATGTATTTTATCTTCCAATTATAGCATAAGAGATGGTGCGTGTTGATAAACAATAGAAAACAATGCACTGCTAAAAAATAAATGCAAAAAACAGAAAGAGAAAGTATAAAAATAGAGAAAAGATAAGATTTTCTCTATCTGATGTGAAATGAAGCTTGATACTCCTCATATGTATCTTGGAGAGAAGATCGAGTTGTTTCTATACAAAATGTAGTAAAGCTGAGCATCATAATATCTATTTATTTTGATAGTGGAAAGGTTATGAATTTTCATTAAGATCCACATCATTCATAGTTTTAATAAAGGTAAGAGCGATTCATGTAAATCTCTTCAGTGAATGGAATAATTGATCATCTATTCAGACTTGGCCAGATTGCATGCATTTATTCCATGCTTGCACAATTGCACACACAAGGTTGAATTCTTGGAATACATATCACCATAAGATGGAGGGACCATTCGAGGAGTAATCATCTAGGTATTTTGAATCCTTTTAATTAGTTCTAATATCATTTTATGTTCCCTGTAATAATTTAAGAATAACCATTAAAATAATCCTAGCATTAACTTAGAAAATATAGACATTAAAAGTATTTAATTAAATTATCATAGAATAGCGATGGTGATTCATTCTGGAAATGACTCATATATGGTGGTGAGTCTAGATAATGGTGAGTCAGACTGGCAGTAGTTCATCTGAAGGTAGGTTAAGTCTGGAAACGACTCATGTTCAGTGGTGGGTCATCTGAATGGTTACTCATCTCAAAAGTGACTCATCTCAATAGTGAATCATCTCAAAAGTGACTCATCTCAATGATGAGTTTCTTGATGGTGACTCATCTCAATAGAGACTTGTCTCAATGGTGACTTGTATTAATGATGAATCATATGATGGTAGGACATCTTCAGAGGTGAATCCTTTCTAGCGGTGAATCATCCTCAATGGTGAGTATTTTCTGGAAGTGACTCATCCTCAATGTTGATTCTTTTCTGGAAGTGACTCATCCTCAATAGCGTGTCTTTTTTTGGTGGTGAATCATCCTTAATGGTGATTATTTTCTATACTTAGCCAAATTTTCTCCAAATTTCCTTATATTATAAAATTATATCATAAAACATAAAAACCATTAAAAACCTAATTAACATGATTTGTGAGCATTAAAAATAGGGGTTTCAATAATCTACCCCTTTTTGATGATCACAAATCATGGATTTTTATAAACCATGTATAGAATATTTTTTTAAAAATAGATCTGAACACTTTCAAAGGACAATTTAAGGGTTGGAACATAGATTATAAAACAAAAAGGTATCAAAGATATTAAGTTACAAAAAGTATCAAAGGTAGTTAAGAAAGATGGTATGAAAAGTATAAATTAAATATATATGGTATCAATGGTATGGTATCAAGGGTATGGTATCAAGGAATAACTTTAATGAAGATATCAAGGATATGAAAAAGGAAATATTGAAATTATATAAATATTCTCCCCCTTTTGTGATTATCAAAAATTAAAATAAATATATATGAAATTTAAAGTGATAAAATATGAAAATAAGTGATCTGTCATTAATGACAAAGGGAATCACAGTACATCCAAAAAGATACAAGAAAGTCCCTATGAAAAAAATCCTAATATAAATCACTTCTCATCCTAGGTAGTTGGAATAATAGATTCCTTTCCATTACCCTTTTCAAAGTTAGAGATAACAATAGTAGAATCTGAGGAAAATGTGGTGGCGGTTGTATGGGTAGGAGGTAGAGAAGAAGGATCTTAGATGATAATAGGTCTGAAATACTAGACAACTTTTATGAGAGTCAAACTTAAAGGCTGGAACTGAGTAGGTAAGGGTGTAGGAGGATCTCAGGTAATAGTAGCTATGAACATATTTGGAGTAGTGGTTGGAGGAGTGAGATGATTTGTCACTAGAATAACATCCTGATCTACCACTAATGAACTAGACACATGCAATAAGGGATTCATCATATTGATGAATTCCATGAAAATATTGCCTCCCCACTCGATGGAACTAAAAAAGCACCTTTTATCCTCTATAAAAACCTAATAATAGGGGTTATCACTTTCAGATGATAAACCTAATCCTTTAAGGTTTGTGTAACTGGAGGCATCTTGAGGTTCTTAGCAAGGAACTTAAAGTGAGAGTTTATCTCATTCTTAGTGTAAATCCTCAAAAGGTAATACTTTATTGAATTTGTAATGTTTTTTTTTTCATTTCTAAGATAATTAATACATTCCCTAACCATCTTATAAACATGGTCACTGTTATGACTAATTTTCCTCAAACTCTCTTGAGGGTAGCAGGAACATCACATGAAACAACCTAAATATCCTCCCTTACCACCGACTAGATCAACTAAATATCCAAGGGAGGAGGTGGATCATAAGAAGTATAAGGCAATAAATATAATGACTCCGACCTTTCTAGCAGAGAATCCATACTAGAAGAAAAATAAGTTTACATTCCTTCGATCACCGATCTTAAAGACTCTAGCTCACTGTCTAGTCTTCTATTTTCTATCTCCAATTAATGAATATGTTGCATCATCTTAGGCTGGATGTAGTGAATCAAAAGATAAAACAAGTATCTTGCATCTCTATCACTAATATTAGTGACACGAGATTCCTGATTTCTCAACATCATACCAAAATTAGAGATAATCCTCTCCCTAAAGGACTCTAGGTCAGCTCTGGATATACAGTGAACTAGCACAAAAGCAATGGAAGGTAGAAAAATAGCCTTTAATATCTCATATCTGGAAACCATATATAAATAAAATATTTTTTAACACCCCTAAAACATCTATCTAGACAACCATTGATTCCTTAGGATCTACCTCTACTTGAACTATAATAGTAGATCCACCATGCTTTAGTGGGATACTATCATCATCCGAGTCAAGGTAGTCCAGGCCTAACCTCACACACCCTAGATATCTTTCCCATTCTCAATGATCTGGGTCCCCCAACTTGATAGAAGACACAACATCATGCTAAAAAACCATAGTCTCAAAAACTATAGGTTTAACAACCATCTGATCATCAATTGTCTACTAAAAAATATAGAATCAACATATTCACCATCGACATTCTCAACATGATCTCTATAAGTAGGTTCAACATGATGACTAAAAATTCTTAGGGATTTCCCCCTTAAATGATACTCCTAACTCATATCTAGAATCTCTATCAATATCTCAAAAAAAAAACTCGGTCTCTTCTCAAATCTTGAAGTAATATATAATCTTGGAGAAGAAACAAGTGTCTAAGGCATCTCATGATCATTAGGCCAATCATGGTCAGAACCATATCCATCTTCACTGCCATATTCATTATTATTTCCATCATATTTTAAATCTCTATCTTCCTTAAATTTTCCTTTTTCTTCTTTAGAATTTTATTCTTTATCATCATTATTTTTTTTCATCATTATTCTCACTATTTTATTTATAAGTTCCATTTTATCCATTTTCATATTTAGAATATATATAAGAAATATTGTATTGTTATTTTTTAGAAACCTCAGTTTATTCCTCTTAACTTCTTTCACTAAGAAGAGTCTCTCTAACAGTTTGAGATCCAGGAGCACTGGTCGGATCGAAAGAGACAGCAGGAGGGCTATTAGGCAAGTCAAGGTCACTACCTACATCGACTAAGAACTCCTTATCGTCATTACTTGCAGCAAAAATCTCCTCCTCTTCCTCATTTTAGTATGAAACCACTTCATCTGGCCCAAATACAGGATCCACAAGATTTATTGGTCTTATAGGGTGATCAAAAGTATTGAAATCCCCATAAATCTTGTGAAAATCATTAACCCATTGCCTCTTTTAGAGGGTTATAATTAATTTTCATCCTCTTATAGGTGACTTTGGGGAAAAAAATATCCTCTATAGTTCACCTCAATTTCTTCTTCCCCATCAACTAAACCCTCGACCTCTAGAATGACCTAAATAAAATTGTGATAAAGTAGGAAATTTGACCTGGATAATGTTTTACACATTTCTATCATATAAATCATCAAATACCTAAACATGTTGATTTTCTATCCCATTTTCATAACATAAAACAAATACACATCTTGATATAAAATTGTACTAAAATATCATTTTCTCGGGCACAACATGTGCTGAATAAACTTTAACAGCAAACGAGACTTACCATCAAGATATGTTATAACTAGTCTTCTCAAAGTACCATCTCTAGTCATCTTTGCTATGACATCCTCATATTTATAAGTATCACTATCACTTGTAATTGATTCCAAGTAATTATTGGAAACACCTTCACAAGGAACTTTTAGAAATCTATCTCATCGACTTGAAGAAAACACAACTTTATACCCATTTATCCTACTTCAAATACGATATTTATCTTCCCTAAATCTAAAATCCACATTATGATAAAATTGATGCACTAACATAGGATAAAATGATCTCTTGTTATCCAAGAACCACTCTACCCATCCCTGGTGTTGAATTTCTTTACGCACCAAAGATCTTCTCAACATAAACCACTCAACATTTACTTCCTTTTCAGGTACCACTGTATGCTTCACGAGCTGCGGGTTCCGAAGCTCTATAGCTAGATGGCTCAATTCTTCTCTATGTTTCCTTGAAGGACATGAATCATTTGGAGATGAAACTACTATTCACTTCACCCTAACCATTTTAAACTAGGTGTAAGGTTCATACGAGGTCGAGGGAAGGAGAAAGGTTTGGAAATAAAGGGTCTTGGAGAAGGATCAGGTGCAAGGAAGAGAGAGTGTCAAAATTAGACAAATCCCCATTTTATATCATTTAGTGATTTGTAAATTGGAAATAAAAATAATATATTTAAATTAAGATTAAATTATATGAATAACCCATAAATAATAATTAGCAACAATGACTTATACTCCAATGGTGGGTCATTTTCAATGGTGGGTTATTTCCAATGGCGTGTTATTTCCAATGGTGGGTAAAATACAACAGTGGATAAACTCCAATGGTTTGTAAAATCCAATGATGGTTCTTATAAAATTAAGTTTAACCAAAATTAATCATACCTTATTCATGTTTGATTTAGTTCATTCTCTTAGAATTCAATGGCTCAGTAAAAATATCCACAAATTGATGTTCAATTCTAATGTATTCAAGAGGTAAATCTCCCTTTTAAAAATGATCTCTCAAAAAGTGATGTCTTACATCAATGCATTTTCTTTTATAGTAAGACACATGATTATTATAAATGTTTATATCACCTGTGTTGTCACAATTTATAGTGACATTCCATAATTGATATCCATAGTCTAGTAGAGTGCGTTTCATCCGCAAAATTTGATCACAACATCTACATGAACCTATGTATATAGATTTAGTAGTTGATAGTGCAACTAAAATTTTCCACTTATTCCACCAAGAAACTAGATATTTTCTCCAAAATATGACATGTTCCATAGGTTATTTTTCTATATAACTTACAACCACCAAAATCTGCATCTGAATAACTAACTAAGTCAAATGCTTATCCTCTAGGGTAGAACAATCCTAAATTATTTGTATACTTAAAGTATTTAAAAATCCTTTTTATAGTAAGTAAGTGTGAATCTTTTGGTTTTTTAAAAGAAATAACACATACACACACTAAACATAATTTCAAGCCAATTAGTAGTTAAGTAGAAAATAATTCTAATCATACCTCTGTAACTGGTTTGATCCACTAATTTCCCAGGTTCATCGTGATATAACTTAAAATTTGTACTCATACTAGTGTCACTAATATTAGTTCTATCCAAACCAAAATGTTTTAAAATGTATTTAGTATATCAAAGTTTATTTAAAATAATTGATTCTTTACTTTAAAAAATTTGAAAACTAAGAAAGAATTTCATTTCACCCATTAAACTCATATCAAACTTATTTTTCATCACTTTTGAAAAATCAGTACATAAATTATTTTTTGAAGATCCAAAAATAATACTATCTAAATATATTTGAACAATGAAAACATATTTTGAAATTAATTTTATAAAAAGTATAGGATTAACTATACCTTGTGGAAAACCTTTCAAAATTATAAAACAGCTGATCCTACCATACTAAGATTTAGGACCTTGTTTTAAAACATATAAATCTTTTGTTAATTTGAAAACATGATTTAAAAAACGAATATTTTGAAATCCAGGTGGTTTTTCAACAAAAACATCCTCAACTATATACCCATTCAAGAATTCAATTTTGATATCCATTTGGTATAGTTTTAAATCTAGATGTTTTTCATATTCTTGTTGTATTCTAATTACATCAATTCTAGATATATGTGCAAAGTTTTATTCATATTTTATACCCTATTCTTGAATATACCCTTGTGCTACTAGTCTAGCCTTGTTTCTTATTATTATTATTCTAGATTTATCATCCTTATTTCTAAACACCCATTTAGTGCCTATAGTCAATTTTTATTTTGGTCTATCAATAACTAACCAAGCTTTATTTCTTTCAAATTGGTTAAGTTCTTCTTTGATATACATCACCAAAAATTTATCATCGATTTCATCATTGGTGTTCTTAGGTTTAAGATCTAACAATAATTCTTGATGTTCAACTTGGTTTCTTAGAGAATCTCTAGTCTATGTACCTCTATCTAAGTCTCAAACTAAAATACCTAAATTATGGTAATTAAGAGTTCTAACAGATCTATAAAAAGAAATACTTGTCACCTCATGGCCTTCTATAAGTTCAATTTAAGGTTTTGGAAGTTTCTCTAAAATAGATTATTTTTCTGCATATTTTACAATAGTTTCATAAGGTTTTCATTTATGTTCAATGTAGATAAGTCATCCCCACGGTTTTATAAAGTATTTTTTGGCCCATGTGGATCTGTCTAATAAAACACTACATGAAAAAACTCTTCTCTAATATTGGTTCTTTTGTTAAACACTCTATAGGATTTACTAGATGTTTAATAACCAATAAAAAATCGTTTGTATCCCTTAGAGGCAAACTTTTCAAGATTATCATTAATTTTAAGAATAAATACTTTGCATCCAAAAACTATAAAGTAATTAGACTTAAAATTTCTATTATTCCATAGTTTATAAGGGGTTTTCTTTATTATAGGTATAATTAAAACTTTATTAATTATATAACAGGCTGTATTCACAACTTTTTCTTAAAAGTAGATAGGTAAGTCATATTCATTAATTATTTTCTAGGATATCTCTTGAAGTGTTATATTTCTTCTCTCTGTAACTCCATTTTCCTAGGTATTCCTAGGAGAAGAAAAGTTATGGTTATAATCATTTTGTGAGAAAAAGTACTCAAATTATTGATTTTTAAACTCATGTATATGGTCACTTCTTAAGGTCTTAATTCTAAGTTCACTTAGGTTTTCTACAGATTTTTCATACCTGGTAATATAAGAGAAAACTTTAATTTTGTGAGCTAAAAATAATACCCAAGTATACCTAGAAAATTAATCGACAAGGACATAGAAATAGTGCTTCCAATTTATACTATGAACTCTATATGGTCCAAATAATCCCTTATGAACCAACTCTAGGGGTTGAGAAGTTGAATCTTCTTTATTTAATTTAAAATATATTTAGTGTTGTTTCCCTTTTTGATAGGGGTTATAGATTTTATCATTTGGGAATTCATGTTTTGGAAGATATTTAACTAGCCTTATCCCAATAATCTTTCTAAGTGAGTGAATATTACTATGTCCTTGTCTCCTATGATAAATCCAAGATTATATATGAAAGAAACTTAAGCAAGAAATGTTTGTAAAATTAAAGAATAAAGAGTAACATCATACACATTTTTATTTCTTAAATAAGTAAACACTAAATAATTTTTAGAATAAAAAATATTATAAGAATTTTCTTCAAATTTTTCATGAAAACCATCATCACATACATGTGATATTCTAAGAATATTGTATTTTAAACCATAAAAAAAGTAATTTAGAAATTAAAACTGAGTTAGAGTTACTAATTTGGCCAAGGACAGTTATTCTTCCTTTATCGTTGTCACCAAAGGTGACATGACCACCATCAACCTTTATTAGGTTTTATAAGCTTGATTAATCTCCCTTCATATTTCTAGAACAACCACTATCCATATACCAAATAATTCTATAGGATCTCTTCAAGCAGTTCACTTACAAAACATTTTTATACCGAAGATGATTTTGGTACCCAAAATTTCTTGGGTTGAGAAATTATAGTGATTATATATTTAGGAACCCATATTTTATTGATGGGTTTCCTATAAGAAGATTTTAAACTCTTTGAAATAAAAACTTTAATAGGTCCACTTGAATAATAACTGGTAGTATAATTTCTAGAAATTCATTTAGGAATAAAATTTTTCTTTACAATCCTACTATATCCTTGTTGGTAACCTAATCCAGTAATATAATTGGGTTCAATTTGTTTTCTTAGTATTTGAGTATTATTTTCTATAACATTAGTTAATCTCTCTAAGTATTTCATTAACTTATCATTTGAAAATATCAGTATAGTATTTTCTTTCAATAATCGAACATTCTTTTCTCTTTCTACAACAAAATCAGATTTAATATTAGAAGATAAAGCATGTAGTTTCTTTAGAAGTTTTCATTTATATTTAATATAATTGAAGATATATTCTAACATTTTTAAATATTAAAACATTTCTTAATTTTTCATATTTTCATCATTATGTTCATCTTCATAATGATTTGTATTATGTAAAGGAGATATAATAGGTACATCAGATTTGTTTTTCAGGAAGAACTTATTTTCTATGTTAGGATTTTCTTCAAGAGTTGAGTCTGAGTTAATAGAGCACTCCTCAGAGGAACTTAAGGTGGATTTCATGGATTTATTATATTTTCTATCCTTATCATCATACTATTTTTATACTTTAACTTGGGATAGTCATCCTTAACATGTTCAGTCCTCTTACACTCATAATAGGCAATCTCATTTGAATTATCATATATTTTACAACATTGCTTATAATTCCCTCTATTATCACACCTTTCCTTGTAACTAGGTTTCATGAATAATTTATTCTTATTATACAATTTCTTAAACCATCTGGCTAAATTGACCATTTATCATCCTTATCATCTAGTGATTCCTTATCATTGGAGCTTTGATCATGTACCTTTTTCTTTTCTTTTTGTTTTGATGCAGTTGTTTTGAAGGCTAAAAATTTACTCTTAGGTTCATCCTCCTCTTTATGATTTACTTTAATCTCTTCCTCATACATCATCATCTTTCCTATTAAATCCTTAAAATATAGTTTTCTAATGTCACTTGATTCTCATATTGAAACTGATGTTCCCCTCTATCTCTCTAGAAGACATCTCAACAATCGCATAATTTTATATTTTTCTGAAACTAGATTTCCCAGAGAGCTCATGCTATTCACTATCTCATTAAACCTAAGATACATATAAATAATCATTTCATAAGGTTTCATTATGAATATATCATATTTAATTTTATAAGTATTTAATCTCATTTCTTTTACATTAGTTGTTCCTTTTTGGGAAATAGCTAATGTGTCCCAAATTTTATATGGACTTTTACAACCAAATATCATATTAAAATCTTCATCACCGAAATCACAATAAATGGAATTCATAGATCTTTAATTATTTTTATAGGGAGTTTTAGTAGCATCATCCCTTGTAGATCTAGTAGTTGAAGGTAATTCATATTTATCTTCTATAGCAGTCCATATTTCAAAACCAAAGTTTTTAATGTGAATTTTCATATTTATTTTCCATTAACCATAATTATTTGTATTAAAGAAAGGTGGTATATTTATAGTAGAATATTCTTGTCTACTATCCATTTAAAGAACTAAATTTAGAATTGATAAAAATTTAAGATCTTTAAAACACAAATAAAGTCACAATTGAAAATATTATGAAATCCTTCGATATCAAATGTTAGTTGGAGTGAGTAACTCAAGAGGGGGGGGGGGGGGTGAATTGAGTTCCCAATAAAAATTTCTGTTAATTTTTTTTAAATAAAATCCACCAGTTTAATTAAAAACAACCTAGTTAATCTAAACAGTAGATCAATATAAGTTATGATCTTTTAAAATATTTCTCGAAGAGTGATTAAGTCTCTCTTAAAATAATATATTAAAATCAATTTAAAATTTTAAATCAAAACATCATAAAAACACCATTTAAGACAAACTATCAAAGTAGTGGTTTTTTTTTACAATTTTTAAAAAAATATATTTAATGCTTTGAAATGAAACAAAATAGAACACATAGTGGAATTAAAACCAGAGGTTAAGCCTTAATCTGATACCTAATATATTCCACTTGAAAATTACCCACTTATAAGAATATAATATAAAATAATCTTGATGCACAACCTCAATCATCTAAGCATATAACAACTACAAGCTATCGAGGCCACGTAGGGACCTCTTCCCCACTAAATGTGGGAATAAAACTATCCTAGGACACACAAGGAACTATTATACAATACCATGGGTAAAACATGTAAATATAGTTAAGAATATATCTTATATATTACAGTTATAAAATAATAGATGGTGTGTATTGATAAAAAAGACAAAACAAAACACTACTAAAAAATAAACGCAACAAACATAAAGATAAAGTATAAAAATGTAGAAAATATGGAGTTTATCAGTCTGATGTGCTATGAAACTTGATACTCCTCAAATATAGCTTGGAGAGAATCTTGAGTCATTTATCTAAAAAATACAGTAAAACAGAGCATCGTAAGCTCTCATTATTATGAAAGTGGAAAGGTTATGAATGTATAGTAAGATCCACTTCTTTCATATTCATAATGAAGGTAAGAATACTTTATGTAAATCTCTTTAGTGAATGAAAAAATTGATCATCTGTTCACACTTGGACAACATGCATGCATTTATTCCACGCTTGCATAGTTTCACACACATGGTTAAATTCTTTTAATATATATCACTGTAGGATGAAGAGACCATTCGAGGGACAATCATCTGGGTATTCTACATCACAATACTTAGTTCTGACATATTTTAATGTTCCATACAATAGTTTAAGAATAACCATTAAAATAGTCCACAACATTAAATTTTATAATATAGATTTTAGAATTATTTAATTCAAATATCCAAAAATAGTGATGGTGAGTCAGTCTAGTGGTGACTGATGTCTGGTGGTGAGTCAAGCCAACAACAAGTCAGACTGGTAGTATGTCATCTGATGCTAGGTTAGTGGCGGTGAATCGCATTCAATGGTGACTCATCTCAATGGTGACTCATCTCAATTGTGAATCATCTCAATGGAAACTCATCTCAACACTTAATCATCTAAATAGTGACTCATCTCAATAGTGAATCATCACAATGATGACTCATGTTAATAATGAATTGTCTCAACAACATCTTATCTAACAATAGGTAATCTTCAGCGGTGAATACTTTCTAACAGTGACTCATCATCAATAGTGAGTATTTTTTTCGGTGACTCATCCTTAATGGTGATTCTTTTTTGGAGGTGACTCATACTCAATGATGAGTATTTTCTAGTGGAGACTCATCCGTAATGGTGATTCTTTTCTATACTTAGGAAAAATTTCACCAAATTTCCTTATATTATAAAATTTTATCATAAAACATAAAAACCATTAAAAACATAATTAACATGATTTGTGAGTATTAAATCAAGAAGGTGACAATAGTAGGGATTATGTGTTTTTTCTATCATTACATCCATGCCCAGATTCTATAAGTGGAAGTGGTTTTGACACAAATCCATCTAGGGGCAATGACCTTGAAAAGAGTTGGTCAAGTATATCTTATCCATAATTATAGTGTGTGATGAGTGTGCCCTTAATGTTCACGTGGTTTTACACTCCCAGGGAATATACATGGATTAATTCACATTTTACTTATAAACTATTATGGAGGATTTGGATAAATGATGCCTAGGGATAACCTCATTTAAACCTAAGGCACCATAAACCGAAAGGAAACTGTGATGATTTTGGGTGAATTTTCATGATTATATAATTACACAATTGGTTCTCACAGTGATTTTTTATTTCGATTTAGTCAATCGATGGAACTAGGAAGAATCATGTTAATACTGAATACGATGTACAATACAATGATTGTTCTCCTAAGAAAACAAAATAAATGGGATCTGGAAACTGGAACCTTTTGATTATTCCTAATTTTCTATCCCAATATATGATTAACATCATAAAAATCACTGAGTTTAATAACATTTAAAATAAGACAAAGATGGAATTTTATGGATGTTCATGTGGTAATGAACATATAATAAGGAAAGTCCAATTTCGTTCATGTTAAGAATGTGAGAAGAAGAACCTATGAGAGTATCTCAAATGAAGGGAAGATGTTTTATATGTGGAAATAAAGGTTATAGAGCAAGTAATTTATAAGGAAAAATTAAGAGTATGATGGAAATATTTTATGTTCATCCTAAGGTACCATTTATATTTCAATGTATCATGTGTGTGGAACATGAAAATTATTTAATTGAATTCCCTAATATAAGGTTTAACTCATATATTTGATCGTAATAGATGGAAATAAAGAATCTAGGGGGGGGGGGTGAATAACCATTTTAAAAATTTAAAGAACAAATCAATTGGAGTTTTATTAATTAAATAAACTTCAGTGAGTGTTTTGTTAAAGATGTGTAGTGTAGCATAAATAAAGTAAAAGAATATAGAGATTTTATAGTTATTCAGATCACCAAGATCCTAGTACACTCCTCAACCTTCTCTACCCTATAAGAAGATTGGTAACCATTAAGAAACTCAATTTTAATAGTTTAGGAACCTATTACATACTCTTCCTTTTATAAAAACCCAGAGGCACAACCTAAATTTTTTATAAGAGTCTTTAACCTAGTGTATGAGCTAACTTTTGATCACGAGTCACAACCCAAAACATCCTTTTGGGTAGTGGAATAACTAAACAAATGAGACATACTTTTTATTAGGAAAATCATAAACCAGACACTAAAAAATTACAAATAGATAAAAGAAAGATAATACAATGAAAAAGATACAATTAAGACCTGGTAAAAATAAGATGATTAAAATGACGAATTTCAATGATCTGGATCACTTTAGAAGTAGAGAATGGTATAATAGAAATATATTTGTGATTGCAACCAAGAATCAGAAGTCACAGAGCTTCTTGATCAAATGAGCAGTAAGAATGTGTATCACATGATTGTTTTCCAATTAATTTTAAATAATCCGTATATAGATTTTTTATGTACCTTGATCACATCTATAAAGGAATAATCTGGCTTCTTTGAATCAAATATATTCTCAGAGCATCAAGCGATCCAATCATTTCTTTCTACTTATTAGAACATAAAAAAATATAATGTTACTATTACTTTTGTTTAGAAAAAAACCACACTCAATATAGAAGAACCTTCACACTCTTTATTATTATAATAAATAACAATATAAAACTTATAACATGATCATTAATACATAAATATTTTTTTCACATTAATATCACAATTAAAATATATGAAATAATTTATATTTTATTGAAATATTAAAAACTGAAAAAATAGAGTGTCCTAATTTCATGTAAATAATTAAAGACATGTGTGTTATATAAAAATTATATATACTCAAAATAATCTCAACACAACATGTAATAATATTTTTAGAAAAATATAAAAAAACAATATTTAAAAATACTTATTTCAATTACATAAATTAAAAATAATACTAATTATATTAAAAAATTGAACTAACAGTAGATAACAAAAATACCTGGTGGTAGCACGATATTGCTACCACTGATGAGATACCATTGAGTGAGATACTGTCACATTCTGTGGTTAATGGTACTAATATTGAATCCAAGTAATGGTCAACTATTGTGATATAACATTGCAACATGATATACCATCGAAGCAAGGGACCTACCATTGCTGGAAAGATATTATCACTATAATGAATGGTAGGTGATTCCACCGTCAGTGCATGGGTATGCACTACTAGTGTCTATAGAAATTACTATCATTGATACTTGAAATTGAGATACCACCATGTGTGAATGAGCTAATAACTTCAAGATAAAACAAGAGCTACCATTGAGAAGAAATAAAATTGCTAAGATTAATAGTTCTTGGAATTCGACCATTGGAGCATGCTACTATTGAGGTCGATGCTGGCGGTGCTTCCAATGAAATTTTTTTATCGTCATTTGAATGGTACTTACATGAATGAGGAGATCCTACTACTATTTCTAAGAAATGCACTACCATCACTAAGGCTAAAAGTTCTACCCTCAGATTGGTGTTAATGATCTACCATTGGATGAAAGTTGAAGTGAGATACCGCTATATTAAATTCCTTTTGCTATAGTCTTCCAACAGCGCTTCCATGAAAGAGGCTGGTGGTACTACCATAGATGAACAGTCCTAGAAAAAATTAACCTTAATGTTTCAAAAACTTGTCCACTCGATATTGGCTCAACAATGGAGGTCTTGACAAACTTGAACACCAGCGAATAATAGCCTTGGGTGAATGATGTAGGTGGATAATGAAAGAGGCATTGATCAAATGACTCATGATGAATGGATTGGAAGACCTCTAAAATATGTGTATCATATTATGTATGATGAATAGTTTCCATGGTGATTGAGTCCCACATTAGATGTGCGGCCAGATGATCCTCCACTATATCTATTAACCTGTGAAATATATGGTTCAAGCTAACTACAGGGGATCAACACCCATTACCCCTTTGTGCACACATGGGCTGTAACCCAATAGACCTACTAGGCCCATGCTCTCCTACTATCATGCTGTTAATCTACTATACTCAGGCTTACAGATGACCCTTCTGCCCTAGCTCATCCCTCTGACTTCTCTCCCACGGGGTTGACCACTAGTCCCCTATGCAGTTGAGGTATGGCCCTATAGATTATCCATGGGTTGGCATATTTTTTAAAAATATACATAACTAAAAATACTTAATAAAATGAAATAAATAATATATGTTTAAAGAAAAGAATATTATAGAAAATGTAAAATTAAAATTATAAAGTATCATTAAACATTAAAACATGTAAATAAGAAATGATTATATTTTAACAATTTGAATTTAATAAATACAGGGAAATAGTAACTCATCAAAACAAAATAGTTAAAAAATTAATTCACAAATTCAAAATCCAGAAATCTCCACTTTTTTTAAATTTCAAAATAGAACATTTATTAAAATTTAAAAAACATTCCCACATTTTTTAAATTTCTAAAAAGTTATATTAAAATTAAATATTTAAAACATTATTCTTATTATATAGTATAAAATTCCTAGAATTAATTAAGTTGAATTATTTCATAAAAATTAACATTTAGATATAGTACACATATAAACAGAACAAAAATCAGTTTTATCAAATCAATAATTATTCTAAACAAAAAATATTAAGCTTCCAGCCTTCCAAGTTGAAACTTCACTTTATCAAATTTTATGGAATCTAATGGTTTAATGAAAATTTCAGCCAATTATTTCTCATTAAGAATAAATTTTAAAACATTTCACCTTTATTTACATGATCCCTTAGAAAATGAAATCTAACATCTATGTGTTTTGTTGTAGAGTGTTTTAGAGGGTTTTTAGAAATTTAAATTTCACTATAATTATCATAAAATACTTTAATTTTATCAAAAAATATTAAAATCAAATATTTTTTGTTTTATCCATATATTTTTTGAAAAAATACCAGAAACAACATATTTAGCCTCAATTGTTGATAGTGCTACTGATAGTTGTGTCTTAGAAATCCCCGATATTAAACTTTTACCGAGAAAATGAAACATACCTATTTTTCTTGTCTGATCAAGAATATATTCGAGAAAATTAGAATGAGAGTAAGACAATAAATCAAAAAAATTCTGATTTTCTCAAATTAAACTAGTGATTACCTTTCCTTTAATATATCTAATTACTCTCTTAACATCTTTTAAACAACTTTCCTTATGGTTGGACCAAAATCTACCACATGAATATATTGATAACATTATATCTATTTTATCTTAAGTGAGATATAATAAACTAAAAATCACGATTCTATACAATTTAATATCATCTATCTTTCCATATTTATCCAAGTCCAATTTGGAATTGGTAATCATTGGTGTTTTCATAATCTTACTAGAATCAAGCCCAATTTTTTTTTAAAAGTTATTTATTATACTTATCTTGATTTAAGAAAATATGATATTTTCTTCGATTAATTTAAAAGCTAAGGAGAAATATTTTTTATCCCATTAAGGTTAAGAAAATTTCACCTTTCATTAGTTTAGAGAAATCATTACACAATAAATATTTTTTTTATCCAAAAATTATATCATCAACAAAAATCTATATAATGAGTATATCATTTGAAAATATTTTTATAAAAGTGGTTGGATCAACCTTACATTAAAAAAAATAATTTTTAAGGAAAAATAGAGTTAGTATTTCATATTATGCTTGAAGAGATTGCTTATGACATATAAATCCTTAGTAAGTTTAAAAACATGATTCAAAACATTTTCATTTTCAAATCCAGGGGGTTGTTTAACATAAACCTCCTTAGTAATTATTTCATTTAAAAATTCACTTTGTACATCTATATGAAATAATTTTATATTTTGAAAATATGTAAAGGATAATAAGATTCTAATTACATTCTTCCTAGCTACACGAGTAAAAGAATCTTCAAAAAAATTCCCTCTTCCTAAGAATATCCACGATCCACAGGTCTTGCTTTATTTTTAACTATGATTCAAGATTTATCAAGATAATTTCAAAAATCCATTTAATTCTTATTTTTTTTATATTTTGGAAATTAAATCAAATTAAAATAGTTTGTTCTTTTAAATTGATTTAATTTATAATGAATAAAATTTATCCAATTTGAATCAATTAAAGTGTTATCAATATTAAAAGAAAAATAATAAAAAAAAGCATAGTTTTCATAGAAAATTAAAATATATTTTTTGGTTTGTATACCAGATTATAAATTACCAATTAATTTTTCAATTAGATCATATGATTAGTTTGATAAGAGATATACTCCCCTTTAACTGATTAATTATCCTTTTCTTAGTCATTATCTTCATCAAAATTAAATTCCCTAAATTCATCATCATTTTTTATTAAATCATAATTCTATTTGTTATTGATATTTTCATTGAAATTAACATGTACAGATTATTTAACAACTAATGTTATATTATTAAAAACTCTCTAAGACTTGATAGTATTGGAAGATCCTAAAAATATTCCTTCATAACTCTTATAATTGAACTTATCTAAAGTATCTTTTGTATTTCAGATAAAGACTTTGCAACCGAATACACCAAAATATTCTAATTTTGGTTTAAACCCTTTAAAAAGTTTATAAGGTGCCTTATTTAAAAATGATATAATAGATACTCTATTTAAACCTGAAAAGATTTATTTAAAGCTTCTTCCCCAAAATATATAGGCATATTAAATTCCGTAATAATTGATCTAGACATTTCTTATATGTATCTATTCTTTCTTTCTACCACACCATTTTTTTGTGGTTTCATAGGGGCTGAAAAATAATGTTTATGGCCATTTTATTCGTGAAAGCTTTCAAATTTTAAATTAAAAAAATTCACCACCTCTATCAATTCTGATAGAAATGATTGAAAAATAATTTTTTTTGAATAAATTTATAGAAATCATAGAACTTAGTTAAAGTTTTTTTATGTGATAATAAATAATTCTATATAAATTTATTATAATCATACACAATTAGAAAAACATACATATTTCCACTAAATGTAATAGGTTTTATGTGTCCAAATAAATCAATATTTAATATTCTAAGCATCTAGAAATACTAAAATCATTTATATATTTAAACCTTTCTTTGTGTTGCTCACCCAGGAATCACACATTAAGTATTCACTTGTATGTAACATGGGTAGTTGCAGAACCTATTCATGATTTGAAAGTTTATGAAACAATATGAAGTTTTCATTCCCAAGCCTCATATTCCACAAAATTCCATATGTTTCTATATCATTTAAACACATAACCCTCTGTTTGGTTAGATCAGAGAAATCAATAGTGTAAACAATCTATTTTCTATTGGTATAAAATAAAATAGATTTATTTTTTCAAAACTATACATTTATCATTTTCAAAAATAACATTTAAAACATCATCACGCAACTATTATATACTTATTATATTATTTTTTAAACCATTTACAAATAATAATTTTTAAATAATAACAATTTTTGGAAAACCGACTTCAGCAAAACCTTTATTCCAACCTATAGAGTTGTCTCCAAATGAGACTAGGCCACCATCACATGAATTTAATGATATAAATTTAGAAATATCCCATGTTATGTATTTGGAGAGACCACTATCTAAATACCATGATTCATTGAGACTTCTAAGGACGATTCCTTGAATTTGAACAATCAAACAGAGTGTTTTGGTACCCATGCAAACCTAGGTCCCACTAAATTAGTAAAAAAAAATTTGGAACCAAAAAATATGTAAATATTTTATTATTTGGATGTTTAGAAAATAAATCTATAGTAATTAAAGTTTTAATATGATCAAATAATTGATAAAATCTCAGTGAACATTCATTGGTATAATTCCCTTTCATTCTACATTTAAAACATGTTACACTGGAAATAATTACTTTTGATATTTTTATAAAGTTAGTATTATTTAACCTTGTAGATAATCTATTATAACCAAAAAAATTCTTATTAGTGATTAGTTTCATCAATTACATTATTTTATCATACTATTATTTACCCTAAAAAAATTTATATAAATTATCTTTAAGATTGATGACTTCATTTTTCAAATTCATATTATCCTTTTGAATAGTCTCTAAATCTATATAAAAGTTCACATTAGATCTATAATCTATGTTTCTTAATTTCTTATTTTGTTTCTAAAGGTTCTTAAAATCATTTTAAACTTCATTTAAATAATCTGAAATAGAATTAAATCTTCTTTATTGATCCTTATAATTCATTTCTAATTTTTTTTATTTCTGTTATTTTTATCTTTTCGTTTTAACATATCAGAATCAAAAATCAATTTACATTATTCATTATTGGAAACAAAAGTATTAAAATCATCACAATACCTTTTCAATTTCTCATTTTATTTAACCAAGTACTTATTTTTAATTTTTATATTAGTATTTTTTTCAATTATTATGACTTCATCATTTCTTAATTCCTCATTTTCTTTAGTTGTTTTTTAACTTTAGAATTAACAGAATCAAAATTATAACATGAATCAGAATTAGTTTCATTATAATTTTTAGACATAGGATTATAATCTTCATTAGAAGGATTAATTAACTGATTGATAATTAAATAAGTTACCTCACACAGTACACCCATCAGAGTAAGGTTCCCTATCTCCTGTTCACTTCAAGAATCATTGCTAGAATGTAAACTGTGTGAGGAGTCCCAACCTCCAAACAATGATTTTTTTTCTCTTTTTATCTTTGTCATTATTTGGATGTTTGAGTTTGGGGTAGTATTTATTTTGTTCACTTTCTTCATATACTCATAACATTTCAATTCTAAAACATCATTATTATTATTATAATTAACTTTCTTGTAATCCTTTTTGAACATTATTCTAAACTGTATCTTAATTTTTTTTGAAGAACTTGAAAAAATTATTTATAAAGTGATCCATATCGTTTAAATTTCTTGGAACTCATATTTAGAAGCGTTAGAGATTTTATTAACATTAGACTTAAAAGTAACACCTTTTCTCTTTGTAGACTCCTCATCAACATTGTTTTTCAACTTTAACTGATACTGAAGTAGAGAGCCTATTGGTTCATCTAAGGAATACTCTTTAAAATTCATACTCTCATCAATGACTACCTTCTTTGTATTATTTTTTTGTGGTAGAGATCTTAGTACTCTTTCAACATGATCTGTGTTGTCTAGTACTTCACTAAGAGTACTAAAAACATTTTTAATAATTGTGAAATGATAGAATATATGGTTTATTAAGTCTTTATCTCCCATATTGAAGTCATATTATTCTACCCAGTGCATTCCTAGCTTGGTTATCTTGATATTTCTAGTTCCATAGTGAGTTACTTAAAGTATTCTCTATATATCCTTGGCTGTATTATAAGCTAAAATATTTTTATAGACACCTCTACTTACAGCACAATGAAAAATATTCTTAACTTTATAATTCTAAAAATATTTTACCACGTCATTACCAACAGGTGTCTCTAAATCAAATTGGGTTAGGTTATATATATTCTCCATGAAAGTCTAGTGATCCAAACTTAATTGTTTTAGGTAGGATTACATTCTATTTTTTCTGGAAACCATAGTCATTTACATTAAAGAATTGGGGTTTTTGTAGAATCCATCCTTTATTAGCATTTAATCCTACCATATTATAGAACTTTTCTTATATTTTATTGAATATTTGGGCTAGGATGATTAGGTTAGAACATAGTTAAAAATAAACAACAAAATCACTAACTAATCAAAGACCATCCTATGATACCAATTATTTGGAATCAAATTAAAGAAATCAGAGACTCTAACTATCCTTTAAGGAACAACCACCTCAAATATTAATTTTTAGATCGTAAGTGATAGAAATAAAGACTACGGGGGGGGGGGGTGAATAGTCATTTTAAAAATCTAAAGAAAAAATATATCAGAGTTTTATTAATTAAAGAAACTTAAATGAGTGTTGTATTCAAGATGTGTAGTGCGGTGGAAATAAAGGAAAAGAACACAAATATTTTATAGCGGTTCATATCACTAAGATCCTAGTCCACTTCTTGAAATTTTATACTATATGATTAGATTGGTACCCATTAAGAAAATCACTTTTAAATGTGTGAGAACCTTTTATAGGCTCTTCATTTTATGAAAACCTAGAGATACAACCCAAATGTTATACAAGAGTATTTAACATAGTCTATATACTAAATTTTGGGTGGGATTCACAGCCCCAAACTTCCTTTTGGGTGGTGGATTAACTAAAAATACAAGACATTATTTTTATTAGGAAAATCATAAACCAAACATGAATACATTATAAATATACAGGAGAAAAATAACATGAAGAAAAAAAATTCAATGAAAACACAATAAAGATCTGATGATTAAAATGATGAAGTTTGAAGATCTTGATCACTTTAACAGTTGAGGATGATATAATAGAAATTTCTTCACGATAGTAGTAAGGAATTATAATTTATAGAGTTTCTTGATTAAATAAGAAGAAAGAAAGTATATAAAAATAATATTTCCCAAGTAATGTCAAATAATCTGTATGTAGGTTTTTAATACCCATTGATCACATCCCTAATTGATTAATCTAGATTCATTAACTCAAAGAACTTCTTAGAGCATCAAGTGATCCAATCACTTTGTTCCACTTGTTATCACATAACAAAATTAAATGTTACCATTAATTTTGTTTAGAAAAAAACCATGATCAATATAGAAAAACTTTTTGATCATTATTTATAAAAGAAATAACAATATAAAACTTGTAACATAATCATTAATATATATGTTAGGTCCAAAATGGGCCTAGATACTCTGATAGGGGGGTGGGGTGAATAAGAGTAGGGATATATTTTCAAAACTCTTCCAACCCCACTAGATCTTGACCTAGTTATTATGAGGGTCATTTTATTTTCTCTTAAGTATTTATGAAAATATTATTATTTTCTTCTTTATCTGATGATAATATACTAAAAGTAAAATTGAAAAGCAAGAACACATATGCATATATTTTAATTGGTTGACCCTCACCAGGCTACATCGAAAGATCATACAATGAAAATGTTCCAATGAACTAAATTCACTAAGGTTCACTACCAATGTGTTGTTGAGGCTAGATTACTTGTATTACTAGGCTCACCATCATTACAATATTTAGGGTTATATTATTGCTTTCCCAAAGGTCACTCCCTAACTCTCTTTCAATGGATCACTGCCAGTGGAAAGGATCACCTTTTTACTCTTCCTTTTCTCACTACTTTAGTAGGGATCCACACATAGTTTATGGACTTATAAGTCCATTAATTATAAATAATTAATACATCCTCAATTGTATGTAGATGCTCTATTGAAGTCCCACATTCATCCACTTGATAAATACCACTTCACCATAGATTCAATGGGCAATCCATTATGGTTCACACAATTCCATCTTTCACACAACATTTATATAACTTGCACACAATTTTACTGTCTTGTGCACAACATTTATGCCCTATCACAAATGATCAACTTTCATGCAACTTTTAGTTTTTCGTAGAAATCCAACTTACGCACAACTATTATACTTTGTGTGCACCTTCCTTGTTCATTTAGACTCAAGTTATTTTCTTGTACACAACAAAAATTTAAGTCATTGCTTCACAAAAATATTCTTTCATACAACTTTAAGACTTACAAGCAACTTCTTACATGATTCATATCCCTGATATTCTATTAGGGTTGAGATCCTGAAATAAGGGTGGTAGCCACTTATTTATTGACCCGGTCAAACCTACGCGTAAGTTTCTTGCTCTCCAACCACCTTGTGTGCAACATTTACCCGAGTGCGGAGAACCATTTTTGATATTGCATTGGGCACGTAAGTCTCTTTCACACGGATCACTTCATATTTATTTCCCGGATGCATGAAAATCTTCCTTTGTCACACAAACTCATCTTTTACACAAATTCAAATCTTTCATGCACTACTTGAATTATCCATATTTTGATTCGATGATCCCAAAACATGCCCTGCATGAAACATTCCAAACTACCTTCAATATTGCATGATACTTCCTTTTCCAAAAACACCTTTCTCCATTCTCTAAATTTTGGATGCAATAATTTGGAAAACATTGGGAAACGACACCACCTTGTAAATGTACTTTTTGAACTACCTCCAGAGCGACCATTCCTTTGTTTTGGATATTTGCCAACATAGATTGTCAAAAATCTCTCTGGAACTCCACAACTAACCATGGAAAGCTAATTTTTCAACAAACACAATCAACCCAAAAACATTACTATGTTACCTTGATGGATTTTACCAACAATATAAATGTATTTTCCACATTAACATTAAAATTAAAATATATGAAATAAATTTCATTTTATTTAAATATTAACAAGTCACAAAAATAGAGTGTAGTTTCTGTATGTATTTAATTAACTGTATATGTTTCATATAAACATTACATATACTCAAAATAATTTTAACATAACATATAATTATATTTTTAGAAAAATATAATAAAAAAATATTTAAAATAAATAATTTCAATTACATTAATTAAAAATTAAAATTATATTAAAAAAATTGAACTAATGGTAGATAAAAAAATACCTGGCGGTAGCACAGAGTTTCTACCATTGAAGGGGATACTGTTGAGTGATCTAGAGTCGCACGCTATGGTGAATGACACTACCATTGAATTTGAGGAATGATCGAGCATTTTGATCTACCATTGATATATGATATACCATTGAAGAAGAGGACCTACCATTGCTGGTAAGCTATTGTCATTGTAATGAATGGTAGGTGATTCTACTGTCAATTCATAGATATGCACTACAACTATCTGTTGGTGGTACTATCATTGATACATGAAATTGAGCTACCACTATGTATGAATGTGTTAGAGTTGGTACCCTAGAACCAACTTCTATATACTTTATGATAGCCTTTATTCATAGTTTTGAATATAATAAACTCATTACCACATCATAATTATTATTTGGTGTAACATAGTATGTGATAATATCCTAAGATTAGCCGTCACAATAAAAGGTTATCGAAGTTCCCCACTATGATGAGAACCCAAAAGTACCAAAAAAATATTCTTAAATATGTGGTCTATAGTTAGATGAAATCATTTTATGAATACAAATGATTTAGACTATTAGTGGTGGAGACTCTTAGGACTTCAGGCTTCTTCTCATGGTATACACCCTTGGTAATATCTTGTGTAGGATATTATGAGAATGAGACCCGCCAGTAAAAAATTCACATTCATATCCATCATTGTATGTTCCTATCTGTGAACGTGTGTATTTATCCTTAGACATTAATATTATTATTAATTATTATTATAAGTTGCGTACTTTGATGTATTGAAGAAAACTATGATGACATATATTTGCGGTGAAGTAGGATAATTTGGGTATAGCATGAGTAATAATGCATTAATGAATAATGCAGGAAATGATTTGTCTCTTATATTCTTTTAAAAAAGTTGATATCTTAGGCCCTTTGATGGAAATTATGTAGCCTGAATAAATCCTTGGACTTGGTGTTCTATAGAAAAGTTCTATTTATATAAATTCAAAGAAAGATACATCAATCACATAGTTTTATGTCACCAGCATACAACCTTCTTGATTAGAGGTATTATGATAAAGGGATTATATTATACAGTATGTGTTCCTATAAGGTTTTATGTCATTGTGATGTTAAATTATTTCTATATGGATGCCTTGGCGTGTTTCTAGATGATAACCTTAGACTTTAGTATGCTTCGCCTAATGCCACTTAGAAAGAGGCCTAGACGACCACATAGTAAGTGTATCCAAAATCACATTTAAATAATATATTATTATTTATTATTTAATAATTTGAATAATGATTATTCCTGTATGTGGTTTAATAATTAATCATGTTTTCTAGATCGCTTATATTCCATCAATAGTTATTTGAAATAATATTATGTGAGTGGAATATTTAATAAATATTTATTTTCTACTTATTGGATAAAATATTTATTTATTATTGGAGAATAATGAAGATATATTTATCTATTAAAAAATAGTCATTATTCAAGGCCTAATAAATATTGTGGAGTAATGGAGGACCGAGTTTAATGGTCTAGTGAGAAATAATATATATTGAATATTATTTGAATAAATAATATTTAATTTAATTCTCTAGTTTAGCATATGTTAATAAATATTATTATTATTATTATTATTGACATGGGGTTCGACCAGGATTATATAAATAAAAAAGGGAACTTGTGAAGTTATTTATTTTTAACCCTAGTGATATTTAAACCAAATTATATTATTTTTGAAGAGAGCCAATTAATATGTTTTTTTGTACATAATAAATCTATAGAATCCTCTTGAATACTTAGAGAGATCCCTTCTCCAAGAATGCTCCCAAGAATAGAGAGTGATCATCTTCCACCTTCCACTCTCGAATCAAGAAAAATCAAGAAGAATTATTTGGAAGTGATTCTCAAGGTGATCAAATATTAATAACGCAAACGTCAAGATCTACCACACTATCACCCAGAGATTCCCATGGAAACATACAAAGATGTGTGGAACAAGTTTAGATCCCCCTAGAGGGAATATACCTTTTACTCCTACATTGTAATAATAATACGATGTAGATCTATTGTTAGATCCATAAATGAAGAAATAATTCTTGCAAGGTAATTCTTGAATTGATTAAATTAATTTGAAATTATTTGTGATGATCATGTGCTCTGGTTTTTCCATTTTATCCATTGTCTATATTATTTGATTCAATTCCATTGATCACAACGTTTATAATTGTGTAACTTTCATATTGATCATCGATCATGACAAAACCCAATGTTGGTAACAACCCATCACATGCTTCTACTGCACCTAGAACTTCAAGTGGTCACACAATTATTTATAATTATTTTAAGATCATTGATTTATTCACACATAAGTAACTAGTTTTAAATTTCATTTTAATCATTATTTAATCTGAATTGAAAGATATACCTCTTACACCTTTTTTCTCAAAAAATTAATTGAATTGATTAATTTTATAATTAAAATAGATTATAAGATATCATCCACAGGTTTCAAGAAGTCTGGTCGTATAACACAAGTGTACACACCATGTAACCCAGAGGTATATGATGTGAACTAGTATTGAATGCATGAATAATTAATTTGGAATTTATTCAAGGTGTGTGAATTTATTACACGCAGTGAATTTAATTATACACTACGTGTTGACCAGGAAGACCTGGTGCATGGTTAGCCAGAGTATACACCGTTTAACAGCTGTACACGACATGAAGTCCTTTAGTCACAGATGGGATGTGTATCTTCTTACATAGCCTACCAGACTGGTGACCATGTAGATCAGAGAGAAATATCTATATAGCCCATGTATATTCCATGTACTCCAATATTTTCTAGGGAATAGTTTACACACCGAGTCCCAAGGCATGTGCATTGGATATAAAATGAGAATAGTACATGCTATGTAGATGGCTTGTACATGTCGTGTACTTATACTAAATTATGTAGAATTAAAAATTAATTTTTTATACTGTACAAACCTTATCAACATGTACTTGTTTGTGTTTATTAAGTTGTTAGGACACTCCATGTGATAGGTTTTAATATTTATAAACATTTAATTAATTTCTGTGTAATGTTTGGATCTACGTATCATGTATGAGTCATATTACAATTATTAATCTACATGAATTAAAGCATAACATGAGAAAAAAATTCATGTAATCTATTTAATCTTTAAGTTAATAGTATACACCATGAAAGTATTTTATAAGTCATGTATTCCACATATCTAAAGAGTAAAAAATATATGAGTATAATACATGTTGGGTAGTTTGGATGGGTACTCAATGTGTTGCCTACAAGGTAAATTTTTTATTGTATATAGTTAATTTTAAATAATTTTACTTAATTTGTTTAAAATTAAGATGGATGAGAATCTCAAAGAAATTCAGATGAGAATTAAGATAAAATAATTGATTAATTAAAGAATACAATTAATTGATTTGAGTGCAATTTATCTTAAATATGAAAGATTAATAATTTAATGGTAGTTTTATTAAATTTTTAATTCATTGAATGAATATGGATGATCATGAGCATAAAATATCCATTTTTATGTGATTGGTTGACTTTTAATTTATTATTAAAATAAATTGTTCACCTGCGTGCCATATCTCCATTTATTATGTAAGGGCCTGCATTCCCATGGTTTCTTTTATGTCAAACCATTATTCCCACCTATATGTGCATAAAATAATATATAATGGATGGATATCACAATCTAGTAGAGGCGATTCATGTTTAGATTTGAGGTGAAACCTATCAAAGAGAGATATATAGGTAGATAGGTGAAAAGTTGTAACTTGAACCTTAATTGGTTCAAGGTGTTTTACCCCAGGTTGATGGTTAGTTTATCATCTTCAAGATAAAATTACCATTAGTAAAAGTTCATGTTCATACTAATTTATTATTTTAATTTTTTCAAGTTGCATGGTTTTTTCATTATGGATTTTTTTCATGATCATATGAATTAGTGAATTAATAAGCATGCAAGATAGAGCTAAAATAAATTAGCTTATGCGTAAATATTATCTAATACATGGTTAATAATTTAAGTAAATCCAATTAATATTTTTTTTAATAATGATAATAATTTTAAATTTACTCATAAAAGATATAATCCATCAATTATAAATATTAAGTTGATATAGCCATCTCCTACTTTAGTTCAAATTGAACAATAGTTCAAAGTGCTTGAATAACCAAATTTGGGGTGATTTTGATTATCAGGGAATTATAACATGATTTTTTTGTGTTGACATAACTTAGTTTACATCAAGGGTTTAATGACAAAGTATGAATTGGTGTAATTATGAGGAAAGGGTTTAGAAAATCCAATGTATTGATTTCAGGATTTGGGATTCCACTCAACAGATTAAGGAACTGTGAGTTAATTCTATTTAAATTTGTAATGCCTACCTAAAATCCTTCAAATTGATTGAACAACCAAAGTTGGGGTGATGATAAGGGGAATACAGAGCCTTGCCACTAGAATTTCCAAGCGATAGAATATTTCAAAGATAATGGTGAGGGCTATTGGGTTTTAATAATATAGTGGGAGATTGATAAATATAATATTTATTTATTTGTTTAATTTTTTTCAAATAAAGTACAAAATATCTACTTATCTTATTTGTAGAAATTACAATAAAAGTATCTACAAACATATAACTGTGATCCATACTTTAGAAGGATAACCTTCTCATATGCACAAATTACCAAGAATGAAAAAGTTTCTTGCTCGTTATCCTATTAAATGAAAGGAAATTATATGTGCCAAAAGTACCTATTCATGATGTGCCTAGTAATGAACCTAGTGAGGAAGAGTTGTCTCTCCATGAAAAACATTTGAACAATGCTATAGATGTTCAATGTTTTATGCTATTATCCACGACCAATGATCTTTAGAAGCAATATAAGGATATTGATGTGTATATCATGATATCTCACCTTTAGGATCTCTATAAAGATAAGGTGAGATCAGAGAGACAAGATCTACAATTCTTCTTTTACAACTAATATTGGAGAGTCTGTGCTAGCTGAGCCTCATGTATTCAAGCTTATTGGCTATATTGAACACTTAGACTTCTTATGGATTAAATTCCCAGATGAATAGTGCATAGATCTCATACTTTCCTCACTACCCAATACCTTATCAAGTTTTATTGTTAATTATAAAATGAACAATAATTATAAGAGTCTTTTAGAACTTACTACTTTGATTCTCCAAGTGGATAAGGACATGGGGAGTAAAAAACCCACAATTCTCATGGTGAATAAGAAAAGTAAGAATAAGGAGAAGGGGACCAATAATCATAACAAGTATACAGATCTCAAGCACCATCCTTCCAAGAAGAGGAAGATCCATTGGTAGGTAAAGGAAAAGGAGATAGTATATATTTCATGTAGAAAGTAAGGGCACTGGAAGAAGAACTGTACCCAAAAGAAAGGGGAAGATAAAGGTGAATTTTTATCGAGTTTAATCTTTCAATATCTACACATTGGATAATAGATATAGGTTTTAGTGCTCACATATATATTCAAATGAAATAACTAAGTTTATTTAATAATATTTCTAGAGGAGAGGTGGATTTGAGAGCTGTCAATGGTGTGAGGATGCCTGCTCTAACCATTGGTGACTACCAAATTTAATTTCTAATAGGAATGATATTTCTTTTAAGCAATTTCTATTATCTACCAACTATTACCAAGAAAATAATTTCTTCACCATTCCCAGATGCATATGGTTTTATTTTAAAGTTAATAAATATAAGTTGTTTCTTTTATAAATACAACCTATATTATGATATGGATCATTTAAATAATAGTATTTATGTATTAAATTAAAAAACCAAGTATTTTTAATAGATAACGAATCATGTTCACATGACACATATAACACCCAACTATGGAATCACCGTCTTGGTCATGTAAATGAGAAGTGTTTGAAAAATCTCTATCAAGATTGTTATTTGGACTCTTCTGAGCTAAAACCACTAGAAATATGTCATGCTTATCTATAAGGTAAAATAACAAAGATGCCCGTTGGTGGATAGGGTGAAAGGACCAAAAATATTCTAGTATTGGTATGCACTGATGTGTGTGGACCATTTCTAGTAGAAGCTATAAGCATGTATTCTTACATTATAAATTTTACTAATGACTTGAGTTGATATGGTTATGTCTACCTGATGAGGTATAAGTATGAGTCCTTTGAGAAATTAAATGAATTCAAGAATGAAGTAGAGAATCAACTTTGAAAGAACATAAAGAATCTTTGATTATATTGATTTTGTAAATATCTAAGATTTAATCAAATTTTTATGGGAGTATGGGATTCTATCTCAACTCAATCCACCTTACACACCACAGTGGAATGGTGTTAGTGAAAGGAGGAATCATACCTTTTTATACATGGTAAGGTTAATGATGAGACATGCATATCTTCTATTATCCTTTTGGAAATATTCATTACTAACTACAACGTATACATTAAATTGAGTACCAACTACAATGGTAAATGGAATTCCCTTCAAGTTATATAGTGGAATGGAATCGTTTTGTTACATGCACATGTATGGGGTTGAAATGTGATTTTAAGGCCTTATCAAGTAACAAACTATCACTTGAGGGCACAAAAGTGTATCTTTATAGGATATCTCAAGGAAATGAAGGGATACTACCTATACAACCCTTCATATAAGAAAGTAATTATTGATAGACAAGTTCTCTTTCTTGAGAGGGAGCACATCATCAAAAATGATAGTGGGAGAACAATTGAGTTTGATTAAGTTTTTTCTCACGATACACAAGAGTTGGTATAGGAATAGATTTGTAACACCTCGAGCTTCCACGATACACTTCTCTTTCAATAATGCAATAGCTTGCATTGTACACAAGTTCGAGATTCTAACACACCGCAACCAATCAAAATAGCCATTACGAATAGTAATACCCACTTTTTGAAATTATATATATTTTATATTTCAAAATGGAATTCATTTTTGGATTCGGAATATTGAAATTAGCCTATGTTGAATTTTTGGTATTTTTCTGAGAACTTCCAATTTTTATGAATAGCGAAAAATACTTAAAAACAAATTTTTTAATCAAAATAATTTATATTGATAAATTATAATACTGAGTTGTTTTAAAGTATAATTATAATATATTTTAACCATTTTATCCAATGGTGGTCATTAGAATTAATTTCACTTTGAAATTGGACATAAACAATTGTTAATCTTTTGATAAATATTGTTTCTTAAAAATACGCTATTTGTGGTGACAACGTGAAATAATTATAAAATTAATTATAGATTAGGGTGAAATTTGGAATATCAATTATATCTTAGGGTAAAATTTTGGCATTATTCTGAAAAACTTCAATTTTTGATGAATAATGAAACCACTAAGTGGTAGTTAAAAAACTGATTTTTCGTTTAAATGAAACATTACCACTTCTGTGATTTAATTTTCAAAAATCTGACATACATAGTTTTCATTAGGAAGTAAAATGTGGTTCAATGGGATTAAAATAATTTTTTAGTGAATAGTAACTTTTAAGTTTAATTAATCGCGATTAAAGGTAATTAGTGTAATTTAGGTAAAGATAATGTTATAATAATATGAAATGACCTTTACACTTGTCCTAACCCTATTGGATGAGTCATTTCCGACCAAGACAATCCATGGGTGAACTTGGGGACTCCATGGAGCCACTTTGGTAGGAAAATGACATTAAAAACTTTTTATTTAATGTTAAAATAAAAATGTCACAAACATGAGTTGTTTTACTAAAAAACTTTTTAAATGGGGTTATACAAGTCATATTTTTGACTATAAATATTAATTAGAAATATAAAAATGTTTCCTACATCATGATAATTTTTTTATAATTTTTATATATTAAATAAATTAAATTATTTATGACACCATGAGGATGCAATGATTACCTCATTAATTAACGATTTAAATAAAATAAAAAGATAATGTAAAATCTAAGAATTAAACTTGTCAAAAACCTATTGGATGAGTATATTTCGAACCCTTATCACCTTATCCTCGAAATATATATGTGTGGGACCTTTAAAATCTGAAACTCATTATATAATAAAGTAGCATTTCATGACTTTCCAAGAGTGCCCCTCCTCTCATCTTATAAAAAGCACCCACCACTACCACCTTAATCACACCTTCAAAGCCTTTTGGATCGGCAAAACCCTACCCATTTTGTCTCTCCATATACCACTATTACTCCTAGAAGCCTCAATTTTGGCAGAAGTCTTCCCAAGGAAGCCTTTGATCTCAAATAAAAAAGAGTTACCCGTTTTAAAGGTAGTGTTTTCTATTGTGTTCTTATGTTTTATTTTGCTTCTCCAACCCCCTAAACTATTTTTATTAATTTCTTTTGTAACAAAAACAGTATCCTCAATATACTAGGATGTTGTTATAACAAGGATTCGAGCTACAATTACACACACCTACATCTAATGGTTAAAGAACACACTATTTCTGTGGATGGTGAATTTCTACCTCACGAAACGATGATTGTTCAAAACTCATATAACAACTTGAAAGGTGGCCATTAAGATGTAACTATATTTATATATGATATATAATATGTTTATGTTTTACTTAAGCTTCTGTATTTTTCATTTATGGCATACCTTTATGGTTTCCATTATGGGTAAACGTGATATTTTCATTTTAGGAAGTGTGGACTACCGCCCCCTGAAAGTGATTTGAATCGTTAATGCCATATGTGGGATGCATAAAGGATGGAGTAAATGGTATTATACATTATATTATACTGGAATTATATTATACCTTTATATAATTATAACTTTATTCCATTAAATACGAAATAGAAATGAAAGTATCGTTCATGCGTACGTACGGCTTACCGTCTCCATGAACGGTGCATTTCATTTCTTACCTATAAACGTTATGTAATATTTTAAATGAATGTATATACTGGATATATGTGATATATATGATATCTACATAATGAATATGATTCTGGATATAATGTATATTTCACCACATGAACAAATTGTAATTATAAGAAGTTTATTTTTGACTCAAGTACCAAAGATCGAAAAAAAGATCGTTATTAACTTAAATAATTACATAATGTTCATAACATGGTAATAAGTGATATAAAAGGAATAATTAACATGAAAAGGTTTTTAATCAAGTAGAAATTAACTCTAGTTTATTATTCAGGAGGTTAAAGAACGGTCGAGTCAAGTCGGACACGAGGTAAGGGAACTTCTTAACCCAATTTCCATTCTTTGGGTTAATCTCCTACTTTCAAATTATGTCATGATATTATTATGTCCTATCTTGTATTTGTACTTTATTTATGTGTACTTATAGTGAATACACATAATAGATCTATTTTATTTAAAAAAATGATCTTTGTAAAGGACTTTGTCTCAATCTCCTTTCATTGAGGCATATTTTGTTTTATACACAACTTTCTTTTATACGGTGTATAAACCCCTTTGACTTTTATGTTTATTCAAAAGGAATATTTTTATATGAAGCGTTTTACTAAACGACAAAAATGAATGTTTTTTTGTCGTACGTATGCGGCGACAACGACTTCTCCATTGCCGTGACCATTATTTGAGTTTCAGCTTCCTCTACAAGACATAACTTTTTTTAAAATGAAAAATAAATAAAAAGTTTTAATTTTCATTTATTTTGGTATTGAAAATGATTTTGAAAGTGTTTTTTTATTATATCAATGTGTTGTATTGATATATTGTGATTGAAATGTGGAAATGTTATGTTTCCTTTATGAATGTTTTATGTGATACCATTATGTTATGGTTTATGATATGTTTAAACCTGTTCATATGAGGAATTCATTGGACTTAATAAGTGACAGATGGAGCCTTCTATAGCTCCTCGATGCATCGGCAGGTCTCATGAGACAAACTAGTGTCTTAGCATGAGGCCTTGTCAAAATCTTATTTGTAGTCTTGGCACGAGGCCTTGGATACGTGGTTATGATAGTCTGCCATTATGTATTCCATCATTATGAAAGTGGTTATTGATATTTCATGTGATTATTAGACCTGTAGAATATCTATGTGAATAATTAAATGGCATTATTTCATTTTAATGTTTCCATATTATGTTGAAGTTCATATTTAAAAGTATTTTTTTAGTTATACATTGCCTTAAATGTTTATGTTTATTTATGAATGCTTCCACTATATTGTTATCCTTACTAAGCATCTGAGCTCACCCCTTCCAATGTTTTAATTTTTCCAGGATGTGAATAAATATATTATGAATGACCTGCAGGGATAGTATGAGGGGATATGAAGACAATATCTTATTGTAGTTTTGTTTTACTTTATGATGTAATGTAAGACTTATGAATTTATCTAGTATTTCCAAGTCTACTAAACTAATCGGTATTTTGAGACTTGATCTTTTGTGATCATGCCAATGCTACGCAATAACGCACCGACTCTGTGTAGCTGGGGTCGGGGTGTTACAGTTGGTATCAGAGGCAGTTTAGTACTAACCTTGGAAGCTAGATTTAGATAAACTATGATTAGATCACATAGCCCAAAGATAGACTTTGATGATTAGTATAGAAGAACTTCCTAGAATTTTGGTATTATAGAGATTTTGTGAGTTTTCCGAGAAATACATCCCTGTTTGGATACGAGCAGGTAGAGGCGGATCTGGCACAGATGTACCTAGGGGTAAAACCTGAAAACACCGCTTTGAGCTAGACTCGAATGGGAACTGGTGCATGACAACCAGGCTTGCTGCACTCTTGGTTACGACACTACTGGGGGATATGCTTAGGATAATTCTTATTTTCTTTACAAACCACTGTGAAGGGTTATGAGTATATACTTTCTCAATGAATTTTTTTATGATTATGGATTATATCCATAAATAGTTAAATTAATGTTAAGTGTTTTACAAGTATGGAATTATGTATTTTGATTCATAAACTAATCTAGTTTATGCCATTGTTTAGATATGGCGCTTAGTGGAAGGAATGGAAACCCTATCAATGCACGCACTCCGTGTAGGGATTTCCCTCCTGCTCAAGATAATTATTGTGGAGATGGAGATACAATTGGTGCTGATCAACTTATCACCATACTAGAACAACTCACTCAGGTTATGAATAATAACCTTACTTGTATGGAGCACCCTGATCTGCAACATGGAGGATCAATGTCAGACCACTTCATGAGGCAACAACCGCCAACATTTAATGGGGGTACAAATCCATTAGTAGCTGAGAAATGGATAAACTCCTTAGAGAAAATATTCCATGACTTGGGGAGTAGCGAAAGGGAGATGGTTGTCATGGGGGTCTACGTCCTCACTGGAGATACTGATCAATGGTGGTCGCTGATTCAAAACACAAAGGAAGATGAAGAAGTATCAAGTATGTAATGAAGGGAGTTTAAGGAAATTTTCTTAGAAAAATACTTTCCTCATAACCATCGAGAAGATATGGAAAGGAAATTTCTGAGTTTGAGACAAAAGGAGGATTAGAATGTCGCAAAGTATAAGGCTAACTTTATAAGGTTATCAAGGCATGCGACCGATTATATACGTAACCCAAGAAGTAAGATTGATCATTTCTTTGATGGGTTAAAACCATTTCTCCGTCGAGCCTTAGTCTCACAATCTTTCTCGTCGTACGAAGATATAGTCTCGTGTGCTATCAAGACAGAAAAGGAATTCTCTAAATCTTATGAAAATATCGTAAAGCAAGAGAAGAAGAGAACAGTGGAACAAGAGACAGATAAAAGGAAAAAGGGAAATAAGGATTTTCCATTATGCGATAATTATGGGAAGAATCACCCTGGTACTTGCCTAAAAGGAATGAGAGTTTGTTATAAATGTGGAGAAAAAGGTTACTAGGCTCGTGATTGCAAGGGAAAGAAAGAGGCTATCAATGTTGAATGCTACAATTGTAGGGAAATGGAGCATTATGAAAATGAATTTCCTAAGATCCAAGGAAACTTACCTCAGAAAAGGCCAAGGGATCAAGGACAATCATATGTTGTTACTACAGTTGAAATGGAATAATTAATGTATTGGTGCTTTTGGAAACAAGGATTATATTTTGGTAATAAGAATAATGTGATATATATAAGTATTGTATTGCAGTACTTGTTGTTTTCATTAAGGTTTTAATATGATGAAGGTAATCATATTTTTAGTATGTGACAATAATAAAAACTTTACTTTTTTTGGGGAATCTAATGTTAAAATTGATTTTGGAATTTAAGGACCTTTTAGAGAAAGTCTGGACAGAGGTATTTTGGATAACTATAAAGGTTGGAATGGATTAAGTTGAACCTTGGATAAGGTTAAAACATTTCTGAAGATTATTTTTGGAATATTATAATACTATAGTTTTACGAAAAGAACAACCTGCAGGTTGGGGGATAACCCGTCGCGTCGGACAAAGATGTAGGAATCGAACCAAAAACCATAGTGCGACAAGCCTTTATTACCTACTAATAGCCTACATGAAGTCCCTAGTTATTACAAAATAGTTATCCAAATCTAAATGGTATGTGTTAATATTTGGAACCTTATACAATTATGATAAATATAATATTTTGAGTTCTATTACCTTTTGGAGTGAATGATGGGTTTGTGGTAAAAATTTATTAATGAATGAAAGTTTACATGACAAGTAAGTATATTTCCTTATGTTCTTAGTAAATCTCTTAAATAAATTCCTCAACTTTATGAAAGGTAACTTAAAAAAAACGTTGCTGGTTAACTTTTCCAACTGGGGATTCAATGACCGTTTAACCAATCACAAGTTTGTGATTTTCTTATGGTTAACTTTCTCCTAATCCAATTTTCTACAACTCTCCATCAGACCTTGATGGTTTGTTTTTCTTCCATATCCATATTTTCATAGAATCCTAGTATGGGATATCTCGGGTGACCTTTGTAGTTATCTTTCTTTCTTTTAAAGTTATATTTTTATTAACCTTATTTATGATGTGGGTTTTCCACAAAGGTATTTCCTATCTTCAACCTTTTATTTTCAAAGAAAAATTTCAAATTGCGAGGATTCAATTTATTGAAGGAGGGGAGAATGTAACACCCCGAGCTTCCACGATACGGTTCTCTTTAAATAATGCAATAGCTTGCATTGTATGCAAGTTCGAGATTCTAACACACTACGACCAATCAAAATAGCCATTACGAATAGTAATACCAACCTTTTGAAATTATATATATTTTATATTTCAAAATGGACTTTATTTTTGGATTTGGAATATCGAAATTAGCCTATGTTGAATTTTTGGTATTTTTCTGAGAACTTCCAATTTTTATGAATAGTGAAAAATACTTAAAAACAACTTTTTTAATCAAAATAATTTACAGTGATAAATTATAATACTAAGTGGTTTTAAAGTATAATTATAATATATTATTACCATTTTATCCAATAGTGGTCATTATAATTAATTTCACTTTGAAATTGGACAAAAACAATTGTCAATCTTTTGATATATATTGTTTCTTAGAAACACACTATTTGTTGTGACAACGGGAAATAATTATAAAATTAACTAATGAAACTTATATGTTTGTAATTTTTCAAAACATAAATCATTTTTGAATTCCGAATATCAATTATAGCTTAGGGTGGAATTTTGGCATTATTCTGAAAAACTTCATTTTTTGCTGAATAGTGAAACCACTAAGTGGTAGTTAAAAAACTGATTTTTTGTTTAAATGAAACATTACCACTTCTGTGATTTGATTTTCAAAAATCCGACATACATGGTTTTCATTAGGAAGTAAAATGTGGTTCAATGGGATTAAAATAATGTTTTGGTGAATAGTAACTTTTAAGTTTAATTAATCGTGATTAAAGGTAATTAGTGTAATTTAAGGTAAAGATAATGTTATAATAATATGAAATGACCTTTAAACTTGTCCTAACCCTATTTGATGAGTCATGGACGACCAATAAAATACATAGGTCAACTTGGGGACCCCATAGAGCCACTTTGGTAGGAAAATGACATTAAAAACTTTTTATTTAATGTTAAAATAAAAATGTCACAAACATGAGTTGTTTTACTAAAACAATTTTTAAATGGGTTTATAAAAGTCATATTTTTGACTATAAATATTAATTAGAAATATAAAAATATTTCCTACAACATGATAATTTTTTTATAATTTTTATACATTAAATAAATTAAATTATTTATGACACCACGATGATGCAGCGATTACCTCATTAATTAACGATTTAAATAAAATAAAAATATAATGTAAAATCTAAGACTTACACTTGTAAAAAACTTATTGGATGAGTATATTTCGAACCCTTATCACCCTATCCTTGAAATATAAAAGTGTGGGACCTTTAAAATCCGAAACTCATTATATAATAAAGTAACATTTCATGACTTTCCAAGAGTGCCCCTCCTCTCCTCTTGTAAAAGGCCCCCACCACTACCACCTTACTCACACCTTCAAAGCCTTTTGGCTCGGAAAACCCCTGCCCATTTTGTCTCTCCACATACCAATATTACTCTTAGAAGCCTCACTTTGGGCAGAAGTCTTCCCAAGGAAGCCTTTGATCTCAAATCAAAAAGAGTTACCTGTTTTAAAGGTAGTGTTTTCTCTTGTGTTCTTATGTTTTATTTTGCTTCTCCAACCCCCTAAAATCTTTTTATTAATTTCTTTTGTAACAGCACCAGTATCCTACATATACTAGGATGTTTTGATAAGAACAATTATAGCTAAACTTACACACACCTATATCTAATGGTTAAAGAACATACTATTTCTGTGGATGACGAATTTCTGCCTCACGAAACGATGATTGTTCAACACTCATATAACATCTTCAAAGGTGGCCATTAAGATGTCATTATATTTATATATGATATATAATATGTTTATGTTTTACTTAATATTCTGTATTTTTCATTTATGGCATACCTTTATGGTTTCCATTATGGGTAAACACGATATTTTCATTTTTGGAAGTGCGGACTACCGCCCCCTCAAAGTGATTTGAATAGTTAATGCCATATGTGGGATGTATAAAGGATGAAGTAAATGGTATTATACATTATATTATACTAGAATTATATTATACCTTTTTATAATTATAACTTCATTCCATTAAATATGAAATAGAAATGAAAGTATCATTCATGCGTACGTACGGCTTACCGTCTCCATGAACGGTGCATTTCATTTCTTACCTCTAAACATTATGTAATATTATAAATGAATGTATATACTGGATATATATGATATATATGATATCTACATCATGAATATGATTATGGATATAATGGATATTTCACCACATGAACAACTTGTAATTATAAGTAGTTTATTTTTGACTCAAGTACCAAAGATCGAAAAAACGACCGTTATTAACATAAATAATTAAATAATGTTCATAACATGGTAATAAGTGATATAAAAGGAATAATGAACATTAAAAGGTTATTAATCAAGTATAAATCAACTCTAGTTTATTATTCAGGGTGTTAAAGAATGGTCGAGTCAAGTCGGACACGAGGTAAGGGAACTTCTTAACCCAATTTCCATTGTTTGGGTTAATCTCCTACTTTCAAATTATGTCATGATATTATTATGTCCTATCTTGTATTTTTATTTTATTTTTGTGTAATTATAGTTAATACAGATAATAGATCTATTTTATTTTAAAAAATGATCTTTGTAAAGGACTTTGTCTCAATCTCCTTTCATTGAGGCATATTTTGTTTTATACACAACTTTCTTTTATACGGTGTATAAACCCCTTTGACTTTTATGTTTATTCAAAAGGAATCTTTTTATATGAAGCGTTTTACTAAACGACAAAAAGGAATGTTTTTTTGTCGTATGTATGTGGCAACAATGACTTTTCCTCCGCCATGACCATTATTTGAGTTTCAGATTCCTCTACAAGCCATAACTTTTTTTAAAATGAAAAATTAATAAAAAGTTTTAATTTTCATTTATTTTGGTATTGAAAATGGTTTTGAAAGTGTTTTTTTATTATATCAATATGTTGTATTGATATCTTGTGATTGAAATGTGGAAATGTTATGTTTCCTTTATGCATGTTTTATGTGATACCATTATGTTATGGTTTATGATATGTTTAAACCTGTTCATATGAGGAATGCATTGGACTTAATAAGTGAAGGGTGGAGCCCGCTATAGCTCCTCGATTCATCGGCAGGTATCATGAGACAAACTAGTGTCTTGACACGAGGCCTTGACAAAATATTATTTCTAGTCTTGTAACGAGGCCTTGGATACATTGTTATGATAGTCTGGCATTATGAATTCCATCATTATCAAAGTGGTTATTGATATTGCATGTGATTATTCAACCTGTAGAATATCCATGTGAATAAGTAAATGGCATTATTTCATTTTACCTTTTCCATATTATGTTGAAGTTCATGTTTAAAAGGCTTTTGTTTAGTTATACATTGCCTTAAATGTTTATGTTTATTTATGAAAGCTTCCACTATATTGTTATCTTTACTAAGCATCTGAGCTCACCCCTTCCAATGTTTTAATTTTTCCAGGATGTGAATAAATATATTATGAATGACCTGCAGGGATAGTATGAGGGGATATGAAGACAATATCTTATTGTAGTTTTGTTTTACTTTATGATGTAATGTAAGACTTATGAATGTATCTAGTATTTCCAAGGCTACTAAAATAATCGGTCTTTCGAAACTTGATCTTTTGTGATCATGCCAATGCTACGAAATAACGCACCAACTCTGGGTAGCTGGGGTCGGGGCGTTACAAGATTCTACAGTTCCCTAAAGAAGAATTAGTACTTGAAACAAAAGTGCTGTGTAAGAGCACTGGAGAGGTAAGAGAACCTGAATGATACAATTTTCTTGTCACTGAAAATGGTGAATCATTATTAGTGGATAATGATAAACCTTTCTTATATAAGTAGGTAGTTGATATCTCATAATATTCAATATGGAAAGAAGCCATGAATTATAAAATGGATTCCATGCATTAGAACAAAGTTTGGGTGGTGGTCGATGCACAAGTTGATGTAAATCATATGGGGTGAAAATGGGTATTCAAGAGAAAACTAAATAAATGCTAGTGGCTAGAGGGTTTAAACAATATCCCGGGATTAACAACGATGAAACCTTTTCACCAATTTATATTTTTAAATCCATCAAAATTCTACTTACTATAGCATCTTACCATGACTATGAAATTTGTAAAATGGATGTTAAAACAACTTTCATTAATGGGAACCTTTAGGAAGATGTCTATATGACACAACCATAAGGGTTTGTAACTTCAGGTGATGCCAAAAGGACTTACAAGATGCAAATATCTATTTATGGATTAAATAAATCATCCAATTCATGGAGAATTTGATTTGATGAAGCTGTAAAATAACTTGGTTTCATTAATAATGAAAGAGAGATATGTGTTTATAATAAGTTTTTTGGGAATGCAGTCATCATCCTAGTAGTATATGTTTATGACATATTACTTATTTGAAATGACATACCAATCTTACTATCTGTTATGGACTAGTTGATCAAGTGTTTCTCCATGATGGAATTAGGTGAAGAATACTCTAGGGATAAAATCATTTGTGTTAGATCCAAGATGCTATTTGGACTAAGTAAAAATACATATATTGACTAGATACAAAAGAGATTTAGTATGGAATAATCCAAGAGGGGATTGGTTCCAGTGTCACATGGTATACATCTTTCTAAGAAAATGTAACACCCTAAGGATTTACAAGTAAATTTAATATAGAATTCATGAAACTATGAGTCTATGTGAAACAAGCACTTATTTATTTATAGAATACAGTTATAACCTAGTCATTAAACAGAATGTTTCTACTTATGTATTTTGAATTTTGAAAAACGGACATACACATTTGCGATCAGTAAGATATTTGGGGTCTGATAGAACCAACTTGATTTATTTGGTGAATAGTAACTTGACTCTTTTGAATAGTAATGTTACTATGATGAATATTAAAATGACCAATAGAATAGTAAACATACCTAAGAAAGTAAAAATAAAATTTTTGTTCCATCATTTATGTTTTGAGTTTATTTTTTCTTAAAAATATAACAAATTTGATAAATTGATTTTTAAGGTAAAAATTATACATTTCAAAGATATTTAAATTATTTTATCAAAATAATGTTTTATTAATGGTTATATAATGAAATTTTATTATCAAAACACTATTATTTAATCACAAATTATAAAATAATTTTATTTTTTTAAAGTGTTGAAAATTTTACTATGCATTTTACTATGAATTTTATATCCACTATTATTTTTAATAAATAAGTATTTTCATAAATATAAGTTAAAATTTTAACATTTATATATTTATTATGATAAAATAAATTTCTTTTTTCAATTCATAATTTTGATGTTAGGTTATGCTGAATTTATGAGAATTTTATAAAATACTTTAGTTTTTCATGAATAGTAAAAATATAGTTTTGAGTTGTTGGTATGTTTAATGAAATCATAATTAGATAATAATTAATATAAAATTATGATTGACTTGTGTACATTAAAATATGATATGAGGTGTCCAAAATGTCTAATACCATGGGAAAATACCATGATAAAACCCATGGTTTTTCAAATACCACTAATGAGGTGTCCTAAGAAATTAATAAACAATTCCCTCACTTTAGCAATAAATACCCACCTATTTATGCCATTAATTTAATAAAAAAATAATTATCCTCCAATATCTAGAATTTTTACCTCCCTAGGAGTCCTCACATGGTGTAATAAATCCCCCAAGGTCCCAACCATCACGTTTTAGGAGTTAATTTTAAAGGTAAGTGAATCTACCACACTTCTCTTTTTCAAGATTCCCTTTTCTGTTATTCCTTTTTAATTTCCATTATATTATGTTGGTATATGTCATTATATACCCTTTTAATTTACATATTATTTAAAAATTATTAGATACCCTTTTTTCTCTAATAAACATATTTTATGAATTTTTAAGTGACACCGTTAGGCTACTGAATTTGCATGAGGGATTTATCAACTTCTCTTTATCTTTCAAGTTCCTTTATTTTATTTTTATCTCATAAAATAACCTAATAAAAAATTTATGACATATAAAGTACCTTAATTATACTGTAATTTAATTATTATAATGGAATAATTCATTATCATCTCTCCTTTACCCTCCTTTTATACAAAAAATGAAAACACTGTTCGAGATGTGTTAATTTATCTCATTTAAGGACGATGAGTTTTGAATTTCTTTTACTAACTTCATGGATGGTCATTATAAAATTTTTATTGTAAAAATAGATCATAATATAAATATTTTATCTTATTAAATATTCTATAATGAGTATATATACATAATACTAATTCATACGACCATCTAGGTTGTAACAATCAAAATATCGCCAAAATAATCTAAATAGTTATCACTAATGTTCTATCTAATAAATAATCCTCATACCATGTAAACAAATGATATATATATCCATTTAAACTTATGGATGTTAATTAATAATATACAAGTTCAATTATATATAATTATATCAATTACACATGAACTCCATTACTTATAATCGAGTGAACCAATCATTAAATCAAGAAAACGAACACTCTAGAATCACAAAATTCAATATTATAACTAATAAATAATGACATAAATGAACTTGATAAAACTATAATGATTCAAATATATGTATATAAGGTTATTAATTTGTTAAATAATGTATTTAATTTGATTATCTAGTACATTAAGGTCAAGTGAAAAATATATTTGGACATAAGGTAAGGATTTTCTACCCAAACCTCCATTTTTCATTTAGGTTACTCATATTCTTTACTTACCTCAATGAAATTATTATTTATTCTTATGTAATATTAATAAATTATATGTTAAATCCCTATATATGTGTACCAATCATAATTATTCTTTATTTTATGGGTAGTTACATGTTTTTAAAGGATCTTTCAAAAACATTTCCCAATAAACAATCCCATTTCAAGGGAACTTCTCAAATTATTACATATTTTCAAGTGAAATATATAATCTAATTTAATCCAAAATTATTTTTCAAAAACTAATCATTTCATTAGGGAAAAACTTTATTAGTTTATTTCTGGTTCTATACAAATATTTTTACAAAGTAACTCTTCTTTTCAAAGTAAAGGTGTATTTCTCTCAAAAATTACTCATTGATTTTATTAGAGTATTTTTGTATAATTCAACACCTATATTGAATTTTATGTCTTATTTTGGTTAATATATTTTGTATTTCATCTATCATATTGATTTAAATGTTTTATGACCAGTTTGACTATTGATGTGCTATCTTGATTCCATTCACCATACTTGTCAGAATGATTAATGTTTATGTGTACATATTGGGGAAATATATTTCATATGTTCATGTGGTTTATATTTAGACCTTTTTATATGAAGAATGTAATGGACATATAAATTAATGGGTGTTATCTTCTATAGCTCCTCAATTCATTGGTAGGTCTCATAAGACAAAACATATATGGGCTTGGCCAAGGCCTTACCCATTTTCAGATATAGTTTTGGCCGAGGTCTAAATAATTTTTATATGTCATGACCGAGGACTTTACAGTATATTTTATAATGTATGTCATTATGAATTTCCCTCATTATTAAACTATATATTGATTGTTTATATGATTATTCAAATAGTAGAATATCCATGATTATGTTTTATGAGATTATTTAATCAGTTTTTATTTCTACCATATTATGCTCAAGTATATTTTTAAAGGAATGAATTTTTAGTTATTAATCATGCCTAATGTTTTTGTTTATATTTTCTTCCGCTGAATTATTTATCCTTACTGAGCATCTGATCTCACTTTTTTTACATATTTTATTTTCCCTAGGTTTTGAAGAAGTATATTATGAATGACATGTAAGGATAATCTAGAAGACTATGTATGATTCAAAAAAAGTTGTTATGTTATATTTCCTTTTAAGTTGAAATATTAAAATTATGTAACTATCTAGTTTTCCAAAACTACTAAAATATTATTTCCTTCAGGGTATGAATTCCTTGTTTATATTCCAATGTAATAAAATAAAACACCGACACTGGGAAACTGGGGTCGGGTCCTTGAAGTTGGTATCAGAGGAAGTTTAGTAGAAAAATTAAAAACTAGATTTAGAAAATGATAATTAAGGAAAATAACCCAATGGTATCCTTTGAGGATAAACATACAAGAATATACTATAATTTTGGTAAGTAATAGAATATGTGGATCTTTCTAGAAAATAAATCCCTGTCTAGATAATACAAGTGGATGTGGTTCTGGCACAGATGTACCTAAGAGTAACAACTCTAACAAGGAGTTTCAGGCTTGATCAGAGGTATCCTAGTACAAAACAACGGGCCTTACTGTGCATCTAGTTTAACACTCCTAAGAGATATACTTAGGATAATTTTTATCTTCTTTATAGACCATTATAAAGGATTTAAAAGTAAAATTTTCCTCAAATAAATGATTTTTATGATTGTGAGATTTGATATGCATAGGATTTTGATTTTTTTAAGTATTTTGAAAGTTAATACTATACATTATGATTTATAACCTAATATAGTGTGTTCCATTATATAGAAAAGGCGCTTAGTGGAAGGAATGAAAACCGCATGAAAGCACATATCCCATATATTGATTACCCTCTAATGCAAGATAATGATGTTGGATCTGGTACTGCAACTGGTTCTGAGAAAATTATAACTATAATGGGATAGTTGGATCAAGTTATGAACAATAACCTTACCCATATAGAGCATCTGTATCCACTATGTAGAGGTTCTATGTTAGAACTATTTTTGATACAACAACCTCCATTAGTTAATAGGACTACAAAACCATTTGTAACTAAGAAGTGGATAAGTTCTTTAGAGTAAATATTTCTCACTTTCGGATGTAATTAAATGGATTAGGTTTTCATGGAAGTCTATCATATATCGGGAGATGTAGATCGGTGGTGGTCGTTAATTCAAAACAAAAAAGAGGAGGAATAAATAGAAGAAATGGAATGGTGGTATTTTAAGTAAATATTCTTAGAAAAATAATTTCCTCATGAATAATGAGCGAATATGGAAAGGCATTTTCTTAATCTAAGGAAAAAATAGGATGAGAATCTTGAAAAGTATAAATCTAACTTTACAAGGTTAGAATGGCTTGTTGTAGACTACATATGTAATCCAAGGAGCAAGATTAACCAATTATTTGATGGTTTAAAACCATTCCTTTGAAGGGTAGTAGTCTCTCAAAGTTTTTCATCATATGAAGATATTATCTCATGTGATATCAAGATAGAGAAAGAATTCTCTAAGTCTTATGACTTTGAGGGAAAACAAGAGAAGAAGAGGGTGGCGGAGGATAGAATGGATAAAGGGAAGAATAAAAATGGGAATTTTTCCAACAATACTTATGGAAGGAACCACCTTGGTGCCTTCTTAAAAGAAAAAGGAGTATGCTATAAGTGTGGATAGAAAGGCCATCATGTTTGTACATTCAAGGGAAATAAGGAAGCTATCAATTTTCAATGATATTATTATGGGGAGATGAGACAATATGCTAATGATTTTCTAAATCATAAAGGAAACGTTCCCCAGAAAAGGCCAAGGGATAAATTCCAAGCTTATGCAATCACAAATGCTAAAGTTGAAGTTCATAAAAATGTGGTGGAAGGTACTATAATCATTTACTCAAACCTGGAAAATGATTTATTTGATTCTACATCATCACATTCTTGTATATATTCCTGGTTTTCTTTAAAAATTAGATATTTCCAATTCTCTTTACTAAGGGAGTTGTTAGTACAAAACCTTAATGGAAGTCTAATTGAAATAAAGATATGTTAGGCAGTCCCAATTTTGGAATATAAATATGCTCTATCTACTGATTTTATCATCATACCTATGGTAAAATTTGACATAATACTTGGCATGGATTGACTTTTAAAATATGATGCAAAAATATTTTTCAAGAAGAAGGAAATTACAATTTGTGTGGAAGGTGTAAATCCATTTTCTTTAGAGTAGAAACATCACCATATGATTCTTATCTAGATTCACCCTTAGTAGCTTTACTGAATTCAATTATTATGGAGGAAGATAATGCAATATTTGTGGGTAAGGGATTAAATATTCAAATTTAGGATGTACCTATTGTGAAAGAATATGTTGATTTACTTTTGGAGGATTTACCTGGAAATACTCTAGAGTGGGAAGTTGAGTTCTCTGTTGATTTAATTCATAGTTCAAGGCCTATATCAAAGTCTCCTTATAGAATGTACACTTTGGAATTAGAATAACTGAATAAAAAACTAGAGGAATTGGGTAATAAAGTATTTATTCTCCATATTTTTTCTCCATGGGGATACCCTGTTCTTTTCGTTAAGAAGAAAGATGGATATATGAGGTTGTGTATTAACTATAAAGAGATCAATGTTATTACAATAAAGAACAATTATCCCCTACCTCACATTGATTATTTATTTGATAAACTTCACGGAGCCCAATATTTATCAAATATTGACCTTCAATCTAGATATCATCTATTGTGTGGGAGGAAGGAAGATATTATAAAGGAAACATTTCGAGCCAAATATGGGCATTACGAGTTTACAGTAATGCTTTTTGGACTGACTAATGCACCCTCTATTTTCATTGAAATATCGCACAATCATCATCATTAAATTTATTTCAGGTTCAAAGTACAAAGAAAGGGAAAAGAAAAAGGAAGGGGGCAGAGAAGAAGGAAGGAGGCGCAACCCCCTCCCTAAGGGGGCCTAAAATAGTGAAGGCCTAGGGCGTCACTGCGGATCAAGTTGACCCCTTCCGGTTTGAGGGCGCTGCTATTAGGGAAACATCTGATGCGGGATCCTTGCTCTTCCATTGATGCCAAGTAGTCCGTGGCCATGTTACCCTCCCGCCAAGTATGCGACACCCGGATATTATGGTTGGGGAAATCTTTTCATCTCCTCATGGTGTATTCAATCATCCAGGGGGTGGGTCGTGTGCCAATCAAGGAGTCATGAAGGGCCTTGGAGTTAGTTTCAACCTACGTGAGAGCCAGATCTCTCTGTTTACAGAGGGTCAGGCCGGTGAGGAGTGCCTTCACCTCTACCTGTAAAGGAGTACCGCTGCCAAAAAACGCAGTAAAGGCTAGGAAGACACTGCCCCCGACATCCCGAACTAGGCCTCCTCCCCGCGTGTCACCCAGGATGTAGGACCCGTCCGAGTTCAGCTTGAGGCCAACGTCGGGGGGGGGGGGGGGCGCCAATAGACCCATCTGCCCTGATCAAAGGTTTCCGCACCGCCAACATGAAGAAACTCAGGGACGGGGCTTCCCGCCAGTTCCTTAAAGAAGTAGCCAAGTCCACCAGTAGACTCTTCGTCCGCATAACAATGGCCCTGTCCGTGGGGAAGAGGCCCTTTTACCTCGCCTGGTTCCTAGCCTTCCATAAGCACCAACATCCCGCATTGAGAATCACTGCCCGGGCCGACAACTCCAATCCTGGGGTCATCACCCCCTGAAACCACCTATCAAGGAAGGAACCAAAGCTCATGCCCGAGACAGAAAAAGCAGTAAGGGATCCAAAGTGAGTCCACATGCTCTGCGCCCATTCGCCTTCAAAAAACAAGTGATCAATACTCTCTTCATGATTCCTCTTACAACAATGACAGCGAGAGGCAATACTGATCGCCATTCTCCTGATAGTGTCGTCGGTAGGAAGAGCTCCATTCCGAAGCCTCCATACGAGGAACCCATACTTCCCGGGAACCCCCTTAACCCATGTTATCGCATTACATATGTCACTGGGCTCCATACTGGGGTAGAGCATCCGAAAATCCTTCAGCGTGAAGATCCCCAAACTCGACGGGGTGGACACACACCTGTCAGGCTGTTCAATGGGGGTGATCGATTCAAAGAAAGCCAGTTAATCCTTGTCCAGCACAGCCTTCACAAAAGGTTGATACATGCTCGCCTCTCGAAAGGAAATTAGAGGGGCTGGACACCCCGAATATCCGAGCCTCGAGCCGGCCCAGTTATGGGACCAAAATAGTAGATTACCCCCCCCACTATCCACCACGCATGACCATGTAGCACCTGAGCGAGCTGGGAAATCCTACCCCAAAAGGGAGAGCTCCTGGAGACCGAACCGTCCCTACTCTGAGTGAAGCTTTGAGCCATAGTCCTCCACCACAAGGTACGTTCCTCTACCACTTCCCATGCTAACTTTGCATTCATGCAAGTGACCATGCCACTCATGCTCTGCACCCCGATCCCACCCTCACAGAGTGGCCGAGCCATCCTCTCTATGGATGTAATCTTAGTTGATTCTATGAAGACAAATTCTGTCCAAAAATTTGCTACTCGAACGAACATAACCGAGGTATGTAGTTTTATTAGTTTAGAAAGTTATTTTTGGCATTTTTTTAGAAATTATCTCAATTATCCAACCTGTTAACCAAGCTTACTCATAATGGGGTTATGTTCATATGGACAAAATAATGTGAAGAATGTTCTGAATAATTGAAGAGGAGATTAGTGAATTCTTTGATCCTAGATCTATCATCGGGGAATGGTGGATTTGTGGTCTATAGTGATGCATCAAATAAAGGACTTGGATATATCCTAATACAGTATGCTACAGTTATTACCTATGCATGCAGGTAGTTAAAAATTCATGAACAGAACTATCCAACTCATCATCTTAAGTTAGCAGTTGTAATATTTTCTCTGAAGATATGGAGACACAGTCTCTATGGAGAAAGTTGTTAGATATTTGCAGATCAGAATAATTGAAAATATTTCTTCTCATAGAAATAAATCAATATTAGGCAAAGGAAATGGCTCGAGATGCTCATGGATTACAATTTTTACATATACTAACACCCATAAAAGAAAAATAAGGTAGCTGATGCATTGAGTAGGAAGGATCATGGAATTATAAACCAAAAAAGAATTAATAAGGATCCTATGTACATGGATCTAGCAGGGTTGGATATTGGAATCATCAAAGAGGGTGAAAAATCATTACTTTTTAAATTGGTTACCCAATCATATTTATTATAAAGGATTAAAAGTTATCTTCTTGATTACAAGAATCGTCAAAATAAAATTAATGCTGTGAATGATGGAAAGTTATTAAAATTTTTATATGAAGATGAAATTTTGATGTTTGGGAAGAGGTTTTGTGTTCCCGCTATACCCAAGATAAAAAGGGAGTTATTTGATGATACCCATAGCTCGAAATGTTCTATAAAACCTAGTAGAACTAAAATATATAAATATTTGAAGGAACATTTCTAGTGAGAAAACATGAAGCATGAAGTTGCTGACTCTGTATCAAGATGTTTAGTCTGTCAACAAGTGAAGGCTGAAAGAAAAAATCCTAGAGGAGTCATGCAACCTATAACTATACCTATATTGAAGTTGGATGACATCACCATGGATTTTTTCATTATATTAACTGAAACTCCAAGAAAGAATGATGTAATATGGGTAATTGTGGATCGACTTATGAAATCTACACATTTCGTTGCTATAAGGGAGGATTTTCCACTGAAGCGACTTGAATGTCCCTATATCAATTATCTTGTGAGACTTCATAGAGAACCTTTATCAATTATGTCTAATCATGATCCATGATTCACATCAAAATTCTGGAAAAGTCTTCAAAAATATTTGGATACTTAACTTCATTTGAGTACTGTTTATCACCCTCAAACTGATGGGAAATCAAAAAGGACGATCCAAAAATTATAAGATATGTTGAGATCATATTCACTTGACTTTAAAGGTATGTGGGATCATTATTTACCTTTGTAGAAGTTTTCCTACAATAATAGTATCCATTCAAGTATTGAAATGGCACCATATAAAGCACTGTATGGAAATAGATTTCATACACCAATATGTTGGGATGAAGTTGGTGAAATGAAGCTTATGGGAACAGAGATTATTGAGGAAACAATATTAATGGTAAAGACTATTCAAATCCAAATCAATGCAGATCAAAGTAGGAAAAAGAGAAATGATGATAATCGAATGAAGGATTTGGAATTTCAAGAGTAAGATCATGTTTTCTTGAAAGCTTCTCCCTGTAAGGGCATTATATGATTTGGAATGAAAATTAAACCTAGCCCTAGGTACATTTCCCCTTTTAATATTCTAGAAAGAATTGGAGTTGTGGCTTATCATTTGGGAATGGCACCTGGCCTTTCTAAGGCACACAATGTGTTCTATGTCTCATTATTCAGAAAGTACATGCCAAACCCAATGCATTTCCTCACTTCTGAAGGTATTTAATTGGAACCTTACTAATCTTACTGTGAGAAGCCTATCCCAATTCTGGACACTAAAGAACATGTGTTGAGGAATTAGACAACTCGACTGGTAAAGATAATTTGGAAAAATCATAAAATTTAAGAGGCAATGTGGGAGCTTGAGGAACAAATGATGAAGACTAAACCAAATCTTTTTATGAGGTAACATTCTAGTAATTTTGAGGATGAAATTTTTGTAGGGGGGGGGGAATGTAACACCTCGAGTATTTAAAAATAAATTTAATATGGAATGCATGAAACCCAGAGTCTATGTGAAACAAAAACCTTGTAATTTATAGGATATAGTCACAACCTAGGTGTTAAACATAATTTTACCACTTTTATGTTTTGAATTTTGAAAAACGAACATACACAGTTATGATCCGTAAGATATTTGGGGTTTGATAGGGCCAACTTGATTTTTTAGTGAATAGTAACTTGACCCTTTAGAATAGAAATGTTACCCTTATGAATAATAATATGACCAATTTAATAGTAACCTCACCTAATAAAGTATAAATAAAATTGTTGTTCTATCATTTCTATTTAGAGTTTAGTTTTTCTTAAAAATATGATGAATTTGATAAATTGATTTTTCATGTAAAAATTGTAAATCTTAGAGGGATTTATACTAATATATCAAACTAAGGTTTTATTATTGTTTATTATAATGAAATAGTATTATCAAAACACTCTTCTTTAATTACAAATTATGAAATAATTTTATTTTTTTAAAGTGTCAAAAATTTTACTATACATTTTATGTCCAATATTATTTTTAAAAAATAATTATTTTATTTGTTAAAAGTTAGAATTTGTATATTTAGAGAATTATTATGATAAAATAAATGTTATTATTTTTTAATTTAGAATGACGATATTAGGTTATGCTAAATTTAGGAGAATTTTATAAAATACATTAGTTTTTCGTGAACAATAAAAATATAGTTTTGATTTTTCAGTATGATTAATGACATCATAATGATGTTATAATTAATATAAAATGATATCTGACTTGTGTACATTAAAATATGGTATGATGTGTCCCAGGTGGCCAATACCATGGGCAAATACCATGGTCAAGCCCATGCTTTTTCAAATACCACTACTGATGTGTTCTTATAAATTAATAAAAAATTCCCTCACTTTAAAAATAAATACCCACACCATTATTCCATTCATTTAATTCCAAATTCATAATACCCAAATATCTGGTAGTTTTAACAACCAAGGAGTCCTCTGAAGGTGTATTCAATCCCCCATGGTCCCAACCTTCAGGTTTTAGGAGTTTCTCTACAAGGTAAGGGAATCTACCACCCTTCTTTTTTTCAAGCTCTCCTTTTATGTTATTCCCTTTTAATTTACTTTGGATTATGTTGGGATATGTCATTACATATCCCCATTACTATCTGTATTATTTAAAAATTATGATATACTCATTTTCCTCCCATCAATATTTTTTATGAATTTTTAAGTGATGCTGTTAGGTTGCCAAAGTTTTGTAAGGGATTTCTCAACTTCTCTTTTTTATTTCAAGTTTATTTCTTTTATTTTTATCTCCTTAAATCCACTCATCCAAAATTTATGATTACTAAAGTAACTTAATTATAATGTACTTTTTTTATTCTAATGGAATAATTCATCCTTATCTCTCATTTCCCTTTCTTTTATACAAAAAATGAAAACACCGTCTGAGATGTATTAATTTATCACATTCAAGGATGAAAGGTTTTCAATTTCTATTATAGACATCATGTATGTTCATAAAACCATTTTTACGGTTTAAATAGATAATAATATATATATTTTATCTTATTCATTGTTCTTGAACAATTATGTATACATAATACTAATTCATACGACAAACTGGGTTGTAACAATCAAAATATCGCCAAAATAATCTAAATGGTTATCACTAATGTTCTATATAATAAATCATTCTAATACCGTGTAACCAAATGATATATATAAACATTTATGACTCAACATTTTCATTAATAATATATAATTTTAATTATATAGAATTATATCCATTCCACATGAACTCCATTACTTATAATCGAGCAAACTGATCATGAAATCAAGGAAACGAATACTCTAGAACAACAGAATTCAATCTTATAACTTATAAACGAGGATATAAATGAAATTCATAAAAATATAATGAATCAAATATATGTATATAAGGTTCTTAATTATTGAATTAATTGATTTAATTTTATTATTCATGGCATTAATGTCAACTACAGAGTACATTTAGACATAAGGTAAGGATTTTCTACCAGAACCTCAATTTTTCATTAGGGTTACTCTTATTCTATACTTACCTCAATGAAATTATTATTTATTCTTTTTTAATCCTAATAAATTATGTGTTAATGTCCTATATATTTTTAACAATGAGAAAAATTCTTTATTTTATAGGTAGTTACATGTTTTAAAAGGATCTTTCAAAAATTCTTCCTGATAAACAAGCCTGTTTCAAGGGAACTTCTCAAATTTTTACCTATTTTCATGTGAAATCTATAATCTGATTTAAGAATTTTTTTTCCAAAACCACTCATTTCATCATGAAAAAACTGCATTAGTTCATTTATGGTTTTATGAAAATATTTTTCCAAAATAACTCTTTTTTTTCAAAGTAAATGTGTGTTTCCCTCAAAATTTTCTCATTGACTTTATAAGAGTATTTTTTTCTAATTCAACACCTCTAATGAATTTTATATCTTATTGAGGTTAATATCTTATGTATATCATCTACCATATTTTATTAAATGGTTTATAATAAGTTTTACTGTGCATGTGCTATCTTGATACCATTCACTATACTTCTTAGAATGGTTAGTGTTTATGTGTATAGATTGGGGAAAGCTATTTCATAAGTTAATGTGGTTTATCTTTAGACCCTTTAATATTAGGAATGCATTGGAAATAGTAAGTGATGGGTGGGGCCCTTTATATCCCCTCTATGCATTGGTAGGTCTCACAAGACAAAATAGTTATGGGCTTGGTCGAGGCCTTACCAATTTTCAAATATGGTTTTGGCCGATGCCTTAATCATTTTCAGATGTCTTGGCCGAGGCCTTGGTGATATATTTTAGAATGTCCAGAATTATAAATTTCCATCATTATGAAACTATAGATTGATAGTATATGCGATTATTAATCTATTAGAATATCCATGGTTATGTTTTATGGCATTATTTAATCAGTTTTTATTCCTACCATATTATGATCAAGTATATTTTTAAAGGAATACATTTTTAGTTATTCATCATTCCTAGTGTTTATGTTTCTATTTTCTTCCACTATATTATTTACCCTTACTGAGTATCTGATCTCACCCCTATCACATGTTTTATTTTTCCCAGGTTGTGAAGAATTATATTATGAATGACTTCAAGGATAATCTAGAAGACTATGTGATTTAAAAGAAGTTTTTATGTTGTATTTTCTTTCAAGTTGTAATGTTGAACTTATGTATGTAACTTGTTTTACAAAACTACCAAAACTATTTTTTCCTTCATAGTATGACTTCCTTGTTTATATTCCAATGTAATAAAATAAGTCACTGGCTCTAGGAAACTGTGGTTGGGTCCGTATAGAAAATGTTTCATCAGACACAATAAAAAATAGATAATGAGTAAGATCCAATATTATTCAGTGATAGGATCAATCATATATTTCATGTTATGTACTAGACTTGATGTTGCCTATGCATTGATAATGATAGAAAAATTTCATGAAAATCTTGGAGAATAACATTATTTTACTGTTAAGGCTATCCTCAAGTATCTGAGAAATAAGGATATATTCATAGTATATAGAGAAGACGAGAATCAAGTCATCAAGGGTTATACCGAAACAATTTTTCAAATAGATTAGAATGATCCGACATCATAGTTAGCATATTCTTTCTATCTTAATAGAGGATCTATGAGATGGAAGATTTCAAAGTAGTTAGTTTTTTCTAATTCTACTATAGGTTATGAGTATATAACGACTTCTAATGCAGCCAATGAATCCATTTTGATATAAAACATTATCTAGGAGACTGATGTGGTACCTAGCAGTAAATACCCTATCAAATTTGTATTGTAAAAATACTACAGTGGTGTCTCTTACAAAAGAGCCAAGGTCACACCAATATAAAAAAAACATGATCTAGAAGTATCACCTCTTGAGGGTTTTTTATCAGAGTAGTGGAGTTATAGTAAAAAGAGTTTCTAAAGAATAAAATGTGGTAAACGCCATGACTAAAGTACTATCTCACAAAAATCATGAGTATCTTGTGAGAGATTATGGACTGAAGGTTGTTAGATGTTGGATCTAGTAAAAGAGGGAGACTATTGGAGTTGGTTCCCTAGAACCAACTATTGTGTAGTTTATGACAACATCTATTCAGAGTTTTTAATATTAAAAAACTCTTTATCACATCATGATTCTTCTTCTATGTAATATAGTATGTGATAACGTCCTAAGAGTAGCTGTAGCACTAAAAGGTCCTAGAAGTTCCCTACTATGTTGAAAAACCAGAAGTTCCATGAAAATATTTTAAAATATATGTTCTACAGTCAGATGAAATAATTTAAGGGGCACAAATGAATTAGGATATCAGGGGTGGAGAATCATAGGAATTTGAGGCATCTTTGAATGGGCCATTGGTAATATCCAGTATATGATATTATGGGAATGAGACCTGCCTGTAATAAATACACGTTTATATGTGTCATTGGATTTTTCTATCTATAATTATGTGTATTTATCCTTAGAATTAATCATTATTATTAATTAGTATTACAAGTCATGTAATTTTATGGATTGATGAAAAATGCAATGACATATTTTCATGGAGAAGTAGGATATGTTCGGTGCATCACAAGTAATATTGAATTAATGAATAATATGAAAAAAATATTTTTCCCTTTTGTTATTTAATGAAAGTTGATATCTTAGGCCCTTTGATGGAAATGATGTAGCCTAAATAAATCCACGTCCATGGTGTTCTATAGGTACGTTTACTTTCTATAAATTCATAGAAAGAGACATCAAGTACACAAGTTGATGATACTAGTATACTGTCTACTTGATTAGAGACATCTTGATAAAGGGACTATATTACACAATAATAATCTATATGAGATATTATGTCATTGCGACATTAAATTATTTCTCCATGGGTTCCTTGGTGTGTTTCAGGATGCTAACCTTGGACTTTAGGTTTCTTTTCCCAATGCCATTGAGAAAGAGGCCTAGAGGGTCACCGACCAAGTGTATCTAGAATCCCAGTAAAATAATATATTATTATTTATTACTTAACAAGATGAATAAATACTACTTCTATATGTGGTTTAATAAATCTTCATATTTTTTTGATCAAATTTATTCCATCAACAGTTATTTGAGAGAATATTATGTGATCAAAACATTTAATAAATATTAATTTTATATTTTGTGGATATAATATGTATATATATTTATTAGAAAATAATTTAGTGATATTTATTTATTAAATAAGTTTTCATTATTCAACGCCTGATAAATATTGGGGTGAGAATGGAAGATTGAGTTTAATGGTCCGATGAGAAATAATATATATTGAATATTATTTTAGTAAATATTATTTAATTTAATTTTCAAGTTTAGCGCATGTCAAGAAATAATTATAATTACATTATTATAGACATTGGGTTCAATAAGGATTAAATAAATAAAAATGGGAAATTGTGAAATTATTTATTTCTTACCCTAGAGATATATAAACCCAATTATATTATTTTTCAAGAGATCCAATTCATTTTGTTTTATTGTGCACAAAGAATCTATAGAATCCTCTCAAATCCCTAGAGATATCTCTTATCTAAGAATGATCCCATGTACAGAGAGCAATATTCCTCCACCTTTCACTCTTGAGTCAAGAGAGATCAAGAAGAATCATTTGGAATTGATTCTTGTGGTGATTAAAGATGAATAATGCAAGCGCCAGGATCTACTTTGCTAGAACCTAGAGATTCTTATGATGTTGTTTCGATATTGGTGTAACATGTGTTGATCACCACAAGAGAGAATCTTACCTTGATTCCTATAACATGATAATGGTATGTCGTAGATCCATTTTCATATCCATAAATGAATAAATAATTCCCCCAAGTTAA